>KK112735.1:28276-75528 GCA_000611955.2 Stegodyphus mimosarum | reverse complement strand
GCTGTTTGTTTACTTAATGCTGTATTGATTGTAGCGATTTCGCTGTGAGATAGAACTATTTTATCTGTTTTGAACTGAGTTTTTGCTAAACGTTTGAGATATTGTGATATTGTGCGAAGATTTGTGAAGAAATATTTCAGCATTTTAATTTATTTCTTGTGGAAAGAATAAATTTTTGTTAACTTTTTACGACTTGTGCATTCAATATATAACGAAACCATACGCACGTAACAATACAGATATAATCGGCCCACTTCCTACAGATATATTTTTTAACTTGTATAGATAGATCCACTAAGTGGCCGGATGCTTTTCCAATGCTTAACCAAACTACTGAAACTGTAGCTGATACTTTTTACTCTGGATGGATTGCTAGATTTGGAGTACCTAATACCATAAGGACTGATCGTGGTACTAACTTCGAAAGTGAATTGTTTAGATCACTCAGAAAATTCCTAGGAACTCACAGAACAAGAACGTGATATAAAGAACCAATTTGTAACCAACCTTTCATCCAATTTGTAACGGTATTGTAGAACGCATGTATCGACAACTAAAAGCATCCATTAAATGTCATGCAACAGTTAGATGGAGTGAAGTGTTGCCATCAGGTTTGCTTGGAATGAGTTCATGTATTAAAGAAGATATTGAATCTCCACCAGCTGAAATGGTCTATGGAACTTGCCTGAAACTTTCAGGAGAATGCTTCCGCAATTCCTTTTCAAATGTGGTTCCTGCAAAAGACTTTGTTGACAATCTTCATCAACAGATGCGACTTATTCGACCGTCTCCTGCTTCGCGGAACTCTCCGAGCAACATATTCATTCATGATGATTTACATACAAGCTCGTATGTCTTCCTTAGGCGAGACACTGTGCAAAAACCTTTAGAGCAGCCATACCAGGGACCATTCAAAGTATTAGCTAGGACTAAAAATTTTTTTTATAATCGGTATAAATGGCAATAAATCTGCAGTATCCATAGATCCGCCTGCATACATACTAGTAGACTCTCGAGAAGAAAATCATAAAATAAAAAAAAAGTAACCAGATTCTGGACCAGATTCTAGGATAAGGCAAACGTTCCCAACTTTCATTAAGTCTGGCAGTCGCGTAAAAATTGTTTAACCACACCAAGCTTCTTCGATCGTCCTCTACCACTGTGGCAACAATTAGATTCATCGCATATTAACGAGTTGCCATAGTGACGATAAACTCATAAGCTCGGAACAACAATTATTATATTTTTGACCTTTGAGTTCGTATCATCATGATAAGTTTCTTTCCTGTACTTAGATATATTTAACTGATAAATAAATAAATATTTAAATACTAATTGAGGCATAATTTGAATACTTATCTGTACCTCCCAAAATTTAAAGTATTTAAAAAGGCAGCCATTTTTATTGACCGTACATTAATTGACTTGTAAAGGAGGAAAAACCAATCCACTATCAACTAACAGTAACCAAATTAGTGGTAAATTGCATGAAATGTGCAAAAACTGCTAAAACCAAAAAGCAGCAAAGTAATTTGCATCTTTCGCTGCATCGTCATTACGGGGAAGGTGAAACTAAAGAAGTAAATACATCAGCCTGCTTCTAAACTAACAAAGACACCAATTAAAATTAGAGTTTGGTACTTAAAATAATCTACAAGTAAAGTAATCCGTATCTTTATCAGACCAACCCCTATGAACCGGAGTGAGTGGTACAAAAAATTGCAAAATTATAGTTTTAAAACCTCAAATAAGCTTAAAAAATCTTAACATCTTTCTTTTTTTGTCTATAAAAACAAAACATATAAATACAAGTAACCACAGTATAAAAAATAATATCATATGGCAATTTGATGCTAAAAGAATATAGAATAAAAAATAAAAAGAAGAGTTAGTTCTTAAATATGTAGCATTAGAGCAACAATTGTTTCGAAATGAAAAAAATTAATTCGACATGCCCAGTATCTTGAATTGCAGAAGTTCTATTCAAATATAGACAGCCTTTATTTGCTTGGGAAAATAAATTTTGGCTTTCTTTTATTGAACCGATTTTTCCTATAAGTTTCACATATACGCGATTCCAGCAGCCTGCACAGTAATTTTAACACAGAAATCATTCTATTATTCAATACAGAATATTTTTAAGTATAGAAATGTGATCGCAAATATTTATTTAAGTTTAAACTAATCGTCGCAGAATTTTGGTTTTTAACTATCGAATGTTTCAAACATAATGTTTCAAACAGTTTTGAAATTCTAACATAATTTTCCAAAATTTGGTGGTTTCCAAGAAACATTCAGTTGTTTTGACCTAGCATGCATTTCGTAGCAGTAATAGATTTTCAAATCAAATGATTTAATCGTTTATTTTTAGCAGACACATAATGTTAAATGATGCATGAGGTCGCAAATTTAAATTAAACGGAAATTCAAATGAATTCGGACATGATCTTAAGTTAGACTCGAAAGAATACTCGTAATTTGAGTTCAGAGACAGTAAGTTTCTCTCTTTGTTCACTGTTCTAAGTATTTTATAGAAAAAATGCTATGCTATAGTAATATGATCTTCAGGTATCTGAGTGATTTTGGCATAGCTTAGGTTATTTTCACTATGGCAAAGAATAAGAGGTTTATCTGCTTTAGGGGAGGTATGCTTCCACAGAGGTCTTAAAAGAAATGGTAAACCTCATGGTACAAATGGGGTGACCCTCGGAAATTCTCACACAGCCAGTCCGGACGCGAGGATTTGAACCTCAACGGAACCAGCGGTGCTAGAAAATTTTGACAGTTGTACTTAAAGTAAATTTTAAGTATCACTTATTTCTGTTTATCAGATTCTGATTGCTTATAAACGTTAACTACAGTCTTTCATTGCTAAATTCGTGTTTTGATTTAGAATGCTTTCATTTTTAAGGCGTTCCAATTGTTCTTAGCAATCTGATAAACAAGAGAGTAAATTTTAGGTATATGGCGCGCGGGAAAAATTGATTTAAAAGCAAAACTTAGCAGAGAAATGAAATCGGTAGCATAAGTATTAATGTGCACAACTTTTTTCCATACTCGTCTTATTGTTTTTACGGTGCTGACCCACCTAAAAATAATACAATAAAATATGTGGTCCATGAGTTCAAAGAGAAATGTTTAAATCGTCTTTTACACAAAAGTGCAGCTCGAGTACAGATTTCACAATAATTTTGGTTTTCATTTTTGAAACTATATAAATAATTTTTTAAAAATTTTATAAGCTATCTAAGCTGAAATTATTATCAGGGAAAAGGGAAAACTTGCTGAGACATATTAGTGCTTCTCAGCTTTTTTCGGCTCATGCACCCCTTTACATTATTGCTATCATTCCCTCCCTCCTCGCCTTTCGAAAACTAAAAAAATGCATACGTTATTTAAATTTAGATGTTACTAATCTGTTTTATAAATTAAGCAAGAAACAGTGTAGAAAATAATCATAAATAACAAAATTTAAATAAAAATAGTTTTTTACATTCATAAACTAAAACTGAATACTTAATAGACAAATAAAAGACTGACTGCATCACCCTGGAACTATAAAATTCGCCCCTGGGGGAATTCCTCCCGGTTCAGAACCCTGGTATATACTTAATAAGTGACTAAAAGTGATCCTCAGAACTTCATATTGAATTTTTGTACGGAAGTTTAGTAAGAATGATGTCTTGAAATTTTGAAGATATAATGAGACTATAATCCACTTAGCAGACATTCACGTCTTAGCTTCTAAAATTTCAAATATGTTTTGTTTAGATTGTATACATCAATATTCTATGAATTTTTCGTTTAAAAATTATAATATAGTCAATTATAGAACATGGGTACTTCATGTCAAGCATTTTGAAAAGCGGCGCTGAAGGTTTTCATGTTACTCATAATTCACATTTTAGTTAAAAATGCATAAAATTTTACGTAGACTTCGGAAGCTTACTCAGAGATTACCAGACTATTAAAAACAACGTAATCAGACATAAACAAAGTAATCAATAAAACACATGAAAATACGAATTACTAGTGCTGATACTGAGTACAAATACATTGATGGGCTATAGCCGCATCACTGCCAATTACTAACTTTTATTTACGCTTGAATAAATGAATATTTTTAAACTGTAAATTTACCTCAATAAATGCATAATATTAACATGCATGAATTTTATGATCTATTAAAAACATTCAAGTAAAAAAAATAGCGCAAGGAAATAATGGGGTAACAGACAATGCGCAAAGTAGCAAAGCATAAATTTTAGCAGAATAGGCTTGTTAAAAATAGTAAATTTTCAAAAAATCTCATGATCTGGTAACACTGGGAAGAATTAATAAGTTTCAGCGATTTTACCACTCAGCCGCTGGTATGGCGAGATTTTGACAAAAAGTTATTTTACTTAAACTCCAGACCTTACGTTTGTTACATAGATATCGATTACCTTTTAATGATAGAAAGGTAGCCCCCTACATAAACCTATAGCAGTAATTCTCAAAAATTGTGATCCATCAGCTGGTTGGGATACAAGTTTTGGTGGTCGCGAAACGTTTTGAAATACTTTTCTGCTTATTGTAAAATTATATACATTTAGCTTCAATTAAGAATTGATTTATATTTACTAATTAATTT
Organism: Stegodyphus mimosarum; assembly: GCA_000611955.2. Classification (NCBI taxonomy): domain Eukaryota; kingdom Metazoa; phylum Arthropoda; class Arachnida; order Araneae; family Eresidae; genus Stegodyphus; species Stegodyphus mimosarum. Next base: position 70,895 of record KK112735.1, on the reverse strand, counting down.
TTAATAATTATATATGTTTATCTATTATTACTTCACTACAAGGGTATCGTCTAGTAATACTCTTTTCGTTCCTTTCAGAGCAATGTCGTAGCATAAATCACAACTGCAGTTGTACTTCGGTATTCGTCCACTTTGAAATAAGTCCACCTTGGTACACGTTCTGTTTGGTGGAGAAAATTTTTGTTTGGTGTATGACATTTGTTTGAAATACGAGTCGCTTTCGATAAGTCCCCACAGTGCGCACTACAGTTGTTCACTTTTTTCGAAATAATGCTACGTCTGCCCATAAACATCAGTAAGTCTATTGCTACTATTCAGTAAATAACTCTGAATCTTTAAGTGATTGTGTATTTTTCATGTAAATGAATTTCATGTTCATTCATTCGCAAAATTCAATTAATAGTGAATTTTAGGAATGAGATGAACCAAGCAACAAAGAAAATTATTAGGAATGGAAGTGAAAATAGCAGTTGTTGGAAAGTATAATTTGGCATGTGGTATCCTGGACTTAGCAGTAAGCCGTGTACTATGGTGTCTATTTTTGATTGTGCAAACCAAAGACGTTATGAAATCGGTTTATGTAGTGAAGAGGGTGAAATCGATTACCAAAAATCACAGACGTTTAGAGCATGTTGAAAAACTGCTTTTGATCTGGATCGCAGAAAATCATTTATGTACGGTAACATGGTTAAGTACTTTATTTATGTATATATATGTAAGATATAACAAAATACGATAGCTACTTTAAAAAATAATTGGCGACCTCGAAATTAACATTCTAGATTTGGTGCTCTCCCCTTAAATTCATCTGTTCTTTGAAATTCGAGATCTTTCTACGTTATCTAACGCTACTAACTAACCAATCATAGAGTAGCTGTATTTGTACATCAAACTTGATATAACTACCTCTGGCAGTTAATTACACCATTCTTTTCCTAGCTTCCGCAACTGTTAAAATGTCTCCGCTGCTCTGCTTCTCCGTCTAAAATGCCTGCGTCGTAATTTTAAGAACCAATGTACACAGCAATCTATCATATTTCATTATGATTGAATCATAGAAATGTCTCGGATTTCATTCTGATTGGATAAACATCTATGGAGATGATTTTATATGCTCGGAAATAAAGACTGGAAATTCGGCAAGTTCATGTTTTGTTATCTTCATTTGTTCGTCATCACCCTCAGCCACGACAACTGCAAGCTGAGTCCTCTTCTGTGCTTCCAGAAATATGACATTATGTATATATATCATCACTGCATTTGCATTTTTGTATTAAACAATGCTCTAATAATAGGATTTTTTATAAGAACGAATGACTTATTTTTCCTTTTATCTCTTATTGGAGTAGTTGTTTGCATCTGAAACAATTAATAACGCATGCCAAGGCATCACTATATATACATGTGGTCTCAATGAATTGTAATTATAAATATGATTACAGCAAAAATAAATATTTGATTACCCGTCTACAGTCTGCCCACATTAAGATGATCTCCGCGGTATTTCTGCGTACGAGGGAATAATTTCAATCCATTTGTAAAAAAGGGGTAGTCTGTTTTGATGAAATGTGTCACTTTATTTCATATTTTGGTTAGATCTTACTGCAGTCTTTTGTTTTTTAAATACTACATGGCATACAAGCAGCCAAAAAGCACAAAGAACGATCAGAACATTTCCGGGAATTAAATAAATAAAGGCCAGTGTTTACGTGAATGTGAAATAACTTAGATGCATGCCTTTTTGCTTTGAAATGAGAATCGATCGTTCGAACGTTCAGCATTAAAAGTTTTCAATTATTTTGCTCTGAGTTGAATTTGGACTCGTTGGAGAAGAAAACTTGGCTCCAATCAGCAGGTCCTGAATCACAGTCTTTCTCATGCCAATTTCTTCAAACCTTACGGTGACGTAATTGGGATACATGAAATTCTATTACGTGCATACATTTTCCAATGAATGAATGCGTCTCTGGAAAGTTCAATTTGATATTCTTCTTTCGTTTACAATTAAAGGTAATTTTTGCAGGTGGGTTTCTTTTTTCACTTTTCCAAATACCACTGTTGATAACTAAGAGTTGTGAGGTATTACTTATTTAATTCAGTGTTCAATCCTTGAACCACACAAACACTAATAAGCGAAAAACCCCTTAAGTGTGTGAACAGAGACGTAAGACTTACGAAGGTTTAACTACCCTTTATTTCTTACAATAAATATGATAGAATCAACTCCTAAGATATAGCCGAAGCTATCAAGATTCTAAGTAGTTGGCCCTTAAACCTTAATTAAGTAGGCGAAGCCAGACAAGGGTCTATAGTATGGCCGAGTGTAGCAATAGCTTAGACAGACATAGCCAAAAGGTAAACGCGCGCTAGTAACATAATATAAATCCAACTTTCAGTGCAAAATAGGAAAGAGGGAAAATTTTCACTTATCTTTTTTCCTTCTAAACTCTTTCATCCTAATCAAACAGAAATCCTCGAAAGTAGGATACTTCAGAGCTTGCAACCTCCTTTTTCGGCTTGGCTGGCTTGTCGCTTCAGTTGGCACTCTTTTCCGTTTTTTTTTCTTTTTTGATGAATCGCTCAGACTTCCTTATGGGTTGAGGATTCTTGAAATCTGTTTCTCTCTTTAGCTCCTGGGGCCGGCTTCGTTGCTGCGAATCTTTAAACCTTCTTTTTGGATTCCTGGCATACTGGAACGGCACCGTTCCACGTCAGTTAGCCTTCTTCCTTTCGTGATTCTTCGCTCCGACGTTCCTGTGGCTTCTTTTGAGGTGGTTGGCTGATGTTCTAGAGTTGGACGTTTTCTTGGAATACTATCCATGGGCTTTTTCCGCTTTCCCATCGGAACTTGCTTCTGCCGTAAGGGAACTTTTCTTTTTTTCGTTCTCTTCATTCTCGTTGAGCTCGAACCTTGCGGCTGCTGCTGCGTTCGCTTCGCGGTACTTTCTTCAGTGTTCTCAGTTTGCTTTCTTTTGGTTGCTGGGGGATTCTTGCTCGGAGACGGAGACATCAATGTTCTTGGCGCACTCCCAGGATCCTGCAATAAATCTTCCAGAATTTGGAAATCAGTACGACTATAGTATGGCATGATCCGGTCAACATTAGTAATTATTTGCTGGCCATTTTCCGCCTTTAAATAAAACATGGAATACTTTATTCTTTCAATTAAAAATATTCATCAAACCTGGGCTCAAATTTTGCCACCCTGCTTTCGGATGCAGACGAAAATGAATGTCTGATTTTTAGCACTTTCTGTCCAACGGTATATTCTACATCGCGTCTATTTCTATCATAATATAACTTCTTTTCTGCCTTGCCACATCAGAATATTTGATGGCCTCATTAATAATTTTCTCGATATCCTTTAATTTAAATTCTTCTTGTCTTCTTTGAACGAAAAATAGCTTATCTAGCAGCGTTAAAATTTTTTTTCCTAAAAATAATTCTGCTGGGATTTTCTGTGTGGTATCATGTTTTGCTGTTCTCAAGGCAAAGCCGAACTCATTGACACAGCTGTCCCAATGGTCATGATAATTCTTAACATATCCCCGAATAATTTTAACTATATTTTTATTTACACGTTCCGCAATATTTGATTGCGATCTATAAGGTACCATCTTCAGATGGCGTATGCCAAGGCCCGTGCAAAGATTTCCAAATAAATTACTACGAATTGCCTACCATTACCTATTATTATTGCCTACCATTATTACTACTGGGGACCCGTATTTTAAAATATATTTATTTAGAAACGAATCTGCTACTATTTATTCTGAAGCCCGTTTAAGGAGAATTATTTCTACCCATTTTGAGAAATGATCCGCGATGGCTAACAAGTATCTGTTTTCATTAATTTTTGTTCTAGGGTAGATACCGAACAAATTAATGCCAACATTTAGGAAAGTGATATTTATGCTATTTAAACACCCTGCCTGGTTGTAATTAACGTCGTTAATTTGCTGACACAAGTGACATGACCTGACATACGTCGTCACCACATTGTACAACTGTGGAAAACACACCGCTTCGCGGACCCTTTGTAGGGTTTTTCTAACCCCGAGATGGCCTCTATTTTCGAATCATGAAGCTCCTCTAAAATATTTAAGCGTAGACTCATTGGGACTACTGGTTGCAGCTTTTGATTTATCATTGCTTGTTTTCGTGTAAAACAGCAACTTATCAATAATTTCATAATGGACCGCAGTATTGCGCATAGCCGTTAAGTCTACATGTTCAAAATTTTCAGTATCTTCTAAAGATGCATAAATGACTTTGAACTCAGGGTCCGTTTTTAATTCGGGAATTATTGTTTCATGGAATTCAATTATTTTAGCAGTTAGCATCGTACATTTAATTGTATTTCCCCCTTCTTCGATCTTGATTCTTGATAGGACATTCGCCACTACATTTTCTTTTCCCGGCGTATGTTTTATGATTAAATTAAATTCCTGCAGGTTTAACGTCTAATGTATAAGCCGGGGCGAAAGATTTTTACCGGAGTACAAGCGACCAACTGCCGCATGATCTGAATACACAGTTATAGGGGCACTTCCGAAGTAAGCGCGGAATTTTTGCACCGCTAGTAAGACGGCGAGGGTTTCCCGTTCAGTTGTGGTATAATTACGTTGAGTTTGATTCAGCGTTTTGCTAAAAAAGGGCTATTGGTTGCCCATTTTGGGAAAAAACTGGGCCAACTGCGTAGTCTGAGGCGTCTGCTGCAATTTCTAAATTTTGATCCCCTTCCGGGAATTTAAGAATAGGGGCATTAATTAAGGCCGTTCTTCAAAAGTTCTTCAAAAGCCGCGTTCGCTTCCGCTGTCTATGTGAACCTCGTCGTTTTCCGTTTAAGAACCAACAAGGGTTCAACTGTCTTTGCAAAACCTTTTATGAATACTCTATAATAGGAACACATTCCCAAAAAGGGCGGTAATTTCTTGGCCGTATTTGGAGGTGGATAACTTTTAATCGTTAATATTTTTGAGCTGTCTGTCTCAATACCGTCTTTCGAGATTTTATAGCCGAGGCACCTCAATTCCTTGGCGGCAAATTTGCACTTCTTCGGATTTATTTTCAGGCCCGCCTCATTTAATAATGTAAAATCTTCCTCTAAATGTTTAATGTGTTCCTCTAGGGTTTCGCTAGTAACAATAATATCATCGAGATAGATGATTGTACTTTTGTCCAAGACGGTCCTTAAAACAATGTCCATAACTTTTTGAAATGTAGCCGGAGCTCCGCTTAAGCCAAACGGCATTCTAAAAATCATATACGCCTGACTTTGTAATAAAAGCTGTTTTTTCGATATCCTCATGTTTTACTGCAATCTGAAAGTAGCCTGACTTCAGGTCTAATGTAGTCATACATTTCGTAGAAAGAATCCTTCTTATAATTTCGTCTATTATCGGGAGGGGATGTGTGGGATATTTCATTATGCTATTTAATTTACGACAGTCGACTGCGAATCTCCACGCGTTCGGATCTGTGGGTGGCAGTCCATTTTTCTTCTTGCACAAAACTACTGGACTTGCATAGGGGCTGGTACTTGGCGTAGTTATCTTGTTTTCGAGCATTTTCTTAATGTGTTGCTCGAGAATGTCTTCCTTCACACGGTAATACCTATACGGTTTAGACCGAACTGGGGGCTCACTACCAGTGTCAATATTGTGAGTCACAATCTGGCAGAAGACAGGCTTTTCATTAAATAACTGTGAAAAATTTCTTACCAGATTTTCGATTTTCTCTCTTTCTCTTTCTTCGAGATGGGTTAAATCCAATTCCGGGACTGCGGCTTTTTCTTCTTCAATTTTGTTCATTTTGATCTGTAAAGTAGAATCTTTGAAGTTTATTTTTGCGCTAGCTGCGCATAAGAAATCAACCCCAAATACAACTGCGGTTAAGAAATTCTTTACCACCAAAAAATTTATTTTTCGAACCTCGTTCTTTATTTGAACATGCAGCCCCACGTTTCCGAAACAGACACACTATATGCCTTGGGAAGCAATCACCTGTTGTCCCATTGTTTTAAATAATCTATAAGGACGAAAATACTTTTTAAAGAAGTCCTGCGACAGGAAGTTGCATTGAGCCCCGGTGTCCAGTAGGGTGGTAATAGGGACGTTGTGGATATGGATCTCTGGCAAGGCTAAATTTTGTACAACTACCGTATTCAGTTTGATTTCTGAGGGGTTTTCCTTCCTGGACGGTGACCTGGACCTCCTCCTGGTCACCGTGATTAGTTTAAATTTTTTTTTATCTGCCCCTTGATTCAGCTGTTTTTTTTTATTTTCCCACGCTTTCTGACCAGTCTTTTTTTTATCTGACTTTGCAACCTTCCCCTCTTGCCAATACGCATTCTGTTGACCTTGAGGTTTCGTTTGAGCGTGAAACCTTGAATACTGCCTAGAATTGTTTGCACGCGAGTTTTCGGCCGTTCGCCTACTCTGAAATTTCACTGCTAATTCGAGTAAGCTTTCCAGGGTTTGCCGATTCCTGGCTTCAAGAAAGTCCTGGATTGACCGAAGTACCACGGCAATTTGATTTCGATAATTTCTTTGTCGGACCTTTTTCCATAATTTGACAATGTGCATCTTTCTTAAGATGAAGTCCGTTAATTCGTCTAAATTAGTTTGATATCTGCTAAACAATTCAGATTCCAATTTCGCGCGGTCTTTCACAAGTAGGAATGCTTTTAATAGCGAATTTTAAAAATTTTCCCAAGTCTATGTTTCGGATCCTGGATCCCCCCAAAAACTCTTGCCAACATTTTTACCAGCTGAGAGCTTGACGTTTTAAGTTCGTCGTCGCGATGATAATTTTCTGCAGGATATAACATGAAATGTAAGTCCAGCTGCTCCAGGAAAGTCATCACGGACCCTTTGCCGTCAAAAGTTGCTGCTGGCTTCATTGCCGCTCTCATTGTTTCCATGATAATTCCGAATCCCTCCGTTGGATTTGGTTGTGGCTGAGGGAACAGAAAGGTCGGAGGGGTCAACGAGAAATCTTCACTCCCTAGTGACTTGGTTCGTGAAGAACAAAATCGGGCGCCAAATGTGGGGTATTACTTATTTAATTCAGTGTTCAATCCTTGAACCCCACAAACCCTAATAAGAGAATAATTAAGTATGTGAATAGAGACGTAAGACTCTATTCACATACTTAATTATTCTCTTATTAGGGTAATAACTCACTAAGAACCAAAACTCAAAATCAAGCACAACACCAGAATCCCTCCACTGACGATATGATTGCGAAGAACCTGGAGATCAGCGGAGTAGTGCAGACACATAGACACCATCCTTGATAAACCCTAATAAGAGAATAATTAAGAACACACCCTAATAAGAGAATAATTAAGTATGTGAATAGAGACGTAAGACTTACGAAGAATTAACTACCCTTTATTTCTCACAATAAATATGATAGAATCAACTCCTAACTCGGAGTGTACAGCAAAGGCTCCACTTGAGCTTGAACTCTAATGAATATGAAATTAAACTTAACTAAGCTTAACTAAAGCTAACTGAAAGCTATAGCCGAAGCTATCTAGGTTGTAAGCAGTTGGCCCTTAAATCTTAATTAAGTCGGCGAAGCCAAACAAGGGCCTAAAGTATGGCCGAGCGTAGAAATAGCTTAGCGAGACGTAGCCAAAAGGCAAACGCGCGCTATTCAGGAACTCAGGCTCTCTCCAAGTCGGTGAAACATCGACTTAAATACCACTCTTTACGTATTTGCATTAACTGCGTTTCTGAAATTACAGTCTGGTAGGAAATTGTAAGCAGAAACTAGAAAGACAGCAAAGATGCCTAAACTTAAAATAACTGTGAATAAAATTAGGGTCATCATTTGAGAGACCTTAATTAGAACATTTTTGAACGCTTCCCATCTACTGAGACCAATACACAAGGGTGCAATTACACTTTAGCTTATTCCAATAGCAGACGTAACAATCTGTTAGCTTCAATTCCCTCCCAATATTCTTATGGCTCGCCATGCCATACTTTCTAGCATTTTGGATTGACTCTCTGCTGACATAAGACAGATACAAAAAACGGGTTTTATTGCTAACAGCAACAAAAAAATACACTACCGACAGAATCGATTGTTTTACATGATTTTCGTACCGATGTCAGTTTTAACTTTGTTGCTACTAATTTACATTTAAAACTTATTTCTACAGCAGCTATTATTCGGAGATATCATTTGACAGTTCAATAATATGTAACTCAACTATTTTGAAAAAATTCGTTTATAATGTTTTCGTTTTTAAAAAAGTATTTAATTCTGTTAACCAATTTGTTTTAATTCGGATTTACTTCTGATATTTTTTGCTTCTTAGTTAGTAATATTCTCGATGAGGGCGAAAATTTGTGAGTAAGACTTGGTCGAAAAAGAAAGGCTAATAATTTAAATTTTCAATAAAACAAGTGTATAATATTCCAATATAACCTTTCAAATTTATACTTACTCTTCGCTTGGGGTGAGCATGGCGTTCGCTTGCATCTCCTTCACGTCGGTGTTATCGCATATAAGTCTAGAAAGTGATGCATTGTGTATGGCTTCTATTTTCTCTGTAGAGAAAAATAAATGGAAATAATAAGTTATTAAAAAGTCGAAGCAATTAAATCTTTATATGATTTTAATCAACCATAAATTTTGTGTTCTTTTAAAAAAATATCAGAACAAAATTATTTGTAAATGCAATTTCGTTCTGTCATGCATATAATTTAGTTTCGTAAATAAACATATTTTAGTTTTATAATTTGTAATATATTTAAGATAAAAAAATAAGGTAAAATTATAATTTTGATTTGAAGTAGTCTCTTAACTCTTCATTTTAATTTGGCTATTTCTCTTTTCAGTCTTAAAAATAGTAACTGATTTTAATAAATCTCTCTAACCTATTTCATTTGAAAACTAATCTAAGTCGTACGATTCTTGTATAAAATTCACGACACACATAACTTGCCATAAAGCTTCAACCAATAACAGTTTTAGATGCTTAAATATCAACAAACCAAGCTATAGAAAATGGATAATAACTCACTAAGAACCAAAACTCAAAATCAAGCACAACACCAGAATCCCTCCACTGACGATATGATTGCGAAGAACATGGAGATCAGTGGAGTAGTACAGACACATAGACACCATCCTTGATAAAACCGAGTACGATAAAAGTCACATGGGAACCAAAGATGTGCTAGCCAATGCATAAAATGTCATTTCCTTGTTTCGTGCGTTCTATATATTTTAGTAACAAAATTAGCCAAAGTATTATCTCAAACAGTCTGCTTAATATTTCTATGGTAATGAAGTAGAGATCTGTCTTGATGACAGAATTAATCTTTCTTGTTTTATTATACTGGGTCATCAGCCAGCTTTTCAATGTATCTAATTAAATCCTTCCAATGACAATAGATAGATGTCAGCCGTAACAGCAAAAGAAGTGACAATACTTATTTTTGAAATATGTAAAATAACTTAATGAGTTTATCTCTTGTTTCGGTATAACAAGAATTAATATCGGTTGCATAGTTTATGTACGGTGAATTTTTAAAATCTTTCAGAAGCTTGTGATTAATTATTTAGTTACTATATTCAGTGAACTGAATATTCAATATTTTCCACATGCACGGTAAACTAACGTTTTGATCATAAGATCTGAAGTATATATAGCATTTATTTTATGATTATTTTTAACTAGAACTAATCGACAATGTGATTAATATTATGAAAAATACTTGAACTGTTGATAAATCATAAGATGAAAAACTGCAGATTATTTATTCCCTGCCCCCGCCAAAAAATAAGCTTTAAAAATAAAATGGGAGACTATGCTGCGAATTTCATTTCATTAAATCTATTGAAGAGAATTTCCAGAATTTACTTCACATTTTTTAATATTAAAACCACTTAAAAAACCTTGATAGTAAAATTGCATTTTATTGCAAAAATAAGTCACAGAAAACTTCACTTGATTAGGAATAAATTTCAGATTTCAACTAAGACCAAAATTTTAACATTCGATTAAATTATTCTCATTCGCGCAAAGTAATCTTTAAGTCATTAACATACTCTCATTATAATGACACTCGCTAAAATGTTTATAAAGACCAGCATCGCGAATTTAAAGTATATAAAAAATCAACTTAATTCATTGACCTATTTTAACTGCAACACGATACCATAATTCATTTAATCTAAATATTTTATGAAATTTATTGTTTAAATAGTGAAACTGGCATCATATAAGACCACGTTTAACTTCTACAGGAAAAACACTTCTATGAGAAGGGAATAACGAAAATAATAGAAATGTTATACATGCTTTTATTTCACAGATAGGAAAAACATGGTGTGTTAGTTATCATCATCAATACAGAATTACATATTGTGAAACTAAAACTCTAGTAGTAGAGTTACATGTTATAACAGACCGAGAAATTCAGGAAGGAATTTTTTCGTAACCTTTTACGTGGTGACATACTGCGGCTATAGACTGGTTCTGGTGATGAAGGGAGCAGTTTAAAGCCTGGGTTCTGATAGGATGCTAGCTGAAATATATTCCCCAGCGACGACTACCTAATCAGTATTTTTCGCGTTGCTTTATCAAAACGTTTACACTCCTCAAAAGTGAAATTGAAACACCAAGAAAGAATGCTCATGCGTCTTTCTTGGTGTTGGTTAAATGTAGCGTCATGCAAATTGCAGGATCGAGAGCTGTGAGATGGACATGCAAATGATTAAAAAAACAGACACATGAAATCATTATAAACCAATTTATTCATTAACTAATGTGCACACCTCGGGCAGCGATACAGGCCACAATATGGAGAGGCGTGCTATCAATGTGTTTATTGATGATTGCCTGAGGTAGTCTTTCCCAAGCCACATCCACTGCTGTATGCAGATCATCTAGGGCAGGGGTCGGCAACAGGTTTGTCCTTAAGGGCGCAGTACTAAATTTGAAAATCACCGAGGGCGCATATTTTACAAATAATCAACAGGTATAAATAGGAATTAAAAAAACACATTTTTTATAACTTTATTTTGTTGGTGTCATACATAATGATACATATAATTCAGTGTGAAACTTGGGTGTCCATATTTTCAGCTAATTTCTTATAATTGAGGATATATTTAGTGTCCCCGGTCCTTAAACAATTATCTAAATGTGAGTCATTAAGCTTTGTTCGGTATTTTGATTTCAAATATTTCATATTTGAGAACAAAGACTCGCAATTGTATGTTGTTGCACAATATGAATAAATTTTTAGCGCACATTTCCTTAAAATAGGATACTTATTTTCATCGACTAAGTTCCAAAACATTTTATCATTACTATGCGCTTTTAAAATAATATCACTTTGCAAGTTTATTATTTCTAATTCTAGGTCTTCGATATTATGAAGCTCGAAATACACTGAAACTATTTCAAGGACATCATCTTCAGTAACATTGAATGGATTTATGAAAAATCTTAGAACGGGTTCTAATGCTGCAAAATCTTCAAATCTAGAAGAAAACTCTTCTATTAGCTTATCTATAATTTCTAAATATGATGTAGCAGTAAAATTTTCATTATTCAAATTTAAACTCTCAACAGTATATTTTATATTTGGCAAACGTGATAATGATTTTTTCAATAAATGGGATTTCAACAACACTAACTTGCATTTGAATGCATTTACTGCACTAATCATGTCAGCGATATGCTAATTTTTCCCTTGTATTTTTAAATTTAATTCATTCAACTTTGCCGTTATATCTGTCAGAAATCCGAGGTCGATTAGCCAATTCTTATTTTCTAATTGCTCGTAAAATTCGCCTCTTGATGCAACAAATTCCTTTATTTGTGGCAAAAGCATGATAAACCGCTCAAGTATTTTGCCTCTGCTCAGCCACCTCACTTCAGTACGTAAAAGAAGATCTGTGAACTGAACGTCCTCATCTTCTAAAAGTAATTTAAACAATCTGTATTGCATAGCTCCCGATCTTATGGAATTAATAACTTTTGTTACTATCATAAATACATGTTGAAAACCGATTGTTTTTGCGCATAACATTTGCTGATGTATGCGGCAATGATAAGAAATAAATTTCAGGAATAAGGAATCCTGTCTACATCAGGCAATAAATCCGTTTTTCTTACCAGTCATCGCTGGTGTCCCGTCTGTTGTAACTGACGATAACTTTTGTACAGGTAATTTTACATCTGTTATATACTTTTTAAAAGTAGAAAAGATATCTTCTCCTCTGGTGCTTCCCTTTAATGGCAGAACTTTAAGGAATTCTTCTTTTGTTGTAAAATCAGAAAATACCATCTTCACGCAAATTGCTAATTGTGATATATTTGTCACGTCTGCCGATTCATCCATCTGTAGCGAAAAGAAAATACAATTTTCCATATCATTTGCTAATTATGCCTCCAAATTCTCCGCAATTACTTCAGTTCTTCTAGTAACAGTTCGTGCTGATAATTGCAACGTGTTTATAGCTGAAACTATTTCCTTTTTATTTTTAAATTCTTCAAAAAGTGGATCAGCAGCTTCTAACATGGCTTCTTTCACTAATTCTCCATCTGTAAATGTTTTTTTATTCTTAGCTAGCAAATGCGATATTTTATATGACACGATTGTTGCTGCTTTATGTTGTTGCAGTGGTTTAGTAAAAAACCTTTGCTGGTTAGTTATTGAAGATTTTAAAGAAATAATTTTTTTTCTTCTAATTTCAGAGTTCATTGGATAGTCACTATCAAAATTGGTATGAACGGTCTTAAAATGTCGTTCAATATTACTTTTCTTGGGAATCGCAACACTATTATTACACAAAAAACAAATACACTTCCCTTTGTAATCAACCAAACAATATAGTTGTTCCCATTCATCGTTAAAATAATATGTTCTTTTACATTTATCCATGAAGGGTTTTGAAAGAAAAGAATTATTTCGGATTACTTGGTAGTTTTAAATGCACGGTCTACACGTGGTCTATTCGAAATACGATCACGCACTAACAAAAAATACGTGCGTGTTATTAGATACGCTCAAGGTTAGCAAACTGCTAATCTATGCACAATCCTAAACTCAACTGACTACTGTCTAACCACGCTAGCGAGAGCAGTTTGGCTGAGGGCCAAGATGAGTCAGTTTAATTGAAGGGGTGTGTGGGCGAAAAGCGCGGGTATTTTTCCCTCTCGAAGGTTGAAGGGGTGTGGGTGAAATCGAAGGTCAGGGGACATTTAGTGTCTACCGGGCTACTGCCCTCCCCCCTACATAACTGATAGATATGCCTACTTCCGCCCCAAACCGGATGTTTACATAGATCTGGAATACGTGGTCAGACAGTACTTGCTGTATATCGCCGTTTGACAAGAGTATGTAAATCGCTCTGGCTATCATAGATTTACATTAGTCCAGCGAGGGCGCATTAAAAATCGATCGGGGGCGCCCGCGGGCGCCGCGTTGCCTACCCCTGATCTAGGGTTTGCGGCCGTGGTCGTCGGTTAATGTCACATTCAATGATATCCGATAGGTATTCGATGGGATTCAGATCTGGAGAGGCTGCCGTCCAGGATAGGATGCCAATTCCGATCAGGTTATTAAGGGTACGCCGTGCGACATGCGGCTTGGCATTGTCTTGCTGGAATACCGTGTTAGGGGCGCCCTGCAACCAGGGCAGAACAACAGGCTCCACAACTTGCCTGACGTAGAGGTCCGCTATCAGACTGCCGTTAATGTGTACCAGGGGCGTCTTGTGATCAAACATTATCCCACTCCAAACTATAATGCCCGGTGCAGGGCCGGTGTTACGCTCGGCGAAATGGGATGTTTCCTAACATTCTCCGGGTCGCCGCCATATCCGTCGACAGCTCTCATTCCTCCACAGACAAAAACGAGATTCATCCGTGAACAAAATCCAATGTCATTCGATGGTCCACGCACTATGACGCTGACAGCACACCAGGTCTAGTCCTGTGTTCAGCAGTCAATGGTACCCCTGTGGCTAGTACCCGTGAACGTAAGTGTACTTCATGCAATCTGTTGCGTATAGTTTGGGTGGACACAGATCCACTTGCTCCTGGATGCAACCGGCTTCGGATGTCACGTGACATGGAGAAAGGTCTCCAATAAATGGCTGCCGATTAGCCGGTGTGTGCGCTCTGACGTGCACTTGTGTGCACCACTTCGTTTTCGCCGTGTGCGTACACCTTGCTGAATCCATCATGGAACACAACGTTGGATGTTACGCACGTTGTGCCTCACACGAGAGGCTATTGTGCGCAGCGAACAAACCAAGTTCATGGAGTTCGATAATACGGACACGTTCCTTAGTCGTTAACTAATGGTAGTGAGCTCTCCAACGTCTCAGAGGCATTCTCTATGCTTCTTCTAAAGTCTCCAATACTCTGCAAACTCTCAGATGCTGTTTATCAGAAGGAAAAGTGGCTGAACTTTATAGCTCGCATACCACTTAATCCTATGCCTGGGCAACTTTTACCATATGCATATCCACCTCACAACTCTCACTCCTGCAATTTGCATGACGCTACGCGCATTCTTTCTTGGTGTTTCAATTTCACTTTTGAGGAGTGTATATAGGTCATTGGAAATACTGATTCCTAATGAGCCGAGAATGCTGAACTTGTGCGGCTAATTTGTTTAACAGGTCCTGCAATTTCCGGTTTGATTCTAAATATAAGCCTTAGACTTCTAACGTATTTATAGAAACCTGAAGGAAATTGTAATAAAATGTCAAGAAAGGACAAATAGAACTATATGAAATTTCAGTGTTACGTCTAAGGAATGCGTATTGAATAAGGTCAATATTTTCACGCTTTTATTTAAAAAAGAAATTGATGCCCTTAAGGTGATAGGACGGACACAGCGGTCGCCTGAGCACGGTTAAGATAATCAATTTCGAGTTGGTGACGACCAATAACACATCACGCTCTTTTTTTTCGCAATAAAAGGCATATTGCAAGCCTGTTGTTGCCGTTATTTCCACTTGATATTCGAGAGGGTTTTCTACCAAGCCACATACAATAGAGATAATGGCGTAAAGATTTCTTGATGCTGCTTTCCTGAATAAACTAAATCTACTACAGCCTGATATTAAAAATAATTTATAATAATTTATATTCTATTAATAATAATTTATATTCTATTAATAATAATTTATGTTCCATTAATATTCTGAATAATTCAACTGTTTTTTATTAGAATCTTTCATTGCATTAGGTCAAAACTCCATTTCTTGGCTCACCTCTGCTAAATGAATTTGGCAGACCAGTGTGAGTAAAAAAGAATCTGTCTCCTTCTTTGAGGTTTTTGAATTGAATTGCGTTGATACAAGCTCCTGTGGGTGGTAGTGCCGAAGTAGCATCGTTATATTCCATCTGAAGTCCTATAATCAAATCAATATCAGCCACATCCCTGAAATAAATACAAATGTGCATCCTTTCTACCACAAAACTATTTTTAAAACAAAATAAAAATAATCAGAAAACAGATCTTTCATGTACACATTTATCTTTATATAAGTTCATCCACTGGCAATAAACTGTTCACAGAGGTATTTCTTATAATCAGACAAGAATTATTAATCTATGCAATATAAAGGCAAAATTCGTATTACACTGCTGGCCATGCAACAAACGTCAAATTTGCATGAAAGGCACAACATGCTGGGATATGCAAATAATTAGCATTCAAGCGCATGAGTACTAAGCAGGTATGAGAAACATTTGCATCGCGTATAAATGGGAAGATTGCATCGGCATACAGCGGAAGTTGGAGTTGGAGGGTTTCTCATTTGGTAATTGTATTTGTACGTTTATTATTTGTGTAAAGGTTATGCGTGTCTTGGTAAGAAGGAGAAATCTCTACCAGCAAGTGTCGGAATTTGACTGCAGCAGGAACGTGGCCTATCGAAACTGCGGTTAATCGTTCCGCAACATTGTTGCTCGGGTTGGTTGGAACTCCATCAATGTCATGCTAATACAGAATCGATGGATTCAGGAGGTCCATATTGAACGCCATGCAGGATCTGAGCGCCTTGCTTGCAGGATCTCAGCCAACTGAGGCACGACAGGGAAGTTATGTCATCTTCTCAGCCTTGCCGGATCGTTCAGCCACGTCACGTACCTTGAATCAGGAACTTGGCTCTTGTGCATAATGGCAAGTGTCCGCACGGACAATGCGACGACATATGCAACACCAAGGACTGTCAGTGCGGCGACCATTGCTGCGGCTTCCTTTGGCGCAGCAGTAGAAACAGGCGTGTGCAACTGGACCACGTGTGGTACTTCGCCATTTTTTCAGACGAATCCAGGTTCAGCGTGCGGCATCAAGGTGGACGTATTCGTGTGTGGAAGCAGAGAGCAGAACGAACACTGCCAGTTTGCATTCGTTATCGTCATAGGGCCCAGACGTCATCCTCATAACTGTTCGATCTGGGTTTGAGTTCAGTGCTGGCTGCATGTATGTTTTGTGGTCTACCCTATGAGTAACGGAGTACCAGTTAAATATTTTAGTATATTTTCCATGAGGGCAGTCTCGAGCCTTAGGGAGATAGTCCTCGTGTGCTTGCCGTACCTAACCTAAACTAATCGTAGAAACAGTCTAAAGCAGCTGTTGTACAGCTTTTTAGGAACTTTTAGGGGTTTTAGGATTTTAAAATAGTATAATTGTACGAAGCATTTACACATCTCTGTGAGATTAGAATATACCTTTAAACTTCTAAAAATTTTTTAAATCACGTTTTTTCGCATTCTACATTAGTAAACTGATCACATTCTGTTCTAAGTAATCAAATGTAAGCATTCGTCACTTCTAGTCGCTAGAAAGTTTCATTTTTTATGCGGTAAATGGCTTTCTTAAAGAACTCTTCGTCTGATGTTAACACTATGCCGCATGTTGTGAACATTTCAATTTTCATTTTTACATTTTTTGTAAGTTTAAATCTTTGCTTATTACTTTACTCACTGAAGTGACGAATACTTTAGAAGCTGAGTTGAGTAGGTCGGTATTCTTATAAAATCTAGATTTATTTTTGAAACAAATTTTGAAATATGTACTATCTTTTTACAAGTGTTTGGCGTTCTATTTTTGTAAAAAAATGTGATTGTCAATTTCTCCCTTTTTGACGCGTGATTCAGCTTATTATACCTTATTGTCAATTCCTGATTACTGTCTTTTTTGTACTAAAAATGAGAATAATCTTGAGAAGAGAAAAAAACGCACCATGTTTCTATGCGTAATTTTAAGCTCAAGAAAACTTTGATTAGAGCAACTGATAATTTATCATTCAGTATAATAGTTGTTGCCTACAACTGTCTGCTTAATTGAAATCATTCGGAAAAAAATGGTCGAATAAATATTGTAATATTTATGGAAGCGCAAAAGTTTTTCTAGATACATTTAAGGAAGTTATTGTACAAGATTATATTTCAGAGTTTATAAATTTTTATATTAACTTTCATAAATCTTACTTGTAATGCTGTTTCAGCAATTTTACTTCCTCGGGGTCCATCACTTGATTGAGATCTTCGAATGTCTTCACAATAACTTCGTTGTTCGTACAATATGCCAGCAACTTAATGTATGGGGGCATACCATGATCTCTTCCTCTATAGATATTAACAGTTTGGATATCGGGACCAAAGAGCTTCTCAGGTGACCTTAAAATGAAAATAAGAATAATTTTCATGGAAATGTGTCACACACTGGTTTAGGTAGCGAAAACAATATCTGAATGGAAAATATCTATCTTTAAAGTAGACAAAACGAAATTCTAATGGGATAGGGTAAAGAATGATTGATATACAACAAGCTGAGCAACTAGTTCTTTTGCAAAACAGCAGCAGCTGCTCAAACAATAAAGAAAATTCTGGATCATTTAAGACATTAAATCATTGGTTTTTAATTAATTTATTGTTTGTTTCAGGGCAACAATTAAATAAAAACATTTTAAAAATAAATTTTAACAAAATTTAAAATTCATTTAAGTATTTTGTTAACACTTGCGATAACTAACGTAATTTTACCTTTACAAGAAAATAAATTAACTGGCATTGAGAAACACCAGTGAAGATGTAAAATTTAGAGAAAGAGAGTTTGAGCTGTGTACCAACGATACTGCTTCTCTGGATGAATCATACCTGTTGTCTAAGAGGGTTTCGTTAAGTTATTTGCTAATGTTAAAAGCTGAGGATAAACCGGAATAGGACTGACACATATTTAATCGACTAATTGTACTGTGCGTATCTAAGCCTTTTTTTTTTTGTATTCCAAGACTCCATAAGTAGGAATAAATTGTAAAGTGTTTTACGCTAATCAACCAATTATTATGATGATTTAAACCTTTACTATAACTTCTCCTCTTCCGTAGCTTTCAACAGGATGCAAATTCGTTGACAGATTATTTAACTCGAGGGTTTTAAACATTTTATAGATAGAGCATTTGGCAACGTCCACTGCAGTTGACATTCAATAGCCGATATCTGCAAATGAATATACCGCTTTATCCATTTTGCTATCAGACGTTTAAAACGCGCCATTAAAATATTGAGCCAGTTTAAAAAGGTCAATTTATGCAGTTTTACCGACTACATTACCTTTGTTGTTTTTTAGATCTACAAATGACGGATTTTATTTATTTTAAAAGGTTCTGCCTTTTGTTCATTTAAAGATTAAAACAATTGCTATCTAAAACCTTTTTAGGACTTTGCCATAATATTTTAAAAGGAGCGATAATTCGCTTGTCAGTTTAATAGGGTCTGCAGGTCATTGATTTAATTTCTGCTCAATTAGGACCCTGCAGAATAGATTCTTATGTTGTAGTTGATATAATAAATAAACTTCTAGTTTATTTTTTAAAGCTGATTTGTGCTCATTAAATTGATATATTACGAAGTAACACGCTAACACGTAAGTTACCTTTGTAGAGGAAAATTAAACAAGTAATGCGTTAAGAGTCAGACAGGCTTATATTTACATTTTTTAGGTTTATAATTTTGTTAGTCAAATCCTATGACATATTTTAACATTTTTTTTCACATCATAAAAATCAGTTACAGAACTAAAACTAAGACTGTAATCAAAATATTGATAAAATCCGAGTGCAAAACACACCAAAGAATAAACTAAGATTTCCATTATTGAATTGGAACCTTTCTAGATTGGGTGAATATTCCAGGAGAAAATTTTACTGACTTTTGAAAGCAGATTTAAGATTTCAAACTTCAGTTTGGGGAAATCTAGGAAAAAGTTTGTATAAAGTTTGCAATATTTACATTTTTTTCAACAAGGAAGATGCTAATGACAGTATCTAGCTGCTGAAAGCCTAATCAAATTATCGAACTACTGATTATTTCGAAGAAAGTTAAATATATAACTGAAAATACCTTATATTACCGGACACAATCGGCACTACCATACGGGAAAAATTATTTTCAAACTATATGATCTTGTGAAGATAAATAAATGTGGAGTTAAGGTATACCGGGTCAATAATACATGAAGCTTAGTTATGTTTGTAACATTGACCGCTTAAACTGTTCAGTTTTCAATATGTGCCGCTTAAAAAAGAAACTGCATATTTAGAAATGTGATAAATGGTTATGCAGTGTCTTGACATTATACTTAGATAACTTTTATGATAATGTTAAGAAGCGAAAAATCTACTTCAAGGAAATTATTTCCTATGTAATAAAACTCAACCGAGGATTACCTACAAAATAGGTTTTTCCGAAGGTGAAACAAAAGCAGATATCTTAGCGATCACAAAAATATTATAAATATTAATATATCCTCAACTAAATAAGATTAAATTGAGTGGCAGGATTTAATCTTGGGCAGTTATTTAGAATTTGTCAATGAAATTTAATTTATAATGGGATTCAAAATTAACAAATAAATTTTAGCAGTTGTTGTACTTTTTATTTAATCTTAAAGCGATTTTCTTCCAAACAACAACTATTGCAAAATTATTTCCTGTATGCAATATGTATTTTAAAAGGCAGTTAGTTCCTTAACAATAATTAGGTAGATGTTCCTGCATTCTGAATATGACAATAATTTGCTTCTTGGATTCTAAATTTACTACTGTACACTTTTATAATGTCAAACTATGAAAATGCACAATAAATCGAATAATAAATAAATCTTCGAAATTGGAAAGAATTGTTATTAAACAAATTCATACACGCTAATCCTCCTAAAAAGTAACATAAAATAGCTTTATGTGGTCTGCATAAGGTTTTCAAGCATCAAGAATTTTAAATAAGTTTTATTTTTAGAATGTTAAACGTAACTAGAAAATTATGCAATATACATAATTCTAAATAAATTTTTTAAAAATTTATTTAAAAAATAACTGACTAATTACAAAACTACTATTTGAAAAATTAAGAAAACTTTCGATGCTAATTACAGTAAATAGCAGAACTTCATACTTACTTGTACAAATATTTAGTAGCATCCACCACATGGTGTCGACCATATTTATGAGCTGGAAATTTCGACGCTCCTTTAAAGAATCTTCCAAAGCTACCTTCGTGGATGGGTTGTTGAACCATGAAAGTGTCTCTTAGGTTGACCACACTGTGTGTTTCGTTTTCGTACAGTGCTGAGTTGAGTGTACTGTGTAAGCGGTAAGCCGCTGTATTAAACTCTTCAAACTGTTGGGGATTGACACTGGAATTATAGTGCGAAGTGTTGAACCATAAATCAAAGTCAGACATTCGAGTCGGCCCTAAGAGCAAAGGCAGGAATTCCTTGTACACAATACTCTGCATAATTGCGTTCACAAGCTTCCTGCAGAAAATAAGAAAAATGCATATTTATTCGTAAACAGAATACATAATTGAGAAACAAAGTAGATAATTACTATAATATACACTGAGAAAACAAGACAGTTTGTAAATTTTGTGGAAACCGTTTAAATAGCTCTCCCCAATCGGGAGTGTAATTAAATCGCATTAGTCAGCTCAAGTTTCATAGATGGGAGATGGATAAATACGACTTAAATTAATACTATGAAAATTGATAGCTACGGTTACGAACACGAAAGTTGTGATCGGCTAAGAGATAGTGAAATTTGCTAATCCAAACGTGTAACTATCAAAACAGTCAATTTGGTGGTTCAGAATTTTGTAAGTAATACATGATAAAAGCTCAGCTTTAAACATAACAAACATATTTTATTTACAAGATTACTGAAATGTGGTATTAATTTGCCGCTAATTATTAGGGCCGGCTACTCCCTTACAGACATTCTTATTCATAGTTAAGCACATCTCCAATAGTACAGTTTCCAAAACGACACTCAAGAAAAACAGGCGGAGTACAATGCCCTCTATAGGCGTTTCGGAACACTCCCCACCTAAACTCTTATCATAAAGTTTATAACAATACTTACCAACTTCCATCATTTGAATTTACATCAGTCACACTGCAATAAAGTAATTACCATATTTTTACATGTGATCTTCTAAACAAGTTTTCCATACAAAGCTTTCTTGACTAAACTATTACTACAAAGAATAGAGGAATAAACATACTATTAGTACATCACAATTAAAAGAATACAATAATGAAAAACCAAAAAGAAAGTTTCAATCTTGTGAATATCATACTGTAAATTTTTTAAGACTCAATCATTGAGCTCTAAGTTGTAAATTAACTGAACTGGCCTTCTTATTAGTCCAGTGCCAGTTTTGATTGAACATAAGCGAACTTTTCCGTCCCTTCCTGGAAAAATCTCTATGTTTCTACCTAGAGACTACATATTTCTAGGGTAGCGTTCTTCACAGATTAATACTATGTCGCTTGGTTTGAATTCAGTTGCCTTTGAATTTTGCTGGCACATATTTCCTTAAATTTAATAAATAACCCTTTCGCTAGCATTTCCAAAAATTATTTACTATATTCTGCTGATGTTTGAATTTTTTCACAATATATTTTCTAGATCCTAATAAATAATCCTTAGATATTCTAGTTGGAGGAAGAAATAGCATACGTCTACCTATCAGAAAGTGTGCAGGAGTGAGTGGAGAGGGTCCTAAAGGTTTGCTATACAAGTAAGTGATGGGCCTGGAATTGATCGTGGCTTCAATCTCAACGAACACTGTTCCTAGTTCATTGAGAGAGCCAACAACTTTTCTAAGACTTGTTTTGATCGTTCTGATCATTCTTTCCCAAAATCCTCCCCACCATGCTCCTCTTTCAATTATATATTTCCAATGAATATTTAAGAAGCGAAGAAATTCTTTACAGAAGGATCAGAAATGTAAGTCCACAGTTTTTTGAGTTCACTGTCTGCACGCTTGAATGATTTTGCGTTGTTACTGTATATAATTGAACATAGTCCTCGTCGCTCTGTAAATCTTCTAAAGGCCAATAAGAACACTTCAGTATTTATCGAAGTTACGAGTTCTAAATGAACAGCACGCGTTACTGCACAAGTGAATACTAAATGGTAATGTTTACTGTTGCTCTCTTTAGAGAAAAATGTTACAGCATAGTCCAATCCAGTTACAAAGAACGGTGGTGACTGAAGAATTTGATCTGGAGGAAGTGGAGCTACATCTTGAACTCCAAGGCGAGCATTGTATCTTTTGCAAAACACACACCTGCTCAACAAGGATTTTATTCGCTGTCTTCCTTTGACAATCGAAAATTTTTCACGTAGGTGCGTCAGAGTTGAGTCCACTCCAGAATGGAATATTCTCTCATGTGCGTTGAAAATTAACAAATCGACGTATCTGCACTTTGACGGAAGTATCCATGGATGCTTGGCAGATTACAGGCAGTCTTCAAATTGTATTTTGTCTTTTAACCGTAGAAGGCCGTCTTCGTCGAGCTTAGGATTCAATGAGTAAATTTTGGACCCTTTGCCAACTGACTTTCCTTGAGATAAATCGAGGATTTCCTTTTTGAAGTATTGAAGCTGAGTGTTTTTAATCCAATATTTTTCAGCATTCATTATTTCAGAAGCGGTTAATGGTCCACAAGTTTTTCGGATGTAGGGTTAGAATCGTTGATGAACCTAATATCCACGCTGTTATTCGGCATACCTTGCCTAATTTGTTAAACCGATTTAAATCGATTAATGAATTCGTACTTTGCTCTCTGTCTTTGTTGTCGATGGCAACTTGTAGGACATTATGAGTTTTTCTCTTTTCTACGGATATCTCTTCCCCATTTCCCTCCATGTTTGGTCTCTTAGGCCACAAAGTTTCAGGCTGGAAAAGCCAACTTGGTCCATTTTGCCACAACGGATTGGAGATGATGGTCTCAGCTCGTTCCCCTCGAGACAGTAGATCTGCAGGATTTTTTTTACTACTGCAATGGTACCACTGGTTAGCGTTGCAAATTGCCTGGATTTCTGTTGCACGGTTGGCAACAAATGGCTTCCAGACATTTGGTGATTTCCTTATCCAATGGAACATTATTTGGGAGTCACTCTAAAAAATAATATTGTTGCTTAACAAACACAAGACTTGTTTTAAATATTTAGCTAAGCGAGCAGCTACAACGGCTCCCATTAGCTCGCATCTAGGGAGGGTTAAAGATTTGAGGGGAGCTACTCTACTTTTTGCCATTATGAAGCTGGTTTTAATTTCCTCATTTTCATCAGCGTATCTAAATATGCCACTGCTCTAAAAGCTCTAGGTGTCGCATCAAAAGATATATGAACGCTCAGCTGCGTGTAATTAATGTCGTGAAAGAATTTTCTAGGGAAATCGGGGGTTTTTTAAACATTTCATTTCTACACACCGGTCCATCCACCTTTTCTTGATATCCGTGGGAAGTGCAGCATCCCACTCTAAACCCAGAAGACAAATGTCTTGCAATAGTATTTTTACACGAACTATAAACGGTTGCAAATATCCGATAGGGTCAAATATTTTGGCGACAGTTTTCAGTATCAGTCTTTTTGTGTCGCCTTCACCACTTCCAATTGACTCCTGAACTGGTTTGGTGTTTATCTTTATTACATCGTTACTAGGATCTCAAATCATGCCCCAAAATTTTGTTTCTTTGTTGACCTCATCTTCCCCTTTAATATTTGATTTCATCCCTAATGTATTTAATTGATCTGAATCCGATTTCAGTTTTCTCAAATTCATACTCGCATCCCGAAAAATATTTACAGCATCTACAGACAATCGGTATGCATCTTCTACAGTACTACCTCCATAAAATAAGTCATCAACGTAAATAGAAAAATTAAGCGTCTTAAAATTCTCGAGATGGTTCTCTGTATACCATT
This sequence comes from Stegodyphus mimosarum, assembly GCA_000611955.2. Lineage (NCBI taxonomy): Eukaryota > Metazoa > Arthropoda > Arachnida > Araneae > Eresidae > Stegodyphus > Stegodyphus mimosarum. Next base: position 46,619 of record KK112735.1, on the reverse strand, counting down.
TAATGTGATATTTTATTGTGGCAATCAACGGAAAAGGACTAACCGCTGTTTCGAACGGAACCCGACACATGCGCATAATATTACATGATTTCTCATCATTCCCAAACCAAAGAAATCTTAAGTAATCCCTGTCTTCTTCTGCAATGCTAATCATTAAAAGTGCCTTTTCTATGTCCCCATAAAATGCTACTTTAGGTTTACGTGTTAATCACTAGGCATTCCAATTTCATCTTTTTCTTTTCATTTCTATCTCTTAATTTAAGCACGATCACAGGATAATTCTAAACTATTGGTTTCTTAATTGCAAACGAAAAAACCGATAATTTTTCGTTTCGGATAGGTTCTAATTTTAAAGATCTCGCTCAGGTATCTTTAATAAACGATCTTTCGCTTCCTTAATCAATATTGAATGCAACAGTTGCTATCAAATGCTACAAACTAAAAATAGCTCAGCTAACTAAGTCTCCGTTACTAGGCTATGTAATTGCAGTTTCTGAAGAAACGTATTCTCATTTTTCAGCACAGAAAGTATGCAGAAATCTTGGAGTAAATATACGTAATGGTATAAATAGAAAGCATCATTAATAATAAATAAAAAAAATAAAAAGTTACTGCTTTATATAGGAAATAGAACTCAACTGTTTTTGAAATAAAGCAATAATTCATCCAAAAATTAATTCTGAAGCTCGAAAAAAAGACTCATTCGTACATTCCTTCTGAACAGAAATATCTTAAGCTTTTAAACTATTTAACACAGCAGCAAATAAAAGCAGTAAAGAAAATTTTAAATTTTAAATAAAGAAAATATATAGTAGTTTTGCCGTTTTTCCAAAACGTTAATAAATTTTAAGACCAGATGAGAAATTTGTATAAGAAATCCTCTAGCGCAAGGAAAATGGAAATTTATTGTAAAAAATCTGATGGAGACTCTACATGAATTCCTAGTGCGGCCTTTCCACGAATTCAAATTATTCAACTTAATTAGCCGATCCCTTAAGACGAGTTGAAAATGACATTAAAAATTGTGAAACTTGAAACTAAATATTCCGGCCAATTTTTACCGTAGGACAGTCCAACTTTTTATATTTTTATTTTTCAATCAAGATAAAACTTTTCGAAATATAAGCATAGAAACCGAAAGACCATATTAAAAGTTTTTGTTATTTTTCGATTGCCAAAACATGAATATTTTCTCATTCAAATCATTTCTATTATTGGGCGTATACGACTACGACCAACGATTGCGAAAATAGCGAACATGATAAGGACTTTTAAGCCGGGTGTGAGGGTGGGAATATGTATATGTAATGATTTCAAATGTTTAGATGAAAACACTGAAACTTTTAATAGCTTTCGATATTGCAATTTCGATGAAGGAGAATATGGTACTTGAAACTTTTGGCTGTAGGCAGGCTGGGTGGCTAAGGCAGGAATAAGACATTGACAAAACTGATTTCGGCGAATCACCATCTTTATTTTAGGCACATCAAAAATTATTTCTTTGGCAGCCAAATTACTTTTCGATCATAGTTGAATACAAATAATTTTTATATACACAGATAAAAAGTTATGACATCATTTCAGGCAGGGAAGCATAAGCGGCGCAGAGTTGTTTGTAAAGTAGAAGTCAGGGGGAAAAGGAAGCGTAGTACTTGTGACTCAGTATTGATGCTTCGTGGGTGCAGAAAGTATTCTAAGCTATGATTGGTCAGTATTAGTTTTATTTATCTTTTTCAAGCAGTGTTATGTAATTTGGAATGATCTCGAATTTGGGAGAACATATGAAGTTAGGAGGAGAGCACCAAATCTAAAATATTAATTTTGAGATCGCCAATTATTTTTTGAAAGCGTTATAATATTTTGTTATATATATATATATATATGTAATAATAAAAAAAAAGTCTAAAGTAATGACCATCAGGAATTTTAACGTCGTAGAAGTGTTGATCTATAACGAATAGGAAATTGGAGGCGAAGGCAGATTAAATCTTCATTTTTTATTTCCGCTTGTTGTGGCCACAATCAACTTGGCACATGAAATGTGCCTATTCCAAAATAGCTCACATTTTAGATTAATTTTCAGTAAGAAAGAAGAAAGTAGCAGACAGCAGTCCAACTAGACCGAAGCGTAAAGAGCAAGTGCGTTACGTTCAGGGTGAAATCCCAATTCAGACTGAGTTAGTTTTGGTTTACAATGCATTTTGATTGGATAGTTAATACTTCTGTAAAATTATTATTGGTTACTTGACTTTTAGTTCCATTTACATCATCAGAATTATGTAAGTGCCATATGACATGGATCAATCTAGAAATGACGCAGTGCGTAGAGAGGTTATTATTTTTAGAATTGAGAAGGGAAATTTACGTTGTTAATTTAATCTTAGACATATTCTTTATTTTTCTTACATATTCCCCCTCGTCAAAGAAAGAAAGGCGTAGCGACAAAGAAGCCTTTTTAAAGGAAAAGCGATAAAGGAAATGAAGAGAAATAATTTGAAAAAATACCAATTTTGAAATTTTGACCAAAAAATACAAATCCTGAAATTTTGACCAAACTAAATAATTATATAATTGCAAAATATTAACTTATATAATTGTTTAAATAATATTTTAGAGTCCTTTAAAAATTCAGTCCAAACGTTTTTGTAATTTGCAGTCCATATAATTAAATTTCTTCAGAGAAGCTTTTGTAAAGCTTTGAACACAATATATCACAGTTGAAAAACCTTTGCACATATATTACTGATTTTGAATAATCAAAATAAATTTCAAAATTTTCAGAACACATCTAATTTTCATTCTTATAACTTATATTTTAAAATCATAAATTTGATAATAGTATTGCTAAAATTATGGTTTTACCAGTATTGTCTTTCATTTGCAATTTCTGAATTTAACAAACTGAAAGGCCTCACAATACTTCTAAACAAACATATCCATCATTAGGGCTAGCCTCTTGAGCTAACCAGTGTGTTTTGCACGGGTGGCTCAGGGTGCCTAGGCAGTTACTTGAAAAAGCCTCCGTTCCTTACATAAGGTAACTGGCCTTTGAGAACTGCACTACTACATTCCATAATAAAAAAAGTATAATCATAATAATATAAAAATATTACACTCAATCGTGAAATGAGAGCCTTTAACATTATCTTATATGAAGAGGGTAAAAGGAACAACTATACAGAGGTAATAATAGGCCTCTGTTTCGGAACCAATACTCCCTCAACATACTTTATACTTTACAGCAAACCATAAATTTTTAACATGCATTAACCATAATTTCATATTACTTATCTGTACTAATTTCACTTATTTTTGTATCCACTTCATTTTTAGAATAATTATAAAATTCTTATTCAAAATTTCAACACAAATTTCAAAATATATTTATGTTAACAACCTTCCAGAAAAATATTTAAATCCTCTTCACTAACCTTACTAAAGTATTAGAGTTCGAATTTTTAATATCATTTTCATAAAACAATACTATAAGAAGCAGCAATATGTATTCAGATTTTCAATATAATAATAATGATTAGTAATTTCAATATGATATTTTTAGTTCCACTAAAATAAAATCTTTAGAAAAAATCCAGACCACAGACTTAGAAATGAGACGATGAACAAATCTTGCAAGAAAAATCATTCCCAATTCGCTAAAATGTGTTTCACATTTGGAAAAACACCATATTTGAAGATTGAGACACTCGGAAGATATTTTTCAAGCACACACTAAATTTACGAGAAAAGCACAGCACAGCATTAGAAGAACAGAGATGTCGTCCAACTACGGCCTAAGGAAACGCAGATACGATGAACTTTCAACACACGGCATTAAATCAAATTCCTAATTTTTATTTCGCAGTCCCGTCACTGGAAATTGTTGAGAGTTCATTGGAGTAAACTTTTGCCCAACACATCACTTGAATATCGCCTGCACACATCCTCTTCAGACTTTTTTTTATTATTACATATATATATAGAGAGAGAGAGAGCTATCCCTTATCAGGCTTAAATATAACACTTACTCGTCTTATATATATATATATATATATAATTTTGGCTTACAACCCGCACTTCTACTATAAAATATAAGATCGAAATTTAGGGGTGTGCGTTATACGCCGGATATAAAAATGATAGATTTAAAATTAAGGAAGAGATGATACAAAAATTAGCGCTGAAATGATGTGTATTTAAAAGAAATGATATGAACTTAAAAATTTTCATTGTTGGATAACATGAAAAGTTTATTATATTCGTCTTTTGTTATATCTTCAGTCACATCACCGAATTCTGTTTCATCTTCACCAACGCTGTTACTCTGATCCATAAATAAATAATCATCTTCCGTTCCATCTAGATTGTTAAACATACTATATTTTTAAATAACTTTTGAAGTATAACGGATTTAATTTCATTTCGTGCTTTTATTATCTACTCACACATTATTTCTTGACTGGCATGATGCATTTGGCCTCCCTTTGTAGATATTTTTTCATCTTCTAATATCCACGTATTCCACTGCCGTTTTAAATTTTCTTTGAATGATTTATTGATACCCACATCTAAAGCCTGAACTAATGGCGTTAATCTACCGAGAATAGCTGCCAGGTCTGTACTGCACTTTTTCAACTATTTCTTCGAATTATTCTTTAGATGAAATCTGAACATCGAAAAGACTTTCTGAATTCTTTAAGGCAACAGGACACTTTTGCCAAACATTTCTTATCCGCAATTTCATACCGTTTTCGTTCATCCATCCTTTCTCGCGAATATAAATGAAAGCAACATTTGGGAAATTACATTTCGGCATTTCTTTCTTTTAAAAATAACTCTGGGGTTTAATTTTGTACTGTACGTTGAGCAGGAAAGCATTACGGTTATGTGAGATTTTTCGTGCCCTACTGATTTCGTGCGAAACGTTTTTGTTCCTTTCACATCAATTGTTTTATTTTCTATCATATCAAACATTACTTGAGTTTCATCCATATTTTCAATATGTTGACAACACTTTTTTTTTGTCTTCGTAGGTCAATAACGCGTTTCTGGAAACATCAAGTTTTTGGTCGAAATTTTTCGGCAGCTTTTATAAAACTTTTATTTTTGCTGGTAGAACTAAACTATTCCATTCCATAAATCAACTACACTAACTGACTGTTGATTTAAAATTTTCACTTTCATTTTCATTTTTTTTTTGTCCAATTTAAAGCAGACAAACGTGCATTGTTTCTTGTTAAAATTAATCCATTTTAGCGATTTTCTAGAACCCAGCTCCCAACACTTTTTTTTAGGATAAGAAAGTTCGTTACTCCATTAGAAAAAGCACATTTATCCTTTGTCATATTAATTATTGAGATTTCATTTTTCTTTCACTCACGTATAGAGCTTTCACCAACGTCAAACGTACATGGTTGCTGCAGCACGATTTCCATTTTCTTTCGCAGACTGAATAACTTTGCATTTGAAATCATAGCTGTGTTCGTTTCGTTTGACGGAAGTTATATTTACTAATAAAAGGGACACTAGATCAACTGTGTTTCAAATAAAGCAAATTCTATTTACTAATGCTTTCGATGTTTACTTCAAATCAATACAGAAAGGGAAAACATTTGATGCCTATTTCTGCGAATTAATTCCGGTCAGAAGTGCATTTTTACCCCAAATTATGTCATCATTTTTTCGAAACCCTAGAATAACATGCCTGTGACAAAGCTGCACTGAATACAATTTACTTCCTTGGCAGAATTATTTAATCCCTAAAGCATTTATCTCATATTATTGTTCCCCTTATCGCTCGTCAACTCAGTATACCATTGTTCGAAAGCTCCAGAAAAATCTTCGGATGAATACCGTCAGAAGATAAGAACATGGCACATTTATCTCAGATTTCTTCGTAAAAAAAGGGTGCTCGTTATACGGCGAATACACTTAAAAATTACAAAAATGTAGTTTAAAATTATAGATGCGCGTTATACACTGGTACATGTTATACGCTGCAATATACGATATAGACGTTTGGTAATTGCCGACTACAATAAAAAAGGGATGTGCACAGCCGGACATTATAGTAGTCCCATATATAAAATTTCAATATTCTACGCCTAATCGGTTTTTAATTATGCGAGGTGCATACATAACACATTCTAAGACTAACTGTTTTTGAGTTATGTGAGATACCTCATGAAAAAAATCCCTTTTGAGTATATTATAAATCCGTTTTACAATTCGTTTAGAAAAAGAGTCCTTTATTTTGACAATACTTACAGATGAATTGTCTAAATGGATTCGGTGTGGATTTCAAAGGAAATATCCACTTCTGTCAAAATAGATATTTCCACTGAAATATAATATCCGAAAATTTTTGCAATTACAGTACTTAAAGTCCTTTATTCTGCTCGTACGTACAGAAGTTCAGGAAAAAAATATCCCAATGAATTCGGGAACTGTTAAAATGAATATGTCCTCTGAAATATGACACCAGGAACTTTTCCGACTACAATACTTCGTACAAGGAATTAAAAAGAACGTTTTTTTATTCACACCCATACAAAAGTAGTTGAATTCTTCAAGAATGTAAATCGTCAGCTACATGTTAACATTTATAAATAAATTTCTAGAAAAAGCGATAAAGAAGACTTATACACTGCAGTGCCAATGAATTAGGGATAACAAGTCAAGAACGAGTTGGGTCTCCTCTGTGCTTGATAATAGCCGCCACACTAGGAGGCATAAATTCATTAAGTTTGCGGAAGTATTCTATGTGAATGGCTTGCCAAACATCGGCTAGAGTTGTCCTAAATTCAGGGAGGATCGCTAATGTTGTATGATGTGGTTTCCCACCTTTCTCCAAAACATCCCAAAAGGGCAGTAAGATTTAAGTCAGGGCTTATAGGTAGCTAGTTCATGATAAAGGAGTCAGAGGAATACTCTCTGTGATACTCATTCAACTAGGCAGTAGCCAACCGGGACCTGTGGCAGGTGCAGTTATCTTACTGGAATATTCCATTTCCGTGTGAATGACGGGACAACATATATGGATGCAGATGATCGTCCAGCAACACTACGTACCAAATCATATTCGAAGAGGTTGGTTCAAGTACCAATGATCTTAAATACTGCCAAGTGAAAACTCTATGGGCTTATACAGTTCCAACCTGGAATGCAAGATCCATGACTTAGGAGCCTGACGTCATATTCATAGCCTTCCGGCGGTATTTGAGTAGTCGAAATCGAGGTTCACCACTCCAAAGCCACACATTTCCAGTCCTCTGGAATCCATTCTCTGTGTTCTCTTGCCCAGGCAAGACGTGCAGCTCGATGGCATGCAGTGAGCAATGGTACTTTTGTGGATTTGCGGCTTTCGAAGCCCATATCGTGAAGCGAGCGTTGTACGGTCCGTTTTCGGACTATACAACTTGCGTCCTGATTCAGCTGGATGGTAATTTAAGCTAATATTTGGCTTCGCTTCTTATGTACTATACAGCTGGCGCGTCTCATACCACGCTCGTTCAAGGCTAATTATCCTTTGCAGTTTGCCCAATCGCTAGTTTTTTACTCCCGCCATCCGTGTATTCCACGTGTCTTGACACTGTCGACCTTGAAATACTAGCCCTCTGACGATTTCGAAAACGGAATGGCACATGCGTCGAGCGTTTACTATCTGACTGCGATCGAAGGTGTCTAAACCAGAAGTTTTATACATACTGGTATTTGAAACGACTGATTAACAACAATCATAGTACTAGCTATATATGCAATTAACAAAACGGCCTCATGTGAGTATAAATGTGGCGCCGCGCTATACAGTTTGCACAGCCATGTCTATTCCTAATTCAGTGGCACTTCAGTGTATAATGTTATACTATTTTCGCATGATCCAGCAGTCTCCTGATATTGCATCGATAGACTTTTGGAGAGTTAAAAAGAACGTTTGCTGCGCACCGGCCAAAGGCAGTTGATGGGTTCTGGAAAGCAGCATAAGAAAAATAACAATATCAAAATTAGAAATTTGGCTTTTCTAGTGGAAATCAGAATGTAGATTGTCAGTTAAGAAAAAGAGCAACTAGACTAAGTACTTATTACATTTGGAATATAATTAATAGCTTTGTTGCATTAATATCCTTAGAATAATACCCCATGTTTAAGTGCATGCAAATGATAGCTATGGGCTAGGAACTATCTAATACTCGTGACTCACAACTCTGGGTAACACAGAGCTAGAATCTAAACATAAAAAGGAATCCATGAGAATTATTAGGTTACGATCGTAGTCTCCAAAGTAGAGAACGCGTACCCCAAGGGGGTAAATGAATTGATACTTGGGTACGTTAAAGAAATAGGCTCACGATCACTAATGAGTGCATGATTGTGTATTGAGTGAATGCGAGGTTCTTTCATTGGTTGCTGTATCTTGACGGTTAGAATCATATAGACATGGCATCGCGATTAGAAAGTCTTGGATTCTTCTCTATTTTTAAAGCTACATTTTTCTTCTACAGTTTCTTTCCATATTCTCACACTGTTTCTAGAATTTTCACTATTATCCTTGGTGACTCTTTAATCGTTTTATCTTTTTCATTGGTGTGCTGCAAAAAAAGAGTGGTTTTTGTATCTGTCATCCCTTAAAATAGTTACATTAACCACATAATCATGACTTAAATTTAGTCGGAGATCGGTAGGCTGCTTCTTAGCTTTGGAATAGAATTTTAATTCCACCGGAACCCCAAATAAGTGAAGGTCTGATATTTTTTTTAAATTTAACTATTTAAAATTAATTTAATAATTTTTTATATTTCTGTTTATCTCTGTACATTTCTTTGAATTTAAATTTAATTATTTAACTTTTATTTATTTTTATTTTTTTCCTTCATTCCTGACAGCCTTCCATAGGGCTCCGACACATCTAATTTTAGAAATTAGGCCCTGGTTTGGGGAGCTCAAGATCATAACTGCACCGGCTTTAAAGCATATGCATATTATATTATATTATTTTAAATTACATTATATTTCACTACTTTATATTACACTATGTTATATTATATTGGATACAATTTATAATTATTTTTGTTTTAGAGTTACGCGATTAAAATATTTTGGGGATCGCTGGCTTATGACACAGCGGTACATATTGGTACCGAATTATAAATATGGATTTAATAGGAAGATAGCCCACCTGAATATGAGAAAAATTCGGATGATTCGACTGTTTTTTTCTGCAATCTAAATGCGCATTTACTGAAAGTAAGGGAATTTTCTTTTATTTATTTATTATAACATATTAAACTGAATTTATTTATTATAACATATTAAACTGAATTAATTTTTATTTACGTAGCGACTAGAGCTAAACTAGTACAATTATTATTAATATAAAATAATAACATTTTATTGCATGTTTTTTATTATAATATATTACGAAAACAGTTTTATCCTTAAAAAGTATAAAACGCCTTTTTTTTTCTTAACCCAGACTGAACAATGAAATTATATTTTATTTGTTAAAACACGCACTCATGCTTCTGTTTCAACTAAAATGAAATCCTTGAATGAATTTTTATTATCGTGCATTGTGATGTCTGAAGCTATATTAACAGATTCGGTTTCATTGCTTTAATGACTTTATTGCAAATTTCCTATTGACAAATTAAAAAGTTCTGTTGAACTAAAACAATAATTATTAATACAAAAAAAGATACTAATGCATGCTATTACATTTTTACAATTACAGTTCGTAATAAATATATATGACTTTAATGAATCATTTAAATGAAAATAAAGCTTATAAAAAAAGCACGCAAAAAATTAATATTAGTCTTTACTTACTTGGGTTAGGAAAAAAGAACAAATGATTTAGATAATTGGAATCCAGGATATTAATAGTTCTCGTAACTGAAATTCTATTGTGCTTGTAATTTTCCCGACTTAGAAACAACAATCTTGATCAGCAGAATAAATGAATGACTAAGCAAATCAAGATGGAACGTCATCAATATAAATAAAATCTATGCATTCTTATAATTGAGTACTGTCATTACTTTTAAATGCAATGAACGGGAGTTTGGTTCGCAAATGCAACTTAAATTTTATTATGTGTTTATGATGCTTAGATATCTACGTCTTTCATATTGTTCTTTTAAGAAGGTTATGTCGATTTTATCATAATTTTGCTTGGTTTAAGGCTTATTAATAATCTTCAGGAAATCTTAAAACTGTGTAGCGTCATTAGGTTATTTAGAAGCAGAAGCGGTGAAAAATGAGCAACGCCTTCGCCGGGAATCGAACTACGGACCTCTCGGTTACACGTCGAGCGTGCTGACCACTACACCACGAAGGCATCCGAAAAAGGGAAGAGAAATACCTTATGTACTTCCCCTTTTAAAGGGCGACTGGGGATTAGAGGCCTCAATCGCCAAATCGTGGTGGTGGAGAATCATCATCCACCACCTTTTACTTGGGGCGTCACCTGTAGAGATATTAGGTTATTTCGAAACAGGAGATAATGCCCTCGCCGGGACTCGAACCACGGATCTCTCGGCTGCGCGTCAAGCGTGCTGACCACCACACCACGAAGGCATGCGAAGAAGACGGGAGAAATACCTTATAACTGAAATTCCAATTAACAATATCCTATTGTAACTGTTAGAATAGGTAAAGCATTTCTATAAAAATAATTGAAATTTCAAACCTTGCTTCTTGGAATAAGGTTTCTTCATCCCAGTTAGGATTCAGAATTTTCATCTCTGTAGCTATTCTGTTATGCTCTCTAACGAAAAGAGTGTGTAAGGATGCTAAAATCGTGTGTTGGTTACCTCTGGAATCGCCTGGAAAAATATTTAAAATTAAATTATGCCAAGCAAGATAAAATTGAACATCAGCAGATTTTAAATAAAGCAACAGCAGAACATTCCCACATTTAAAAAACAGAACTCTTATCTCAAACTTCGGAAACAAAAAGAATGCTTATCTCGAAATATTACTGTCAAACTTCTCTATTCTTTCTGTTAAAACAATTGCACAACTAAGATCGAGATCTTCATTTTATTTCATGAAGAAATTTATTTTTTCTGGGGTGCACTTAGGTTTTTTTGATTGTTTACTACAATCAGCTTGAATGAAGAAACTCTTGACAGTAACTAACATTCCAGCACGTGATTCATTTATTCTTAATCTGAATACCATAAATCATTATGAGCAAATAGAATAAATTAATTAACAAATGACAATTCTGATTATAGTATAAAATTGATATTGGAGTTAGAATTAATCTTTCGTATGGTTCAATGAATTCAAGCCTACTTTCCCTTTTATCCAAGTTCATAATTCAGACTTTACATACGAGATTTATTGAATAAATAAATGTTAAAGCCTTTCATTATTTTTGACTGCATCCATTTTTATTCCCTGATAATTCATATTTGCGAACTCATACTTTGCACACACACGCATTGTGAATGACAATATAATGTAGGGAAGAAATATTTTCCCAAAGTTTGATTAAGACTTTTTAAAAATAAATATTGAAATGATAATTCGCTCATCTTAGTTTTAGTTAGCAGACTAACAGAATTTTATTGTTTACACTACTGAATAGAGAGGAAAAAAATTTAATGAAGTTTATATGAAATTTTAGTGTAAATGCTCCTTCTGTGGCAAAATCGCTTTTGTTTCGACCATTTGACGTAACAGAATTGTTGGAAATTAAAAAAAGTGATTATTCGTCATTGAAAAATTGTTTTGCAGTTCAATAATTTGATGATAACTTGTCCTTGCCACTAAAAAGATTAAATAAAGAAATGAAAAAAAAGATATAAAATAAGCTTTTATTAAAGTGTATAAAATAATCACTGAACTAAAACGAGAAAAATAATTTATCATACGGTTTTGCAGTTTTATACTACGAATGATAAAAAAGGTCTTCGCCTAAATAACGAAATCGAATAATCGGATTGCGTTGTCAAAAGTGTAAGCCATTGTCTTTATTAATTTACCAAGAAATGCCCTGTATTTTATTATTCATGATATAAAATGGTAAATGAGTTTTGTAAGGATAATTATTTAATCTTTATTTCCATTAAAATGTTTGATGAGTTATTTTTTTCCTTTTTATTGATTGGCTGTTTTATAGGTTTGAAATGAAAAGCTTATTTTATAAAAAACATTTTGTTTAATTTTTTTATATCTCCCTTCATCATAGACAGCTTCGTTTTAATTAACAGAAATTTCTTGAAGAATTTTTAATCCTCTTTTCTTCGGAATAGCTATCACGTCTTTCATTCACTTGCTGCTGCAGAAAGCAATGCGGTAAATTTGCTAAGAAAGCTTCTGCTTAAAATTCACCATTACTCCAACTTCGTTCTTGCCTTGAGTTCTGTTGGTTTTACTTGGTCTGTCATTCGCATCAACTAAATGTTAAATTGGGATTTGCAGAGTCATTATGTCGGTGCAGAAACGTAAAAACTATACATTGAAACTCCGGACCTCCCGAATGTACTTCCAATTATACTACGAAGGCATGTGGGGAAAGGAAAGAAAATACCTTATATATTAGTAATGAGTAATAATATTTTTCTCGCTTTGTTATTAATTGATTTTCGTATAACATTTTCTGTTTTCCTTTAATGACAGTCGTCTTGGACAATAATGTTCATGAGTATTTTCGAACCGTATATGATAATTCAGTGTTAAACCATGAATACTGCATTCGAATCGCTTGGTATTCTAATGCGTGTGGTTGTTTTTCAGCTTAGGCAGTTAGCCTTCGTGCAGTTTTGCTTAATTTAGTAATACATCTTTTTAACATGAGCTACAAGATAAGGATTTGCAATAAATTACAGTAAGTGAATAGTTAGGCGAATAATATATTACAAATCTATCAACTTACATAATGAAAAAGGTTTTACTAAATTTAAAATTTAAAATTTTAAAAGCTGTATAAACATCGGCATAAAGCAAATCCATATCATTCTTTATCGATTTGGAAACTTACCTGATTCGAAGCAATACTTCTTGAATTTCATCCTGCAGTTTATATCTTTCTCAGCCTTAACTCTTTTGGGCATAAGATTTCCAGGTTGCGTGAGTAACTTTCCTTGTAAGAAGGGACAAACAACATTAAAAATAACCCACCATGAATGTGTTTACAAGAAAATGTAAACCCAAATTTGCATGCAAATATATTCAATTACAATTTATGGGATAAAAATAGGGAATTTTCCCCAACCCAGATATTTTATAATTGAAGGTAATACGACTATTTTCTGTTATTGTAATAGAAAAAAATAGAAATATAGTCGTACGGAGGTGAAATTAGAATTTGCAACAAACAAAGCAATGGTCATTTATTATTTTGTTTATTACGATCAAAGGTTATTAATTATGGATCAACGGTTTGTTTGTTATCCTGTTAATTTTTAAAAATTTTTTGTCTATGTCATGCTTGTTCAGCCTCGTATGGCTTCCAAAAACCTATGAATACTATCAAGTGCAACGAATTGCATTGGTGATACACATACATATTAGTTTACTCCTGTAGATCTAAATGTTACCAAGCCTTTATTTATTTTAAAAGTTTTTCACATTTGTGAAATGGGAATAAAATATCACCATAACTATAATAACTTGTTTTAAATTTTAGGGTTACATTGTTAATTTAAAAGCTACATTTTCTCTTCTAAAAATTCAAAAGGATTTGTAGTTTTTGGCGCCATATATTGATGGGATTTTCAACTAGATTTGGGAAGCATTGTTGAAGCAAAGTTCAAAGAATAATAAATAATAGGATCGTAATTCGATATTTTAAAATTTTGTTATATGGCGAGTCATCAGCTTTAGCAAAGGAATTGTGGATGGTGGTTAATATATGGGTATTAATGGAATCGATATTTTTTGCCAATGTTTCTGGAAAAACTTAGCCCACCAGCAAATGAGCGATGAGATCGCTGATACCAGTAGCGCGATTCGAATTAATTCACAGGACTGACCTTGCGCAGAACAAACAACCGAGCCCCGGTGGCTCAACGCTCCACATCACTGATCTACGGATTGCGTGGTTGCAAGTTCCAGCAATCGTGAATTATTTTATATAAAAATTGTATATAGAGCAGATTACCACAAACTTTACAGTTCAACTAACAGGTTTAAATAAGTTTATGCCGCCCAACCGGTATAGTGGTTAGCGTCGCTGACTGCCGTGCCGAAGGGCCTGGGTTCGAATCCCGGAGAAGGCATGGATATTTGCAAATGTCGGTGCGGCATCGCGGCACTTTAAATATGCGAGGAGCCGAAAGTCCTCTCGTGTGGTTTGGTGGAAGGCAAGAGGGGTGGGAGACCCTGGGACCCGTCCCCCCGGGGTGCTTTCCATCAAAATTGGGAGCGGAACTGAGCCAAATCGCCCTGTCACCTGTTAGGTGCTCAAGCCTGTTGCCAACGACAGTCGCAATCTAGCGCTCCTTGCCACGAAGAATTTCGTGGGCTTGGGCTGACTATGTCAGACAAGTGAGCATAAACAACAACAACAAATAAATTTATTTAAGCTTGCAGTGGAACAAAAGTAGCATCAACATCTTAGGAGTTCTACAACAAATTCTAAGAACTAACACAGACTTTAATTATTAAACATAACAATTAAAAGTTTCAATTTTAGTTTAATTTTAATATTAATTGTAGTTTAATTTGTGTTATTTTATAAATTATGCTCTAAAATTGCATGTTTAATTAGAAAACAGGCTTAACTTCTGCAAGACCAAACTGTTCGTTATGTGCAAGACAAAGATAATCATTTGTAAGGTATCATTTATGTATTCTTGCACTTGTATGGCCCTGTCAAAATTATTTTTGTTAATAAACTTCTGATAGGATGGTGGAGACAATTCCTGCTAACCGTTGGTAGCTACCAGGAGTCTCCACTCTCTGGCACCCATCACCTGTATGTACTGACTATGTTCAATATTTCGAATAACTGTAAATTGTTTGCGTGGCTCAAAGCTAGGCAATCTACACTGATGATATATAGACAAAGAAGCGTGTGGGTCTAGTAGTAAATATTGCATACTGTATGGAAGCCAGATCATAAAGACCTGGGAAAGAAAGCTTAAGCAGCAGAGCTCAATCTTTCAAGCTGCAATGGTTGCATTAAAAGCTGCCCTTGTCTATGTTTTAGTTAAGGAATGTCTCATCATATATGCTGACTCTGCCTCTAGCCTTCAAGTAATTCAGGCAGACAACGCGCCGTTTGAACCAGATGAAGCGGTCAGTGGTTATTCAAAGTTAGAGCAAAGTAGGATTCTCATTCATGTATAAAACAGATTACAGCTTCAGTTTTCAGAGGTCTATCCTGTAACCTATCCTATTTAGTGTGTGTATCAATTACATGCTCGAGCCTAGCCCCGAACTTGTAAGGTTGTAAATATGCGTACGACATTCGAAGTTATGACTAAATTTGTAAAGTTTACCAAATAAAATCATTTGCGATTTAAATTTTTTTTTCCTGTTTCGCCTTTTTTTTTCTTTTTCCCGACACTTAAATATTTTTAATATCGCATTTCTTCTTCATTGAAGCAGAAGATAAAATCACTTTTGTACACGAAAGCTGTTGTCATTTTTTCCTCTTAATTTGTCATCTTCCATTTTTGATCCGAAAAGAAGCTCTCTTTAAAAGAAGTAATACATTTTATGAACAGTAAAGGTACTGAATTTGTAAAGTTCCCTTTCTGCGGACACTTTTCAAGAACTTGTTTCTACAGAGAGGCGAAAGGACTTGTGGGTGAAATGAAGGAAATATTTGTCTACACTGGATATTCTCAAAGGTTACTGGGAAATCCCCATGGAGAAGGAAAGAAGACATCTTACTAGTGTTCTGGTACCAAATGTTCTGGTGTTATGGTACCAAACGTTAAATACTAACTGTTACAATTAAAACCTGAAATCAAATAATTTGCCTACAATAATATCAAAACCAAAACTTCATTTGCGTTGTGTTTAATCTTTCCCAAAACTAACCCGAACAACCCCTAAGACCAAGCAGGAGTACTGGTGTTAAGAACATTCACACAAGTCATATTCAAGCGCTTTCTAATATGAACGGTCGAAAGTTGACTGACCAGTTCAAGGTCCAAGTAACCCACTTATTAAGTTTTGGGCGTTGTTGAGGAAAGTGAATAAACCTTCAAATTACTGCGCCTCTGAATGTGATTCAGTTTCATATAAATAGCTGTCGCATATTCATATTCTCAGTCCGGATAACTGCTAATTACAGAACAAACTTCGGAGTTAATCATGTTCTTCCAAGTAAGTCTCAGTCTCTTTCTCTCAATATATCTGTCTGAAAATCTATAATGAAATACGAGTAAAGTCATTTCTTTAAATCCTCTAATAGAGTACAAATAACAGGTTTAATGTTTGAAATAGAAAGATATCAGTTTTTAACGTGGAATTCTGTTAAAATTTTAGAAACTTAACATGCAATGGATGTTAAATCATGAACTGTTGCAGTTCAGAATTCGAATTAAGAGTATGTAGGAGCTGAAGTGCCTGTGCTTTTAATTTTTAAGTTAAGGACTTTCTTCACGGGTGCGGATTGGCAGCTTTAACAACGAATGTAATATTTTATTTCATACCTGTAATTAAAAGCATCTGTTGGTATAATTTAATCTGCAAAAAGTAATCTAGATGCTATTATTAAAAACAAAATTGGAATCAATACATTATTGAAAGCATTCACGTGTTCCTAAACAACAGTTCATGAATACGTAGGCCATATTAAATTTCTAATTTTTCTGTTATTTAAAATCCAACGTTTCCACTGATGTGGTGCAAAAATCGTTTGTTTGGAAGTAATAAAAATAAATCAGCTTAAAAAGTTAAAAGCTTTTCTCTTCATATTAATCAAAAATTACACCGTAAAAAAAATTAATATTAAATTTTCATATGCAGTTGTCAAACTCTGCTGGCCAGCATAAAAATACCCAGGAATTTAATGAATCACCGAGCAAGGTGTCTTTACCAATATTGATAGATATTACTTAGTTCAAGAAATTTCTTAATTTACTCAGGTAAAAATTGCATACATCAATTTAGCAATCCCTTAGGCAGTTAGAAAATATTACATATTCATGTAGACCCGTTGGAGAAAAATGATTACATTTATTCCTACATTCAATTACTCAATTAAAGGTAAAGTAGAATTTAAATTTTTATTTTGTTCCTTAATTTGCAAAAGTTAAAGTTAATTCTCAACCAAAAGTAGTAACAACTTAAAAGTAAAAGGTAAATTTAGATAAGTTAACAAATTTAATACCCTGTCTTAATTCATTATATATAAATTTTAATTACATTCCAAGTTAAGGTTAAAAGTCCTAAATAGAGTAATAGTGCAGCAGTTGCTTAAATAAACAGCCTGGATTTAAGATCCAGCAGAAAAACCCTTGACTAAAAGTTAAATAAAATTTAATTGGAATTTAAATATACATATAATTACTTCTTACTTTAATAATTCATAGCTGGAAAATTTTTCTTCAATTAATCAAATCTCTTAAAAATTTTAATTAGCCTTATTACTTAGGAAACATGTTCACGGAATTTAGGTTGCAAGCTGTACTAAATTTCAGGTGAAAATAACAATCAAAAGGTTGAACTCACTTGAAGGGAAGAATTTTGAAACTTAATTAAGCATTAACACATCAAATAGATTTTTCTCCGGATGACCAATCCATAGCAGGTGTTGAACAAGGCTCTCCTGACGACCAATCCTTAGCAGATGTTGAACGAGGGACTCCGGCCAGAAATTGGACACTCGGGTCAGACAATATGAAGATGGTAAAGTGCATTTGAGCTCCTAAAGGTACCTCCCTTTTCCGTCTAGAATCATCCTGGCGAGTTGATGGTAGTACTCGGATCTAAGTGACCGATAAGGAAGAAGCCGGATAGCTGGATTCAAGTTGCATCCACTATGGTGTCAACGCATTGATTCGATGAGAAAAAACAACATTCTCGACTCCTACACGGGGATGGTAAAGTGTGGAGGAGTATACTTCAATTGATCCTTTTAGATGTACATCTTTATCTTACTCCACATCTCCCTTAACTTGAAACCAGCAAAACGTAAACATGTCCACTACCGGACACCCCGGGTCAGACAATAGCTCTTCCAGAGGAAGAAACAAATAACGTGCTTCTTACAGCTGCAAATCCAAGGCAAAAAGGCTGAGCATGGCCTTGCATGCCGATTTTAATCGTCCAGAATCCAGAATTTTCGAAAATCACCAAATTTGGTGAATTAGTAGGCAAATCTCGCCAAACACAAAACAGTGCTGCGAAAACTTAGTTTTTCCTTTTTACAACCAAAAAA
>KK112735.1:0-21920 GCA_000611955.2 Stegodyphus mimosarum | reverse complement strand
TATCTATTAATATTTTATATATAGCTATTTCTTTCTGAATTTCTGCTATTGCTCTTTTTTTTAATTCTTTTTCTGTATAATTGTGCTTTTTTTCTTTAAACGGCGGTCCGACAATACAATATAATGAACACACAAATGAAGTAAATCTACATTATTTAAGTAATTATCCACTAACGTACTAATAGTGGACAGTGTGGTTCACTTTGAGTTTTGATTGTTGTAGAACTAAATGAATTTTATAGGATAAATATATTAAAACATAAACTAAATTTTATAACAGAAAATTAAGAGACATTTCTGATTATTTCAATAGTGGAGCAAGCGACTCACTGTTAAAACAATTTGAAAAATAAGGATCAAAAAACGGTGTTTTTTTGAAAGTTACAAACTACTCATATCTTAAGGCTTTTAGGCATACATTCCAAAGTATTAAGATTACAATTAAATTGAAATTTGACAATTTTATGCAAAATGATATACATTTAAAAATATTTTTGAATGAAGAATTTGTCTTGAAACAGCAAGAATTAGCTAAAATATATCTCTGACCAAACCACCCTCCCTTCCCACAGACTACCAAACAACTGAGATTATACTTCCAATTACTAGATATGTCTTGTTAAATATTCAATCTCCAGTAATTTAGGATCTTGAATCTTACCTTTCAATTTTTCATATGACACACACTTACGATACTCTGAAGTTAATTAAGCGAAGTAAAGTCTCTTCTTTCAATAAATGCCGTAATATTTTGAGATTCAATACTATTTCATCCATACTGCAAAAGGTATCATATAGTTTACGTTAAATTAAATCGCTGAGATTTATGCTTTCATTCTCCTTTTATTAAAACGGCTATTCATTTCTTTAATATGAAATTCACGTTAAAGCATGTAGGCAATTTATAAAGTAAAATGCAATAATTTCAAGAAATAAATTTAGAAGCATTGATGTAGAAGTAAATAAATATTCAAATTTATTTTGAAGACAATTCTTTCATTTTCCTTAAATTTATGTGAACCTACCTGTTCCGTCAAACGCTCTTAGACTCTTTGCTGCTTCCTCATTTACTCCATACGCAAAAGAGCAGTCAATGAAAGATGTTGCTTGATTTAGATGCTTCCTTTTTTCTGCAAAAAATAATAAATTCTTAATGACAATTAAAGAGACACTAGTAAATCACAAAACATTTTAATTTAATACCATTTAAGGAGAAAAATCAATCTAGAGTTATTCTAATTTATTCATTGTCCGAACTCTTCATATAAATTGAATATATTTCAGAAGTTGCACATTTCAAAATTAAATCGATCAGTTTTCCCCGCACGGGGTGAAACGTTATATTTTGCTTTTTATAATGTACAAAATTTTCTTTGTAGGGATTTATATTTATTTTAAATAACCAGTTAAACTTAATTTGAACTCCTTTCCTATAAGCCTTGATTCCCCTCATTGCCAGTGCCAGAGTTTGGTAGCGCGCGTGAAATAATGCAAATTCTACCAGTAGGAGAAAATGTTTCAATGTCAGGTTTTAGAAGGGAAAGTTAGAGAGTCTGGGAAAACGCTGTGCGTATTGTAGCGCGAGCTTCGGCTTAGCGGTTATTGCTGGTTAAACGTGGCGTAACAGCTATTATTTTGCTGCCACTAAATTTATGAACGCTCCGTTAGGAAACAGGATAGTCTGAGCCCTGTAGCGTAATTCTACTATAGTTCGACCGCCTCATCCGCGACCATGAGCGCAAACACGCAATTGCCATTCGGACCAAATTATTCTCAAAATAGGGTGGAAGGAGGGAGACTTTCTTTCCCTCCATTCTGTCTTTCCGGAGAAGAAAAGACTTTCAGGTGACCTTTCACGTCGCAGCAAGCAATAACGCCCCTTTTGGAAGAGTCCATATGCTTTGGCAGAATGCCAGCCAGGGTTGCGTTTGAGACGGTCGAACTATACTTGTTAATATCTTCAAATTCTGAGTTTAGTTTTTACTGTTTCAGTTACCACCCAAGCAGAGGCGTAGTGTGTTAGCGTCAAGTTGACGCATTGTAAATAACTTAGAGTGTAATAAAGGGTAGTTTTAACCCTTCTTCTATGCAGTCATTACTCTCCAGATTTCACACAACAGATAGACAGTAGATCTTACATCTTAAGTATAGGGACGGGTAGAACACATAAAACATTAGATCACATAATTTTTACAAAATTGATTTCTTTAAATTTAAACGTAATAAAATTATCATGATTGATGAACTATTAATTAAATGATTATGATTAATGATTTCTTTAAAATAAATTTCTTATTTTAAAATAAGGCAATTCATGTAAAAACACATCAAGTGAGGTTTCTAGAAGAGAAAATTTAACAAATGTGGTAGAAAGGAGAACATTTTCTTAAGTTTGTGTGATC
Organism: Stegodyphus mimosarum; assembly: GCA_000611955.2. Lineage (NCBI taxonomy): Eukaryota > Metazoa > Arthropoda > Arachnida > Araneae > Eresidae > Stegodyphus > Stegodyphus mimosarum. The sequence continues at coordinate 19,518 of KK112735.1, read as the reverse complement.
AGATTGGAGTCGTCCTATTGGAATGGAACATGAAATTTAACATAAACTACATAATACTAATCACAGTAGAGATAAAAAAAGATACACAAAATACAAGCAGAAAATTCATATGGAGAGAGAAAAAGAACTCTGTGCAATACATACAAATACAGGAGAGCATATGAAGAGTTTAGTTGGCAAATTTAAATCTCTTAGGAGACGTGCACCATAAGGACGTAATTCTTTAGCCTCTTGTAGAATTTCTTAGTGAAACAAGTTAAAATTCATGAGATGGTTACAAGTAACAGCTTTTTTGTAGAAATTTCTATTAATTTTGTTGAGAAGCTTATCAGTAGTTTCAATAAAGGTCTTCGTGCAGTCTTTGATTGCGCACGCAGAAGTGTGCGTCAGTAATGATGCGCAGATATTTATTTTGCACTTGTTTGGAGTTTAAGCAGGTCATTCTGGGTAAAAGTAGTCCAAGTCGGTGAAGCATTGGTAAGGACTGGACGCACAATTGAGATAGAAATGAGACGTTTCTTTCTCAAGTCAAATTTAGAAAAATTACCAATAATTGGAAAAAGGCAGTTGATGACTTTTGGATATTTAACTCCTGGAGCTTTCAGATCGCATGGTTTGCGTCTACTGATTTGACTGCCAAGGCGGCATCATCGACATAATAGCCCAAAAAATAATTTAAATAATTAACTGGTTTGGGAAAGTCCATCACGTAGAAGAGGTACAGAACAGGGCCTAAGATATATATCCCTGTAGAACTCCAGTTCTGTTTTCTCTTAAATCTGATTGTTCTTTACCAATAGTAACCGTAAATGTCCTATTTGTAAGGAAGGACATAATTAGAAGCATAATTTCTCTATGAAAATTCCAGTTTATTAATTTGTAAATTAAATTAGTTCGTAATGCCAGACGCGATCTATTTAGAAAGAGTGCCCAGTTAGTTGCCATTAATATAAGAAGTTTTGCTTTAATCTAATTGCCTGAAATTTTATACGCAATGCAGATGGTTACAGAATTAATTTCTAGATGTGACGCGTTTTCAAATTAAAAAGAGAAATTAACGGACTATTGCTAATTTAAAGTTACATATTTTTTGTTTTATATATATATATATATATATGATACTCAGCAAGAACTACATGTAGTTTTTGCGAAAGATGAAATTAGTTCTGTCATTAGTCATAGCCAAGAAGACTGCCGCTTAGATGGCGACTGTTGCGAAAACCACAGCTGGCTTGACAGTTATCATTTTTATTTTGCAGTGTAAAATTATTCAGAAATACATTTTTGCTTACATTGGTGCAACATTTGGGATGCTAAACGTGCTCCACGATTTCTATCTATGAGGTTTATATGCTACACAATAAATGGGAAGGCGAGCCGAGAGATGTGATTTGCTCAAGCAGCAGGGACAGGCGAGAAAAGTAACGCATACTAACTTCAGTCGTATTTATAGACGGAAAGTTTTTCTGTTAATCCTGAGCAGAGATTGGGCAGAAGTTTACGAAATGGGGATACTTCAGGGAAAAAGACTTACTGATGGCTGTAGGATACTCAAATATAATTACATATAAAAGCCTTTGTTTCTTCTAAAATTTTAGCATTGTATGATAAAGTCTCGGTTTAGTTTTATGGCCATAAAAATTCGTTTACATTATGTACTTGTAATACAAATAAATATATAAAAATTAAAATTCAAGTTAAAACAAATAACTTATATCCTTAAGTTATGTCATAAACATTTAGCAAAAAAAATCTAACATTACCGCACAGTAATAATAAAAATAAAAAGCATTTTAAATATATGCTGTGTGCATATGTAGTAGCAATTTGCGCTAAAACTATAGTGAAAGAGTGGTCCAAGTGTCGGTGAAGCATCGGTAAGGACTGGATAATGACTGCTGAAAAAAATACTACTACTCAGTCAGTTCGTGACCACAGCTGACTCTCCTAATTAAAAAAAAAATACATTTGTGGGATTAGGCGTATTCCTAGGGGGCAACAGTAGACGTATGCTATCACTGCTTGTATACTCCCTAAGCACGCTCTCGTTTCGAGAACCAGAGAGTTTGAAGGTGACTGGATTTACGAAAAGGTGAGATATTTCTGTTATAATCTTTAATAATTAATAATTTAATAATAATTTATAATTTTCTGATTTAATTTAGATAATTTCTTATAAATATGTTTAAGGGAGTGATTAAAAGTGATTTGATTTCTGTGTTGAAGGAGCTCGGTGAAGAAGCCGATTCCAGTTTAAAAGTTGTAGAATTAAAAGATAAGCTTTTAAGCTCTAAGGAATATGTTAAAGATAAAGATTTTGTAATTGAATTCCTTAATACACTCACGTTTGTGAAAATTGCAACACCATGAAGGACTTACGCGAGTGAGCTGAAATTTTCAGGAAATGCAAAGTAGCGCATGATATGCAAATGATTAGAATTGCAAATCCGTAGCGCATGCGTATGCTGAGCAGCGCCCTCTGAACGGCTGATGGATCCGAATAAATAGACGGCTGTAGCGAGGCGTGTATGGTTATCGGTGGTTATCTGCTAGTGGTAAACGTTAACTCAATCTGTACTTATGCCTCGTCGACGAAAGAGAGCGAGATTTGAACAACTTACAGAGTTTGAACGAGGGAGAATCATCGGCCTTCGTGAAGCTGGATTGTCGTATCGTGCAGTAGCCTCTCGTGTGCAGCGTAACAGCAGCACAGTGATGCGCGTTTGGAAGCAGTGGACGGACGAGTGTCGGACAACTCGGAAATCCGGGAGTGGACCCCGAAATGTGACGTCAGCTCGCGATGATAGACACCTGGTCCGCATGGCGCGGACGGACCGTACAGCTTCCTCTAGACAATTGGCAGCACTGTGGTCAATAGCTACAGGTGCTTCATTGTGTGCTTCATCAATTTGTAGACGTCTGCTGCAGTGTGGACTTCGCGCACGGACTCCTTTATACAGGATCTCCCTAACGCACGACCATCGCCGCCTGCGGCTACAATGGGCCAATCAGCATAGAGACTGGCGTGCTGATTGGCAGCATGTCGTGTTTTCTGACGAATCCCGCTTTAATTTGTGGTACCATGATGGCCGCATTCGTGTCAGACGCTATGCCGGTGAACGCCACCTTCCGGAGTGCATTATCGAACGCCACAGTGGACGAACACCCGGAGTTATGGTCTGGGGCGCCATAGCATATCATAGACGATCTCAATTGCTACGAATTGTGGGCAATCTGAACAGCAACCGGTATATCCGTGAAGTTCTACAGCCCGAAGCTGTTCCCTTCCTTCAAAGCTTGCCAGGCGCTGTATTTCAACAGGACAATGCCCGCCCTCATACTGCTCGGATTGTTAAATCCTTCTTTGCAGCGCAGCAGGTACAGCTTCTTCCTTGGCCTGCGTGTTCCCCGGATATGTCGCCAATTGAACATGTGTGGGATGTCATTGGTCGGCGTCTTGCTCGTGATCCTCGTCCTGTTGCGTCTGCAGACGAACTTTGGGTACGCGTACAAACGATATGGAATGCTCTTCCTCAGTCAGACATTCAAACTTTGTTTGACTCCATGCCACGTCGTGTAGCAGCACTTATTGCGGCGCGTGGTGGCCACACAAAATACTGATTCTGATCTCTTGTTCTTGTTTGTTTGCTTTGAACATTTAATCATTTATTTGTACCACTACCACTCAACTGTGTATTAAATTGCATTCAATTATGACGATTCCTTCTTGGTGTTGCAATTTTCACAAACGTGAGTGTACTACAGTTGAAGAAAGGAAAAAATCAGAGGAAACTGCAAAATTACGCCTGATAGAAATTGAAAGTAACAACGAATCAAGTAACAATGTAAAAAATACACTTTCATTAGATAAGCTTTTGAAAGCTGTACTGGCATTATCTATTTCAGTACCTAAAAAGGGTGAAGCATGGAATTTATTTTTTTCCTTAAACATCAAAATGGGTCCGGGACTTTATAAACACCCTGTAACTTCAATATCCGCAATACTGGATTGGTATTTCCTTGCTCGAACTTCATATTTTAGGAAATTAATTTTTTCTTAAGCAGAATGACTCTTCGATTATTTTAATTTTTTATTTTCTTTTTCACATAACTCAAATATTATTTTAAGATGTTCTTCAAAATTTGGGGAAAATACTATTATGTCATCAAACTAATTTAAAGCAAACTGAATTTGATATTTATTTAAAATTCGTCTAAGGACTCTTTGAAGAACAACTAAGGAATTTTTTCAACCAAAAAATTATTCGTGAACGCTAAAATTTGTCTAAAATGCTATTTTCCCAATATCCTAATCTTTTAACTTGATATGTCGATAACCAGATGCTAGGTATAATGCAGAAAACACTTTTGCATTCGTTAATTGGTTTAACATTACATCTGTTCTCGGTATTGACTTAGACGCTGTTTTAGTAATTTGGTTAAATTTTCTGTAATTAATACATAAGTTAGTTTTTGCGTTTTTGTCGCTTTTACAGGATCAAGTGCCAGAGGCAGCACAAGGGCTAAATGATGGTTTTATAATATCTGCATGCAATAATTCGTTTACTTTTTTTTAATTTCAGTGTTATCTTTAAGGGATACTCTATGCAGGCGATAAGCGACTGGAAGTTCTGAAGTCAGTATTACACTTGGAGGTTCATTATTAATGCAACCCACGTCATATATACTTTTTGCAAATATACGACTATAGTTATTTACTAATTCTTGCAACTTTTTATTTACGCAGGAATTTTCACACACATTATTTCCAACACGATTAGCATGATATTTTACATTTTGACTATTTTAACATAAATATAAGAAATTATTCTTAAGAGAATTATTTAGCCCAGCGGTTCTCGAACTTTAGTCTAATCCGTACCATCTAAAGAAAAACTGAAAACTTTTAGTACCACCACTACAATATACTTTTACCACCACCACTCTTGAACAAAGCTCAGATCGCAAAAATTTACGAGCGTTGGAGAAAAAACTCAATCAGGATGTTGGAGGTTTTAATTTTTGAATTTAATAGTTAAAAATACTTTGCTTCCTTGCGTACCACATTTTTTTCTTGCATACCACCTGTTAAGAGCCCTTGATTTAAACATATCTTTATTTGTATTTCTCTTAAATTGTTTCGCGCCATTATCAGTAAAGTTCATTTGCAATTTAAATAAGGGGACACAGGGTGAAAACAAAACTAAATAACTCAAATGAAAATTAACAAAATAAAATATCCCATTTCTACTTATTCTTCCAACTTTACATGATAAAGTAATGACAGAAATACCTCTAGTTAAGGGCAATAACTTTCGTGAGAGTTCATTTTCAGTGGCTTCAGAATTAGCATTATATCTTAAAATAGGCTCAGAAATTGCGTTACCTTTTACCTGCAGGAAAGTTATTGCTCCCGATCTTAGAATTTAACTGGAAATAATGTCATTTTTTAGGTGGCGTCTGATTTGGATAGGAGGAAGGTTGATGATAATTTTAAAGCGTGATACTGGGAATTTGGATACCTCCAGTTGTGGTAGCTGAACATTTCTCCAGACCGGATTTCGAGACAAATAAAACCTAGGGGAAATTGTCTAGAATAGGTTATCTTGGATAATTAAAATATGGCCGAGGAGTTTGCCTAGAAACAGAAAATCTGGGCACATTATTAGTGCTTCATGATTCTTTAGGTGAGCTTGAAGTTGGGAATAATCTTCATACTAGCCTAATCTAGTTTTGAAGGAAATTATATTGTGAACAAATAATAACATACGATGGTGCTCTGGTAAATTTTCAGTCACAGACTCTATTAGAATGTGGCTTAATTTCAAAGCAGACCATCATTTTAGTTTGTCTAAAATACTTATCTGTGTCCTTCAATTTACAGTGAGTGAGTAATGCAAAATCATCAAAGTTAACATGTTCAGAATTAGAAAAATATGTTAGAAATTTATCTTTTAATAGATCCCAGCTATCTATTTAAACGCACTCGCGAATATAGAATGTCAATGCTTCTCCTTTTAGGCAATTTGGAAATTAGGCTAATTTATCTTTTTCAGAAAGTTTTTTTTAACTACAGTTGTAGCATTCATTATTTTAATTAACCAAATTATTTTTAGTTTGAACTTTCCTATCGATATCTCAAAGTTTCAGTTGCTGCCCGAATTTAGCGCGAGCAAGATATTTATGCAAATCGCATATATCTGTTAGCAGTTTAAAAGGCAGGAGTTAACGAGGGGAAAAACAAAGTCTTGGATTTATCGCCGTAAGGCTGTGCGCGCAAGGATTTCCTCTGTCTACTGAAAGTTCGCCTTCATAGGCAATTGCAATTACTAGTGCTTGCTAGTGAAATTCGCATTATTGCATTTCACTGAGGGTTAGGCTTCCCTCGCCGTCCTACTTAAAGTTAAGTTTAGGTATTTGGATTGTTCACACACTTTATTTCATATTATTTTAGTTCAGCCCAAGTAGTGGCTTACTCTCAAGTTGGAGAGTTGCAATTATTTGAATTAAAGGGTCACTTTAAACCCTCCTTCTGACTTTGCAGTTCTTCAACACTAAAGGACATAGCCTAGATTTGCTCACTGTCCTCCACATAGGGTTTCACAGCTTATGCTCAGTAAGAAGATTAAGAGATATAAGGAGAAACCTTATACAGTGTTTCTCAAAGAACGTTAAATATCGATTAACGTGACAATCTTTGGTTCCATCAAAAATTTGACATGTAAATTTATCTTTGTCCTCAAAGACAATGTCAGAAATATTTTCAGACTGAGACATTTAGGGTTAATATCTTGTTTACATTTAAAATTTTGTTAAAATCAATTAATTATTTATATAAAAATCGAAAATAGCATTATAAACATTATCAATAAATCATAAAACATTAAAATTGCTTCACCTTTTTGAATAAATTTTGAAAAAAGAGGAGTATGTTTTGTATCACACTGAAATCAACCACTTGATGTTTCTTTCAACTTGTAAAGAGAAGCAAATAACTTCTTTCACTTTTTATCACTTCAGAGACTTTTATTTTGCATTCTTATTGAAATTACTCTACTGAAAAATGAAACACACTCTCTTTTAGCAGAAGCACTTCAATGTTGCGACACACATCTGAAAATTTTCATTTACATGATCTTGAGCCACTTTCCCTAAAGTACACTCACTCAATCGCTGCTTGTAAATGAGCATGGGAACTGTTGCTTCCTAATGGATCTTATGAATCTTTCTTTCCTTTTGAAATCTTTTGATGACGCGCTGAAATCAATACATCTTGAGCGATAAACTTTCGAGTTATCTTTCACTCATTTACTTGTGAACTAGTGGATATTTTTCCACTGGAGTTAGCAGCATAAGCTATAATTCCTACCGGATATGCCTAGGATTCTCTACTATTTTCAAGATATTACGTGTATTTTAAAATTATTTTCTTCCGTGTAAATGTTTATTTTTACAGAAATTCGATTTGGATCTCCCAACTAACCCGATGTTTGCTCACGTTACACGTGACTATTGGTCACGCTTCTTCCACTTCCCAGTTCGTCCTCCGGGCCTACTCTGCAACATTCGACTACTTGCAGCGTTGAAGCGCTCCTTGAAGCACGCTACCTAATGACAGCCGGATCAAAGAAGCAAAAGCAATATCATGCAAGCTATTCGCGACTAAGCATCGGAACTGGGACTGGAAAAAGGGTTCTCTTTTGTGATCTTTTGAGAACAACATGACATGTTGGTCGTCGAATTTCTCAGCAAACAGTCACTTCCACATCTTCTTAAAAAGATGTAACACTCTTAAAATAATCTTTTAGCCACCATTAGATGTTATTCTTCTCACAGTATACACGACATAAGTTTTTAAAATATTAGTATTCTAGTTTAAATTATTGTAAAAACATGTTTGTAACTTTTAATATGGACAGCAATGTATTTTATTCAAAGTAACTTAGTCTCCATTTACATTCGCATTCAGTGTCAAACTATAGAGAATGCACTCACCAAATGAACAGGATGGGCAAGGGACATGTCTAAGCATGTTTTGACAGGTATAGTTGAACTGCGAATAATATGGATCATCAGCAGGATATGTCAAAGGCAGGCACTGAGGAGGAGGAGGCAGCAATTCCTGTATTGGACAACAAAGAAATGTTCGGCCTCCATCTAAAGCAAAAGTAGCATGTTTACATAGACCACAAAATATTAGTAAGCTGGCGATAAGCATCGAAAACAAGATATAAATTTAAGAATAAAACTAGACATTTAAAATTCTTGTTTGATAGAAAAGGTCACATTTAGTATCTATAGATGATGTTACAAAAATCTTCACACAAAGTAAAATAATGTCAATGCTGAAAACATTTATCCCAATAATTGCAAGACACAATAAAACTGAACTAGGATTGAACTCATAGGAAACAAAGGGAAGTCATGTTATAAAAAGAAAAGATATTACTGTATTCGAAATTAAATTAGTTGCGAAACACCAGATGTAAATGGAAGAGAACAACTGCACAATATGTACTAAGAAAGAATTACACAGAAAATGTATTATTTATCTAAAAGATATTTAGTTCTTTATGAGTTTTGAGGCATCCTGTGTAATACATATACTGCATAAAACCCTATTTCCAATTACCCAATTCAAAACCTTTGTAAAATATGAGGTTTCATGTAAATGAATTGCATGAAGTGTTAAAAGATTGCCAATATTATTTCAGAGAAACAACATTAGAGAATATTAGAAGCCGGGCTGTGGAAACTTACGATGCCAGCATTAGCAGTTCAAGAAGAAAAAAAAAAGACTAATGAAAGGCCGACAGATTATTAGTTACATACGCGCTTTCAAACTGTTGAAAGAATGCGCGGTTCATTTTTTACTATCTAAACACAGATTACTGCCAATAAGGAAATATTAAAGTAGTCTGAAAGTTCAGGGATTATTCGCGCTGCGAATGCAAAGAACACAATAAAATCTAGAAAAAATATTTATTAGCTATGAGAAAGGAAAAGAAAAAATACCTCGTGGAAGTACAAACATCATTGGTTGTCCATAGCGAAGTGCAATGCATCGTCTGAAGAGAAAGTTTCTCTTTTAAGTCCAATACAATTATAAGGGGCTGAGGAATCAGCTTATCGGACGAGAAAATTTAGACCACTTAAGCGGCGTTCACAGTGGGACATATCGGAGCTAGGGAACACAATGGACACAGCGGATTAGCTAGAGAAAACCAGTTTTTTGTCACTACGGGCCCAGTTGAAAAATCTGAACTTCACGCAAAACGGAGTTAGTCGACACATGGAACCGACCAATTAGGAGAGTATTTCAAATCATCATCATCAATAATAATAAACAGCATTAAATAAATACCATGGCTGACGATATGAGCGATTGATTGAATGATTGATTTAAAGTGAGGGCGAGTATACGGCCTGACGGTCTTTACTCCACAGTTATTATCCCTGTAGAGAAATTCATTTTAAAAATCTTAAAAAGTGGTGCTTGATCATGAGAAGTCCAAATCTTGGTAGTCGCTGGATTTCAGCAATTAGACTACAGTTTTCGATCATATCTTACGAAGCAACAGGATACAAAAAATAAAGAAGCATCTTTTCCACTATCAGCGATCAGGACTATTGTTTCTTCGGTAATAATTTTCTCGTATCTCTCGTCAATCATGTCTCATGCCCCCAAAACAACAAAAAATACAGTATAAGGTATTTCTCCCGCGTTCTTAGCATGCCTTTGTGGGGCAGTGGTCAGCACGCTCGGAGCGTATTCGAGAGGTCCGGCGAGGGTATTGCTCATTTTTCACGTCTCCTGCTTCGAAATAACTAAATGTTTCTACAGTGGCGCCCGAACTAAAAAAGATGGTGGATGATGATTTTCCACCACCTGGATTTGGAGATTGAGTCCCCTAATCCTCAGTCGCCCTTTAAAAGGGGGAGTATATAAAGGATTTCTCCCGCCTTCTTAAAATGTCTTTGTGGTGTAGTGGTTAGCACGCTCGGCGTGCATTCGAGAGGTCCGTGGTTCAAGTCCCGGCGAGGGCATTGCTTATTTTTCCCATCTCCTGTTTCGAAATAACCTAATGTATCTACAACAGTTTGTTTATTTTGCGCAGTCTATGTGGCGTCGAAAAGTTCAACGGCAGTGGGAATGCTTTGCATTTCATCAGCAGATGGCGGAGTAGAATGAACTTCAGTTTAAAATCGAAATCTTGCTTCACTAGAAATATTGTCTCTTCACACTTTATTTCAGATTTTAGACAGTTTATTAAAGCAGGTAAGTTTATTTGATAATTTATTTTGATAATTTTATTTGATAATTTATTTGATAGTTTATTTGATTTCGCGTAAAACTATGCTTCTTTCATATACTCTAAGAATATCTTTCAGGCAAACAAGCTTCAACAAGAGGATTATAACATACAAACGTTTTTATCAAACATGGCGCTTAATGTCTCCAGTGCTCCGAAGTGTGTTTCAATTTTATCGTTCAGCTCTTTGTTTTGTCTCAATGAAGTTTTCAGAATTAATCTGAATAATTCTCTCACATATGCTCCTTTGAGGAGAGCATCTTAGCGGAATCGAGCTTTAAGACAATCAATTACTTCACTTCACAGTGGGTCGCTGAACAGGTTAGATACTCGATCAACAAAAGACATTAATCCAGACTCTCTCAAAAAGAGAACAGCATATTTCATTATTTACAAATAAAATTAAATAATAGAAGGAGGTTAATTGCAAATATGGTAGGCAACATTTATTTCTGCTTCCTTTCATTACCCATTCTATTATCTCTCTAGTTTGTTTCAAACTCCAGTTCACTTCAGCTCGTAATGGATGAAAACTGGCAGGAGGCTCTTTCAGCAATCACAATAAATAATTATTTTGGCTAATACAGAATCATTTCTTTCTTTGTTACATTTTTTACTTTGATCATTTTTGAATTTGTTAGTTTAGGCATACGTAGATATAAAACGAGAAAACACAAAAATTTTTAGGAAAGTAAAGATGAAGAGTATTCGAATGCTTTTCACAAAATATGAGATATAATTTAAAGATAAAAAAATAATAATAATAACAACAAAATGTAATTAAAAATAATTCAAAGTGAATAAACAAAAAGTTAGACATAAGAAATAAATAAATAATTATTTAAAAACTGTAAATAAATTAAAAATAAAGCTAAAAATAAATGTTAAAAAATTAAAATAAATATTAAAATTGAAGTAATTAATTAAAATTAAATAAATAAAATAAGCTGTTAAAAAATTAAAATAAATATTAAAATTGAAGTAATTAATTAAAATTAAATAAATAATAAAATAAGCTGTTGCATTGCAACACATCTGAAATCCATTTTTAATAAATCAGTTAGGGATAAAATAATTCTTGCTTCATCACTCACATGTTGTTGGAGGATTGCGAGCCATATCATGAGCTAACAACTGACCAAAGAACGGAAACAATTGTGAGGTTTTCACTGTAGGAAGTTCTACATCATCGCTGAGATCCAGAGATAATGTTCTGGGATGAGGTAGAGGTCCTTCTTTGATTGACTGTGCGAAATCAGACACACCTGTACGTTAAAAAAAGGGGTTGGGTTAGAATTTAGTTTACATTCTGAATTATAAATTCTATGTGTCAAAGCCTTTCGAATGTTTTCTAAAATTAACTTTTAGAGCTCTTTAACATACTATAAAAATTGATAGTACTGTGATCATTCTTATAAAAGAAATGGATAATAATCAAAATACACATAAATAATGACTCAAATTTAATAATTGAATTCGTTTATTCGTTAATTTTTGAAATAATATAATTCATGTTTCTTAACATTACATTTAAAAATATTTTAATGGACAATAAGCAGTTTTAGTGAAGTAATCATTACATAGAAAAAATCAGCAACAAAATTAAAAATCTTTTCTTCAACTTGTATGCAGTTACATTCAGATACTGATGAAACATCGGAGCTGAGATAAGCACTTCTAAAGAAATATAACATTTGTCGTTTTTTCTCTCGTAAAACTTGAAAATCAAAATGGCTTTTAAAATAAAACATTTTACTTTTAGAGTTGAATTAATGAAAGTAAAAGGCAGTAAACTGTATAGCATGTTAGAGGAACACTCCAAAAGTAAACTGCAAGCTGATATTCGCATAAAATTCTTCATAAAATTTTGCAACTTAATTTTTTTTTCATGTTTATATATTAATTTATATTATGTGATTATTATGAATTTTACAGTTATATATTTATATGTTAACATATTGATCATACACACCATAAGCATGTAGGCTTTTCAGCATTAGTAAATACTGTCTTCCACCACGTCTTGCTTCAAATCAATAATTACAAAGTACTGGTAATAAAGCCCCAATGCAAGCAGTTCAAAAGAACGCAAGTATGTATAAACAAACATATGAACATCGTACCCAGTAACTATTCCTTGAAATGGAACAGACAACTGTCGGTATTTAAAATTTTGTTATTACGATACCTTCTAAACTATTTGCACTGGACTCCTGCAAAATCCATGATTGACATTCTAATTTCCTCTACTCCTCCGTTTCCTAGTATTATTTCGTTGATGTCAATAGGCATTGTTCTGTGAAAAACATAACTTTGTTCCAAAAAAGTGCAATCTATTAATTATTAAAATCCGTGTGTGAGTTCAAATTATGAGCCGTTGTCTATACTTTGATTCTATCAAATCAGCACATCAATAGCATCTTTTTAGTCCAAAGGGCCTTTGTCCCTGAAGGACTATTGTTTTTGTTTTGCGATTTTGCGTTGATTCACTATAAATGTTCGATTCACTTTTCAAATTGTTGCCACCAACTTTATCGCACTGCATTATATTTAAAGAAATTAAATAATGATGAATCTACATAAATGTATGTATATTTCTCCAAATGTGATAAAACAACGGTGCCTAGAGACATCCAAATTTGAGTGACGTATGTTTCCACCCGAATATGCACATCTGCAAGCTGAAATTTGGAATTTGTTCTATTATCTATTTCATATTTTGTAAAACTTTAACGAATTTTCGATGAATAAACTCAACGATTTCAAAGCGAGCAATGGCAACACTCTACGGGAGTAAAAAAACCCTTTTATCTCAAGCGCGCAAAACTGTATATCGGAAATTCTAAAGATATGCTCCTTTTAAAATTATTTTGCGATATTGTTGCTGAACTGAATTTTATGGTTTAAGTGCGAAGAACATGATATTTAATAAATAAAGTAACACAGCAAACGTTAAAAAAACGCCCCTTTGGTCGTAATTTAAAATCTGAAATATTTCAGGTGTTTTTTTTTTTTTTTTTTTTTTAAAGAAATGATTGTGGTTCAAGTTTTAGGTGATTCATCTTATATATCCCCTAGGAAGAAATATATATTAAAAATGGATAAAATTCTAATTTTTCTTACCTTTATAATTTGCTTCCAAAAGCCTTTGATCACATGAAAGTAAGGCACCCCATCTAGGATGTTCTAAGTTATTGCAAGTGCCATCGAATGTCCTGTATGGCGATAAGGGGTTACATTGTGGAGAAGGTAAGACATTCTTGCATTTGTTCAGAATTTCATGGAATTTAGGAAATTTGTTGAGTTTTTCTATGATGTTAGCTCTTTTTTCATCTGACAGATCGTGCCTAAAGTACAAACAAGATCTCATAAACTGATTCGAATATCTGTTAGCTTCCTCTTAGAATCTTATTTTCAATTAACCTTAAAATCTTCTGAAATTGTTGTGGAACTGTGGACTTGACACAGTTGACAGTACTAAGTGATTGACAGTACTAAGTGATTTTAATTTATTTTTAGCATATCATTCGACAAATATTCAATAAAAAATTTCGAGAATATAGTAATATAAGTTAGATAAAACAACTAGGAGGTTTTGTTATTTTGGAAGTATGATATTAAAAGACTAAATATATAATACAAAATACAGGTGGGCAACTCGTGGTGGACTGCAGAATGGATGTGTCCACTTTTCTGAGTTTCCAGAAGAGATTAACAAAATATTTTACGATTATTATTAGCATTATTTAGTGTGCTAGAAAACGTTTTGTTATTTAAGTTACTTTTATTGAATGGCGCAATATTTTTCGTTGATTGACCTCAATAATACAATTAATTAATAATATATCAGAGATTTTACAGAAAATTCATTTTAAATTTATTGGCCAATAAACATTGAATTATGTACACAGCAACTCGGTAAATTAATCAATTAGAAAATTCATTAACTTACCCTAGTAAAATGTAAAAGTGAAGATATAAACTTCACTTATTTCACATGTGGATTTATTTATTTTCCCATAATAATATTAAGACTTGCTTATCTTCCCATTAGAAAAAATTGAATCATATTTGTCCGGACCACATCAGAAGTCTGAGACAAAATAAAGTAGCAAAAATTACGAAGAATATTCCAAAAGACAAATTATAATCAAAAACCAGTTTTCGTGAATACATCTCGCAGTGGCAAGAATTCATTTCCATCTAAAGAACTGTTGCTCTCTAGAACTTAATTTTGTTGAAAATTAATCAAGGTAGTATTTTCGGATTATTTTAAAAACATCATTTTCCACCTCTTGTAAAATTTTACTCACCTCTAACATGGATTTTGCAAAGAACAGAAAAGTCGACTGCCTCAAAGCACGTGCACTGCTTTGAGGCAGTTAAAATCTCTAACTAGACATAACTAGTTACAGAACATGATGCTAGTATAGACGGATATGGTGTTATATTGTTACACATGTAGACTTATAGAATAATACTGATCAGGATATATAAACCTAAACGATGAAACTAATAACTGAACTGTTACTTTTCTCTTAATTGTGACATTTATTTCAACAAGTGTTCACGTTGAAGATGAAATTAAGTTTTTTAATGATGCTGCGAAAAACTGAAGACGTATTTCAATTTGAAATATAAGAGAAAATATTAACGATTCTAGAGTTGCAATGATGAAAAGCAGTTACGATGCTTCCTCTTAAAATTGTTCGTATGCTATTATTTCTTTTTAGGTTTCAATTCAATGATGATGATGTCTTCTTTCTCAAAAAAAAATGATGTCATAAGATGACCAAACATGATTCAAGATGCTCCATGAAGTGTGTTTTGACGTCAAGATTATAATGCCGGGGAGGTCGACTCATTTCAGGAGGGCCGAATGTGGGATTTTTACATATCTAACTCCCTAGTCTAACACTTTTCTGGAGCGCTATCCAATTTAACTGCACGAGTAAAAATGATGGAACTCTCGCCATTTTTTCTGAAGCGAGATGAACGATGGCATGTTAAGATGTTAAATATGTATTAATGTTTATCCTTAACTTGTAAATGTTGCATTTGTCATTAAATTTGTTTCGTTTTAAGATGAGTAATGACTTGTCCAAGACAAAAACCGATACATATGTATTATGTAAGACATTTTTAATTTAGGATTTCTTCGTTGCGGTATAGTTTTATTATGTATGAAATGTGATCTATGATATATTGCCTCAATGTTTTATTTATATATTTAAAAAAATGTGTCTTTTAGTTTTAAACTCCCTAAAACTACTGTCATATCTAGGCTTGCGGATAGGAATAGACTTTCAGTGACAACACATATCTTGTGGTTAGGTCCAAGGAGGGTCAAAACGAAAAATACCTGCTCTAAGCAATACACCAGCCTTTGTGTTTTAAGGACCTCGAAAGGGTGTCGTTATTCAGCATCCTTGAGTATGACAATACACGATTCAAGTTGATTTGAACAGAACTTCTAAATAGGTCTTCACAGCTGGTGAAAGGGGAAATATTCTGAGGACAGTTTCAGGTGTAAAAACTTTATCTTTCGACGGGAGAAATGAACTACTTCTGTTTTGAAATACGTTGAAGTGGTTAACTAACCGATATTAAAAAAATAAAGATATCTTAACATCGATTAACGAAATAGTACTATACATATTTTATTATCTTATATATCATATTATGCAAAAATTACTATTCGAATATAACATAATAGAAATCTTGACTTGATTTGGTTATTCTGCATCTATTCTGATTTAATAATATGTGACGGAATAGAATAAAAAAATTTGAAACGATAATATCAAATTATTTCAGAAAAGAGTTCCGTACTTACATGCTTGTTACTGTAGCAATATATTCAAAAATACGCTGCTGTTCCTCCAACCTTTCTGTCTCTAAATCCAAATCAAAATTCCTGTTTGAGTTGAGGTCGGCTACAGGGTCTGTAGCTCCTGAAAACAGTAATAACATATTTCGAATATAATGAAAATAATTATACAATAATAAATTAAAGTAGTTATAAACCTCTGTTCAAATTAAAAGAGAGAGCAAAGATATGTGTCAGATGGATTTTGGAATGTTCTCCATCAGCTTTCCAAAAAGCAATAAACAGTAGTAGAATAGAATATTATGATAGCAAATCATGAACATCAAAGAATATCTAGGCCTAAAAAGCCGTTTTGAATGCTGAAGGTTTGTTCACTTACTCAGGATTAAATAATAGTAAATATGAAACTAACAGTCCTGTATACTCGTCTGAAGGCTCTAATTTTCCTACGTGAAATTAAAAAATAAAACTAAAACTGAATACGGAGATAATAAATAGCAAAACACAAAGTACAAATCTTAATCTCAAAACTACCGATAAAAAACAACATAAAAATTGTGTATATTAATGTGAAAAAGGCGAAATCTGTTACAGCAATATTAATACAATTTGCTTTCGAAAACAACCTCGATCTAGTTCTGCTTCAAGAACAATATTAGAAACAGTCTGTGTATTTCCAAATGGTTGGAATATTTATCAATACAACACAGAAGAAAATCTTTCGGCTAGAACAATACTAAGATGCCGAAATAAAACTTTAAGCCCACTTTTAATTTATGCAAATAGATAAATTTTCACATAAGTAATAAATAATAGCAACTTTTAGCCACCTCTGAATATTCCTCACTAAAATACTAAAATGACTTAAATACCACTTTAAAAAAGAACTCATTCATTGAGTTCCCAAATTCCCTCATACACTCTTAGACGAAAAAAAGAAAAAAAAAAAAACGACGCACCGAGAAGATATAAAGCAAATTGGACAAAAGTTTATATGCATACAGGTTTCGACGGAAAATGCAAAATTTTACATTTTGTCTGCCAATGAATGAACGGTTGTTAGCTACAGCGCATCTGATCTGCGCAACTGGCAGGATATTTAAGAGGAGAAATTACGATTCCAGGCCATTCTACAAGCTTATCTCCTTAAACATTGAACCGGAAATGATCAAGTTACTATACTCCTTTCTTACAAATAGAAAATATTTTGTTTCCATAGAAAATGAACACTCAAGTCTCAGGAATATTAAAGCTTCTGTTCCACAAGGTTCTATTTTAAGACCCCTTCTTTATCTCTTTTATGTGTCAGATTTTCCGCCCCTGGATCTGATTAGCGGCTGCTTTATCGGCTGCTATGCGGACGATACTGCAGTGGCTGTCAGATCCATTAGGGCTGAACATGCAGTATCAAAACTTCAAAAATTTATGCCTTCCATTGAATCGTGGTGCACCAAGTGGCGTATTGCTATTAATGCATCAAAGTCTCAACTTTTACTCATCCGGAGAAGATATGCACGCAAAGGATTCTATGGTGAATTGAAATTATTTAATGAAAAAATACCACTTGTCACCAAAGCCAAGTACCTTGGTATCGTGCTGAACACCTCCTTTAAGTGGAATGATCATATTGCAAAAATTAAACAGAAGACCATAGGAGTAATTAACAGCCTCACTCCCTTACTTGGAAAATATTCAAGACTAGACCTTTATAAAAAACGTCACATATACACTGCTATTATTCGTCCAATTATGACATACGCTTCACCCGCATGGGCAGCCTATAAGGCAAAGGATATTAAAATTCTTCAAATTATTCAAAATAGATTCTTAAGATTAATTACCGGAGTTCACTTTTATGTTTCTAACGATATGCTACATAAGGATCTACAAATTGAAACTATGGAAAAATATCTGCACAAATTGAACAAAAATTTCTTCGATAAAGCCATAAATTGTGACCGACTGAAGCACTTCAACACGTTTGATTACATCATCCTTGAAGAGGACGTTGACCTTCGTGCACTTGCAGCATTCCTCACGCGGAGTGCTAACTTCCCCACGTAATAAAAATTCATGACTGGTTTCCGTTCACACAATGTTTAATATCCTGTACATGTTTGGTGCCTACCTTACTTATACTTTTCAATTTACATTAACTGTTTTGTAACTCATGATACTGTATCGTATTTAAACTTGTATATTTTATATTTATTATGCATTGTATATCTTTTCAGTCGTCTTGTATTTGCCACTTGTGGCTTCCCTTTTGACCTTTACTCTTTTATTTTTTATTTGTCTGGACTTTCAACGTCTTGTGGCCTTTTTAGGCAAATTTTGTCATTGAGCCGGTAAAGTTGCATTATTTGCAATAATTCGGCTATAAAATCACTGACTGACTGACTTCCAGGCCATAAATTCTTCACAAATTTCATTTCGTGTACTCTGGTAGACAGCAACTATGCCTCGCATACACGTGCGCGAACGATATACGCAGATGTCAGAATTTGAGAGAGGTCGTGTAGTTGGGCTCAAAGAAGCCGGTTAGTCTTATCGGCGATTAGCTCGACATTAGAGCAGGAGCGATGCCATTATTAGACGATGTTGGCAGGAATGGGTGCACCATGGCCGCATATAACGTCAAGATGGAAGCGGTAGGCCTAGAGAAACGACAGAACATGAAGACAGATAATCGTCAGAATGGTTCTTGCGGTCACTGAAGCACTAGTTGCATGTACAATTGATGACAATGATGCATCTGGGGCTGTGAGTGCCGCTGAGGTCACGCCGCCCCTTGCGCCGTCTACCATTGACCTCTGTACAACGTCAAGCCCGTTTGCAGTGGTGTCGGGCTCATTCGCATTGGAATGTCACTGACTGGAGTAGAATAGCTTTGAGTGATGAGTCCCGCTTTGAACTGAGCCCCGATGACCAGCGAAGGCGAGTCTGGACGCCCCGGACAGCGGTGTGATACCAGCCTGACTGTTTTTCGGCTGACAGGCCGACAACCAGGTTTGATGGTCTGGGGTGCCATTTCATTTCATAGTAGGACCCCTTGGTTGTCATCCGTCGCAACCTTACAGCACAGCGGTACGTCGACGAAGTTCTAAGGCCCGTTGTCTTGCCCTTCATGTCACGCCATCCTGGGCTTACATTTGAGCAAGATAATGCCCGCCCCCACACTGCACATGTTTCTACTGCTTACCTTAGTGCTTGCCGAACATTACCTTGGCCAGCAAGGTCGCCTGATCTCTCTCCTATTGAACCGTTTGAAGCATTATGCGCAGGGCCCTCCAACCAGCTCGGAATGTGAAAGATCTAACGCTCCAGTTGGACAGAATTTGGTACGATATCCCTCAGGAGGACATCCGCAACCTC
>KK112734.1:12847-26897 GCA_000611955.2 Stegodyphus mimosarum | reverse complement strand
GTGCAAACATCGTAAGCGAAGGCCTTCAATCGGAGGATATACCCGTATGGACTGGCCAGCATTCTCACCGGACTTGAAACCAGTAGAGCATGTGTGGGACATGCTTGGCCGACGAGTTGCAGCCCGTCAACCTTCTTCTACATGTCTACCGGAACTTTGGAGAGCATTGCTTTTTGAGTGGTGTAATATCCCCCAAGATCAGATCGATAATTTTATACTCAGCATGCCTAGGCGTTGTAAAGACTGTATTGCATCGTCTGAGAGACATACAATGTATTAACAATCATACCAACCATGTAATATTGGTTTTTCGTAAATAGAGTTTTTTTTGTAATTTGCTCGAGGGAGAAAAAATCGTTAATTTGTTTAATAATATCAAACATATAGCATCTTTTTTTGCTCTTTACCTTTTGTTTAATAAATAATCTTTACAAATAAGTCAAATTTGTTTTGCTTCTAACTCTTCCTTTGTCTGATTTTGCATTAGCCTTAATTTATGGCCATGAGTGTATTTTTAAGATAGCATTTCTAGCCGACGAGCTAAATTAAAATATGCCATTGTAATTTTTTAATGTAAGTTATTGTCTGCAGTTCTCGTATGAAATTCGTGTCGTTACTGATGTGAAAATACACCACACAAATTAAGTGCAATTTGCTTGCTGTCAGTGTTGAATGATAAATTTTAACTGGGTTCATAAAGTCCGTTCACACGAAAAATTACAGATTGCATTTTTTAATTTTACACTGGGGTGGGAACCTTAAGCATTAGGTTTCTTTTTGCCATAACTGCACTAGAATTCATCTCAGAGACATAAAATTTATAAATGAGAGAGAGAATTTTGTATTTAAACGATGATGAAAGCCTTGTTGCTCAAAAATGAATACAATGCATACTGTATGGAATGAAACAAAAAAGGCTTTACTGAACTCATATTATTGTTACACACGATTGTCTGTACAAGAGGAAGAACAACAAGCAGATGTTCTTTAGTATTGGATATGTCCTCCCCTTACTGCAATGGCTGGTTCGCACCGTCTCTCCATACTCCGCACCAGACTGCCCAACAGACCTTGAGGTAAGAGTGCCTATTCCTCAATCAGCATCTGTTTCAGTTGCTGAGTGTTTTTCCGGAGGATGGGCCACAAGACGTCTCCCCAAAGCATCCCACACATGTTCTAGTTGATTTAAATTAGCAGAGTACGCTGACCAAGCCATTCGAGTGATGTCTTCATTTTCCAGTAGCTTCTGAAAAGGAGGAATCCGGTGTGACTGTGCATTGTCATCCATAAAAACGAAGTCTGCTTCAATGGCACCTCGTAACAGACGTACATGGCGAAGAATCACCTCATGACAATAGCGATCGATCTCCGGTTATAGAATCTCTGTCGAAAACGTGGAGCTCTGTCCGCCCGTTTAGCATAATGCCTCCCCAGACGAGAACTCCAGGACCGCCGTTGGTCTCTTTCCGTGATGTTATTGGGATAAAACCGTGTCTCGGCCTATCGCCAAGTCAACTGGCTTTGAGAATCGCTTGTGACACTAAAACAACTCTTATCCATAAAGCAAACACGACTCCATTGATGATATGTCCTGTTTTTGTGCTCTTTGCACCACTCTAAACGGTGGCGCGGAAGGCTAACTTTCGAAGGGATGCAGCGTTTAAGAAGCTTTGTGAAGGGGTTTGGACAGAGTAAACCGCGACACTTGTCTCCCAGTTGCTGCACTCTGGCGCTTGCTGACTGTTTTCGGGCTCTTTTCAACTGCAGGACGATATATCTGTTATCTACTGCAGTTGTTTTCCTGATACGGCCACCATCAACCTTTCTAACAGCTGTATCTATGGTTTTGAAGGCTTTCCGAACGCGCGAAAGAACTGTTTTGTTGATTCCGAACTCTTCAGTTACACTGGTCACACTGCTCCCCCCTCCACCAGTTTTCCAATCCTTCTTTCACGTTGAAATCATTCAGGTGATTTGTTCTAGCCATATTTCACGAAAGAACTCACTTGCCCTTGCAACGAATGTCTTTAATTTCGTATCCATTCTTAATTTTATTGTAGTCTTGAGTTGAGCGCGTCTACCGTACGTGTTTTGCGTACGCTTACGTCGCCTGTGACGTTTTGTTACTGACATGTGCATTAGCTTGACCTTTCTATTGAACTGCGTGCTCATTGTACTGATCGCAAGAGCCTATTTCTGAAATTTAATGGCTATCTGATTAAAATTTACTTTGTAGGTTAAGTTTTGGACATCAGTGTATATGAAATATTTACTTTTGCTGAACTAGTTAAACGTTCAAAATACTTTTGTGCAGTGTACGGCTTTTGATATAAATTTCAACCTCCAAGATGCATTTATAAAAATGCGTTTTAGCAGTATAGAGAAATTAATTGCTTTACGTTATTTTTTAATCATTTTTAAAGCTTTAATATTGTCTAACCGTCGCAGACACATATTGTTCTTCAAAATATTTGATTAATTTTTCTGGTGCATTAGATATGTACCAAACACTTGATTTAGACACATTTTTCCTATTTTAAATTTTTTTTCATTGCATGTATAGCGACTTGCGTGTTATTCATCTCTAGTATAATAATATAACTTTTTTGTTTTAATCTGATAATAATTAATACTAACTATTATCACATGTGATATGCTGGTACAGTAATTTTACGGTATTAGCTTTACAAGGCTTATCAATATGCTTCCATACATTTTAATGGAGTTATATCAGCGAAGAGGATAGATTTGATTTTATTGTGTATCACATAAACATTAGACTCGCCCTTGTTCATTCAATGCAATGGACTAGGGTTAAAGAGAAGGGCTAGCTCATTCCTTTGTGTCAGTCCTCGCCGACGCTGTCCTCG
Source organism: Stegodyphus mimosarum (assembly GCA_000611955.2). Lineage (NCBI taxonomy): Eukaryota > Metazoa > Arthropoda > Arachnida > Araneae > Eresidae > Stegodyphus > Stegodyphus mimosarum. The sequence goes on along the minus strand of KK112734.1, from coordinate 24,027 downwards.
CACAGGGAGATAACAGGAAGTAGGCTGACGTAACTGTGTTGCATTTGCTTTGACTTCCCTTGTTTAAGACAATAGTTCCATTCTGTTATGAAGCGATATTTCAGCAATGTGTACATTTCAAATTAATTTTAATCGTGTATATTGTGTTCTAGTAAAGCAGTGTCAAAGCCAGATTGGCGGCCCACGCGCCGCATGCTGCCTTCGAAGTAATTTTATACTGCCTGCGAATGCATTTCCCGTAAATTAGTTAGCATTGCTATGAGAAGAATTTGAAGAAAAAGTTTAAGATTTTAATGTTTTGAAGTCCAGTTTTTAAGTTATTTTCATTAGGAAAAACGAATGTAACTCTTCAGAAAATCTAGAAACAGAGCTAATTAATTTACAGTGTGATGTAAACATTGTTCAAAGACTTTAAGCTACAAATTTTATTGACGTACTTGTCAAAAGATAAATATCTAAGTTACGAAGTTTTGCAATAAGAAAACTCGCTTCGGTTTTGAGTACATTTACGCAAGAATAGTTTTCTTTTCGAAGTTAAAATTAACAAGGTCTATAAAAAGAAACAAACTGCCGATGAATATCTACAATTTGTGATGATACGTTTTAGTAATTTTCCTCCAAGATTACAAACTTCATGAAATTCGGAATTTCATGAGGGGTTGTACCTTAAAGATGTAGTAAAAGTCATAGATATTTGCAGTAATTTGCATACAAATATTATATTTTCTATTTTGAGTCATAGAAAAATCTATTATTTATTCTCAAGTTTTATCCGTCTTCGGAAGCTTCCGTATAGATTTGGAATTTAGTTTAAATTAAAAGTAAGTAAGTTTGAAGTTGAATATATTACAATTAGTTGAATAAATGTCTTTTTGAAAACTTTAATATTTAACTGTCAGATTTTAACATTTAGCTGTCTGTTTGAATTCCAAATTGCGTTCAACAGAAATTTCTGGCAGATACCAACTTTTAGATTTCAGGCAAAATATAAATGCAAATTTGATATATTTCTTTGCGTTATTTTTTCGTATGTTTTTACAAACATCTAGTAAACAGTGTTTAATTTCATTCACAAGATTTGTTCTGTTAAAAAACATTCACGCATTTTGTTTTTGAATTGCTGACCGTCAGCTATTTTCAAATTGTGCATTGGCCTGTGTGCAATATAATATAATTTGAGATCAGTGTTGTAAAGTATCGTTTATGTAACATGTCTTCTTGCGTTATAGCAAAGTGCCACAAAATTCATAGAAATGAGAAGGATAAGGATATTGTATCTGGTTGTAACTAAAGATTTCCGTCAAAACGCTCTTAATAAAGTTAGGGAAAAATTATGAAAGCTGTACGTTTAGTGCAGGTAGTAATCATCCTCAAAATTTGTAATTTTCCGCCAAAGTTGTGTAGTTTTTCAATGCTTTCGGCCCAGAAACTTGGTTACCTGGAGTCCAAACACAGATCAACTTCGCTTCGGACGTTCTGTTCAGATTGGAAGATAGTACCCGGAAGATTTAGCTGAAGGTGCGAAAAATGGAGAAGTCCGAAGGAGCGGTGTCCGGGCTATATGGTGTGTGTGACAAAAGATCCCATTCTAGTCCGTGCAGTGTCTAGCCGGTGAATACAAACGCATGTCATTTTGCATTATCTTGATGGCAGATTACCTTTTTCCACCGAAACTGATTTTGACGTTTGTTTTTTCTTGAGAGCAGCGTCAGGAGGTACTAGCATTAGGCTGTAACCCTTACTGTTGAGGGTTTTACATTTTTCCAGATACTCCTTGCGGATAATACCACGGCAATCCCACCAGTTACAAAGCATGATATCTTTTTGTTAGTCAACTGCGCTTTCCGACGCTGCCGACGAGATCACCTGGAGCAGACCAACCCTTTTTTTATATCTGTATTGTTGAAATAAATCCACATTTCATCGCAAGCGAGGCTATGGTCCAAAGTTTTGTCCTTGCGCTGATATTCGAGAAGATTAGTGCAGGCCCGAACAAGTCTCTCCTTATCTGCTTGAGTCAGCTACTGCGGCACCCAGCATTGAACTTGTTAAGTCAAGTTTATGCGATGCATAGCGCAACTAATGGAAACGGCATTAAGGACTAACTCCTTAGCAAGCTCTCGAATGGTTACATACTGATATTCTTCCAAACATTCTCGCAGGCGGGACTCATCAACATCAGCAGGCTGGCCAGAGCGCTGCTTCTTAGTCCTTGTTTTTGAACTTCCAGCACCAAACTTTCACAGTGTCATACGATACAACATTAGTACCCAGGGCGGACATCATACTGCAAGGGCTTGTTCCTTGCCAATAGTTCTTCTTAGCAGTGTAAAAAATATACCTAAAGCTGTACACATGAATTGGTGACATTCTGTAGCTGACATTTTGCAACAGTGTAACGTTCTACTGTCCATCATTTGTGCAGAATCTGGAGAAATAGTGATTGCACCGATCAAGGTTAAAACTGCCCTTTGTTTATTATTTGCAATGCGTCAACTTGACGCTAATATACTACGCCTCTGCTTGGGCGGTAACTGGAACAGTGGAATCAAAACTCAAGAATTCAAGCTATCAACAAGTAGTGGAATACAGGTCTCATACAATCCTGTATCCTACAGCGCGCAGAGGAGTGGTGTGATGAGTCTAGTGGCAGCAAGATATTAGCTATTAAGCCACATCTAACCAGCAATAATTGCTAAGCGGAAGCTTGCCTACAACTACGCATGGAGATTTTCCAGACTCTCTATAACTTTTCCTACTAGAACTTCAATATTTAAACTTTTTCTGCCACTGGTAGAATTTTCATTCCTTACGCGCGCTACCAAATTCAAATATTCTGGCACTGACAATTAGGGGAATGAAGGCTTATATGAAAGTAACTTAAAATTAAATTTAACTGGTTATTTAAACAAATTTAAAACCCTACATTTGTCCATGCCAGAATTTAACAGACTTAGGTCCTTAAAGACCTGTTACAAACTGATAAATTCTACGACTAACAAGATCTGAGCCCCGTTTACATTCAAATACAAAAATTTTAAATTATAACAGCAGGAAATTTTACATCATAGTTCTGTTCCACTTCTCTTCATCATCTTTCAATTGGGCTTCAGTCATCTACTTCCAGTCATCTGGAAGGAATACTTATGAATACATAATTCTAAAAATAAGTAACACTAACTTCACACTACAATCTTTTATTAAGTTTCTAAACTTTTTGCATTTATCGTAGCTTTTTCAGTTTTTCCGCACATTACGATGTTTCATGAATTCAGTTATTAAATTACATGCTTACATTTTAAACTTTAATCCCCTTTTTTTCTCTCTACAATGTGTGGGTGAAAACGCAAATTTACTATGTTATAGTGGACAAATCTCCACCTAGACGCACATCGACTTGTTAGCACATAACAACCTTCTTAGACATATTGTAAATTCATTTCTAAATTCTCCATGAGCTAATAAACATGAAAATTAACTAGAGTGTCCGTGGAGAGCCCTACAAAATACATGCATACCAAATATTTTCTACATTCACCTTAAACGCATGCAAGCTTTCGCTCAAAATCGCATGATTTAATTCAACTAAAATTTCTTTTGAGCGAAATCAATTGACTACATCAAAGCTTGGTATTCAGCCATTCGTTTGCAGCAGAATTGTGTCCAAGTCAACTGGTTCATGTATGAGACTTTCCGTCCGCTGGTGGGAATTGGCTTTTCCTTTTACTGTCCGGCGAACTGGTTTTTTGCACATCGGTATTCGAGAACGCTTGCCCATAAACTCTAGATTGTTTCGATTTTTGCTCTGTGCCTTCAACTTCGGCAGGCCTCTTCTTCATTTTACCGACCTGTTGTCTTGTTTGTAGTAATCTTTCTGTGCACCACCTCCTTGATGTACCTTGGGGCTGTCTACTGCGAGACCTTGTCATGGCACGGCGATCCTTGTTTCTAGCCAGGACGTTTTTTTCGCTGGATCTTCCACACGTTGAGGGATTCTTTTCTCCGCAATCTCTGAGACCCTGTAGCTTCTTTAATTGTTTAATTTTTCGCTGGGGGTGGAAGTTGTGGTGGGGTCAAACTTTCCCCTGGGGAAGCCGCCTCTTCTGATTCGGAAGCCTGGAAGAAATCATGTAAGGCATCGAAATCATTAAGATAATAGTATTTCTTCAATTGATCCGGACTAGCCTTTACTCTTGCCCCCGAATCTGTTTTAAGGACATCACAGCCCCAACGATCTTCTGTACATTGTATGGCATTTCAAATTTATGGGCGAATTTTGATACGACATTGTCAGGTGTCGACATCTTCATTTAATGTAACGTCTAATTATTTTAACAATGTTTTTATTTACTCTTTCCGCGATGTTTGCTTGTGGTCTGTACGGGACCCTTTTCATGTGTCGTATGTCAAGCCCTTTACACAGGTTCTCAAACATTTGACTAACGATTTGCCTACCATTATCGCTTATTACTTTTAACAGTGCACCGTATTTTAAAATATACTTATGTAAGAACGCATCTGCAACTATTATAGCTGACGCTCGCTTTAAAGGAATTATTTCTACCCACTTACAAAAATGGTCTGCAGTCACCAAACGTTATCGGTTTTTATTTAACTCACTTTGAGGAAAAGGGCCAAGAAGGTCCATTGCAAGGATCTCGTTAGGAAAAGTCGCGCGAATACTATTTATATACCCGGCCGGGCTATAATTTAATTAACTAATATAACTTACAGGACCTGACATACGCTGTTACTATCTACTGACGGGCTGTGGGGCTGTCTAGATGTTCCTGCAAAATACTCAACCCTGGTGTGGCGGGGATGGCTGGTTTCAGCTCGTGGTTTTGATTTGTTGATTTAATATAGAACAGCAGATTATATTTGATCTCGTAATTTTGGGCCCTATTTCTAATTGAAGCAAGATCTGCATGTTCACAATTATCTGGATCCTTTAAATAAGCATACATATTACCGAATTCTGGATCCTTCAGGAATTCAGCTATAATTGTTTCCCGGGAATCTAAAACTTTAGAAGTTAACACATCACATTTTATTTGATCCCCATTTTTACCCAGTTTAATTCTTGACAAGACGTCAACCACTGTATTTTCCTTACTGGGAGTGTGCTTAATTATTAAGTTGTATTCCTGTAAATTTAAGGCCTATCTTATTAATCTAGGAGTTAAATTTTTCCAGAATATAACCTGCCTACGGTCGCATGATCAGAGTAGATTGTAACTGGGGCTTTTCCAAAGTAGACCCTAAACTTCTGAACTGCCATCAAAACTGCTAACGTTGCCCTTTCTGTCGCTGTGTAGTTCCTTTGTGTCTGACCTAAGGTTTTGCTAAAAAATTCCAAGGGATACCCTTTCTGATTTAAAACCGCACGCAGGGCGTAATCTGAAGCATCCGCCGCGATTTCCGAGTTCTCGTCCCCTTCCGGGAATTTTAACACTGGAGCTGTTTTAAATTTTTCAAAAGCGGTGTTAGCCAGCGCTGTCCATGCAAACTTGGATTTCTTTCGTTTTAAAACTAACAAATGTTAAACAATATCGGCAAAATTTTGGATAAACGAACGATAATATGAGCACATGCCAAAAAAAGATGAAAGATTTTTCGCAGTATTTGGCGGAGGATAATTTATCATTGCTTTTATTTTCGAATCCTCAGTTTCGATACCCTTAGCTGAGATTTTGAACCCTAAATAACTCAATTCCTTAGCTGTGAATTTAAATTTTGCGGCATTAATAGTTAAACCTGCTCCTTTTAATAATGAAAAATCTTCGTGGAGATCTTCCACGTGTTGTTCAATAGTGTCACAAGTATGATAATGTCATCGAGATAAATCAAAGTGGATTTTCCTAGGGCGGAAGGAAAATTATGTCCATGGCGCGTTGAAAAGTTGACGGGACCCCGGCAAAGTCCATACGGCATGCGAAAAAATGCATAAGTGCCCGAATTTGTAGTGAAGGCTGTTTTATTCACATCTTCTGGTTTCATGGCTATTTAAAAGTAGCCTGAAGTAAGATCAAGAGTGATAATATATTCTGTAGACCTAATTTTCCGTATTGTTTATTCTATTACAGGTAAAGGGTAAATAGGGAACTTATTCATGCTATTAAGTTTTCGGTAATCGATCGCAAAACGATAAGGTTTTCGGTCCGAAGGGGGAAAGTTATTTCTCTTTCTGCATAGCACAACTGGGCTAGCATATTCACTATTGATGGGAATAATTATTTTATCCCTTAACATTTGTTTTAGGTGGTGTTCTACTATTGCTTCTTTTTCCTTATCATAACGGTAAGCTTTTGCTTTTCAAGGTTCGCTTGATTTTAGTTCTTTCGCATGGGTAATAATTTGTGCATTCCCTGGCTTCTCGGAAAATAACGTATTAAATCTACATACGAGTTCTTCCAGCTTGGCTGTTTCATCTTGTTTTAGATGCTGGAGATCGATTTCAGAAACATTTAACTCTTCCAGCACCTTTGGCACCATATCCAAGAAAACAGAAGTTTCCGTAAAGTTTACTGTGGAGTTCGCCGGCCTGAGGAGCTCTCTACCTAAAATAACATTGGTTTGCAAATTTTTAACAACAAAAATAAAACTTTCAAAACTTCGTTTTTTACCTGAACGTTAAGCGATAGCCTCCCGACACATTCACAAACTTTCCCTTGTGCGCAACAATTTCTGTGCTACAATTTATAAACAATCTTATTCTTCGAAAATTTCTATAATAGAATTTTTGGCTTAAAATTTTCCTTCCGCGCCGGTGTCCACGTGTGCTTGTATGGGTATGTCTTTCCAAAGAACCTAGATTACCGGTAGTTGGGAATTCTTGACTACCACGGTATTTACATACAATTTAAAGGAATTTTGCGATGCACAGGGGGGACTGAACCCTCAATTTCTCAGGCCCCTGTGCTGGCTGTTCTTGGCTTTACCGTTTTCATTCTTGCTCGTTGACGGCGTAGTTAGAAAGCGTTTTCCTCTATTGTATTTGTTTCTTTCTGCGGCCCGCTGCCGGAACAACTGCTGGTAGTAACCCTGGGTAGAAAACCTCGAATTTTCCGCTATCCGCAGATTATGGAACTTTATGGCTAAATCGAATAGCTCTTGCAGCGTTCGTGGGTTTCTCAGCTCCACGAAATCGTGTGCTGCGGGTAATAATCTTGATAATATAATTTCAATTACTTCGTTATCGAACTTCCTTCCATATAGCATATTTACTAGTTTGACTTTACGCAGGATAAACTCGGTAAGGTGCTCAACTTTGCGTTGATAAAAGCTGTAGAGTTCGGCTTCAATTTTTGCACGATCCTTCACGATCGAGAAGGCCTTTAGGAGTACCGCTTTGAAATTTTCAAAATTGTGCGTTTCGCTTCCGACTTTCACACGTAAAATTTTTCCAATTCCTTTCCACCAAGACTCCGTCTGTCCTCGGAGGGCACTCGAGGCGATAGCTACTTTTTGTCTTTCATGTACCGGATACAACTGAAAATGCGTCTCAAGGGATTCCAGAAATCAAGTGACGCTGCTCATTTCATTGCTATTCTTATGGTGTGTATTAAAAAGCCAAATCCATTCAATGGGCTTGTCACCATCGAGTCTATGACTTCTTCATCGTGTAAGGATGATTGTCCGTCCTGATTATTGGCTATTGGATCCGAGTAGGATGTTCGGGCGCCAGATGTAGAGTTCTACTGTCTATCTGTTGTGTGGAATCTGGACAAATAATGATTGCACCGAGGAGGGGTTAGAACTGTCCTTTATTAAACTCTTTAAATTATGTACAATGTGTCAACTCGACGCTAACATACTACGCCTCTGTTTGGGCGGTAACTGAAGCAGTAGATTCAAAACTCAAGAATTCAAGATATTAATAAGTAGTAGAATTAAACTACAGGGCTCATACAATCCTGTATCCTACAGCGCGTAGATGAGTCTAGTGGCAGCAAGATAATACCTGCTAAGACACTTCTAACCTGCAATAACTGCTAAGCGGAAGCTTGCGTACAACCACGCACAGAGATTTCCCAGACTCTCTATATCTTCGAGGGTTTCTGATTGTAAGACAGAACGTGTTTCCGCCTCTCGAGGCCCCATTACTAGGTTTCCCCAGCTCTGATAAGATTGTAATCCGTTGGCTTTGCGTTATCGCTGCGTACATTTAATTGTGATTCCAGTGAGAAATTTTGAGCCAACTTAGAATTTAAAATCAATGTGCAGTCTTTGATTAGTAGACTTAGTTTCAAATTTGAATTTGACTGTTACTTTAGGTTTTATCGCCAAAACAGTGCTTTATATTGTCAAGCAGAGGAAGCTCTGTTTCAATAAAATATGGTTGTTTTAAACATTTTTAAGACTTTGTTGTTACTTTAGTCACAGTGATAATGCGCTCCAAGTCTGTTAAAAGTTGATTCGAGTTTATGCTACCAAATACGTTAACCTGTACGACACTTATTCAGAAATGTAGGGACTATGCCCAATTATTCAATACTATGGACTTCTCAAGTTATGTGGATTTGCAACGTGTAACAGTTTAACGGAAGCTTGTTATGCAAAGTACAGACTGTGCCAAGATACTTAATAATATAGACTCCTCAAATTAACCTGTAATGCGGATGACTCCATCACGCCGCATTGAGCGCAGATAACTCTTTGAATGAACATTACGTATACCAATGTGAACTCTATAATCATTTCAACCAACAGTGGCAAATATGACTCCCGATTTGGTACGGATATGCATTGTTTATGTCAAAATCTGGAATATTTAAACAATTGGCTCAATGTTTCAATATTCGAAATTGCATTGCAATTTTTAAGAATATACTTTACGTTTTAATTGAGATTTATCTATGTAGTATGCGATAATTCCTTTGATTTAATATGTATATTGCAATCTGTATTGCAATTGTATGTAATTCAAACTGTAGTTCCATACTGGGTTTCGTGATCTGATATGAGGCTGACAATTGCATTGAAATTTGCACTATGCACATTTAATTTTTTTTTCTGAAAAAGGGGTGAATATGTAAAGAGATTACATTAAGTTATATCGCTAGGTTATTGAATTCTTACAGTATTAGGAAAACAACAAAGAGATTGCATTAGATTCTATTGGAAAAGGGTTACTAGCTAACTTGTTTGTTTTAATGATTCCCGCATTTAACAATTCATCTATTTGTTTCTTAATTTCATTATCATCGCTAGGAGATGCTCGATATGTTCGAGAGTCTATAGGTAATTCTGAAGTTAAAATTACTCCTGGAGGTTCAATATTGATGCAACCCGCATGATACTTGTTTTTAGCAAATATGTAAGGTACAACAAAATACGATGACGGCTTTAAGAATAATTGGCGACCTTAAAATCACCTATTCGAGATTTGGTGTTCTCCTCCCTCCCAAATTCACCTGTCCTCCGAAATTCGAGATCTTTCTATGTTAGATAACGCTGCTTGAAAAAGGTAACTAAAACTAAAATTAACTTAAATTAATCACAGCTTAGAGTACTTTCTGCATATACTCGTTATAAATGCCGCTCGCAAATAATTACGTCATCTTCCTTTCCCTAGCTTCTACCGTGCTAACTTCTTCGTGTTGTTTCACTTCTCAGTCTAAGATGTCTACGTCTTACTTTTAAAACCAGTGTATATGAGAAATTTCTATAATTGCTTATGATTAAAAAGTATATTGCACGAAGAATTGTATATTGTACGAAGAATGATTCTAATGGGCCTAGAAATAAAGATGTAATTAGCTGAACTTGGTTTGTGTCAACATCTTCTTCCCGTCCTTCCACTCAAATATCAAAAGCTGCTAAACATCCATCTAACTGCGCATCAAAAATACTACTTATATATATTATTTTTTATCATTTCTTAATTTAATTGTTTACACCACTTACATTTTTTCCGCTATCATAACAAAAGTTTGGTTTACATCTCAGGCTTAAAGATTTTTCATTTATAGTTTAGACACATAATTTACTAGCAAATGTCTCCTCAGATAGGCTAATATATTAAAAATTAATTTCTTGTTATATATATATACATAAAGTAAGAAATTTAGAACTAATTTTTCACAAAGACCAAAAATTGATGTTCAGAAGTAATAATTTTAAATAATCCTATAATTGCAATAAAGAGTTCAATAAGTATAAAAAACAAACTTTTCAAACAAGTAATACCCCAATTCAAAACATCAATGAATGTTAAAGAAAACCGAATATAATAGAAGAGGAATTCAATCAACTACAATGCCACTTAGTCATGAGGAGGAACATTGAAATCAATTACTATCTATCTTCTACAAAACTACTGGCTTTTCTGTATAAAGATTTAGCCGATGAACCATTTCAAATTTTAATCAGAATCTTGTACCTTAAATAAAGATAATTCGATTTAAAGAATTGAAGATGTAAGTGAAAAATAAAATACTTCAGTTAAAAATTCAAATAAAAATGTTACCTTTAATTTAAATCAAAATTTTACCATAATCCAAAGAATTTAAAATCTAAGTGAAATTATGAAACTTTAGTGAAAAGGCAAATTAAAACTCACAAAGAGTAATTAAAAACTTCGAGCACTTTCATTTAGAATACAATCGAAACTATGAATAAGACCTTTACAGTAGTGACGTTTAGGTTTGCCATTTTGACTTCATTGTCGAAACTAATATACTGTGGCAAGAAAGAAATCGCTCAAAAGGTAAAAAATTGGAACAAAAGATAGGATTTTGAAACCAAACAAAAAACTTTTGAATACTTCTATTAAAATTTTAATTTGAAAAAGAAAAAGATTTCGTTATTAATTAAAATGAAATTTAAATAAATTCTGACTCTTTTAAAACAAAGATGGGAATAAAGATTGTCATTCAGTGTAAAACTTTAAATAAGTTTTAGAATCAATTATTCTTTAAAAATATTAGATTCAAAAAGGGTGCCCAAAAAGAGGTCATAGATTTTTAACAATTGTTTTGTAGAAATGTGTAGAAAAATCTTTCAAGTTGATTTTAGATGTTTTAAATTTTTTAATATAAAATTACAGAAGAAGGTTCAACAAAGCTTGAAAAAGGAAGTAAAGGAACTACTGTTAGAAAAGCAAAGGTCTCACGTCATGGGCTTATTCTTATGACGACTTTGAATATAGAAGGCCCTTGTTTTAAATCTAGGCAAGA
>KK112733.1:0-14310 GCA_000611955.2 Stegodyphus mimosarum | reverse complement strand
GCTTCCGATCTGTGAAAAATTTTTATCATACCATCGACTTCCATTTTTCCTGAAGAACCGACATGATTTTTTTGACAATTTGGCAAATGTTTCATTTGCCACTCTTCGAAAGCTTTTCCATACTTTTTTCCTTTCCATATATCACATCCTTTACAAGTGGACGAGAGAACTTCAACATCTAAAACTTTCCCTGTTTCAGCACCTATTACAGAACATACTCCTATATGTGAAGTATGTCCTCTCGTTTTCCACGTTCCATCCCCACTTACGGTGACAGAATTTGATACAGTTTTGCATGCCTCTTCTTCCGCAGCAATTTTCATACTTTGAATGGCGACAGTTTTTGAAGCTGTATTTATATGTTTGCAAATTTTGTCATAAGCATTCTGTGTCACAGGTTTACCTAGATCCATTACACCACAAAATGTTTCCAGGGGTTCCAGACCTTGACCAATACATCGCATAGCATACACAATTCGTCTGTTTAATTCAGGAACATTTTTGTGTTCACCAATCAACTTTGAATTATTGAATTCTGTTTTAAAACTGCACTTTTCACATTTCACAGAAATTGTTGAAAATAATCCAAAGTGTTTTCTCTCAGAAATATTTACAGAATTACAGCACAATTTGCACATTACATTCTCTTTCAAAAATGTAAACAATATGTCTTTATCCATAATAATATAGCCATAAAAACGGTTCATAATGTCAGTATCACTTCCATTAAACAATGCACTGTTAAGCTTTTTCTCGGATGCACTTTCTACATGTTCAATTTGAGTATTATTGTCATCACCTGATGAAAACAAGCTTTTATCAGAAAGTTCAGATCTCATATTCGTGTAACGGTTGCCGTGGAAGCGACGTTTTTTAGCTCGCTTTCCAGAAGCTCTTTTATTATTTGCCATCACAAATATATTATATATAAATATATTTATTATTACAGCAAAATGACTAATGCAAAATCAAAAATTCAATATACACCAAATAAATACTGCAAACGTCAATGTAACTTTACAGAATCAAACAACGTAGTAATACCTTACGGAAACCCGATATAAACATTCAGAATAAGTATTAAGTTGAGGAAAAACATTGCTACTGCTTGCTGACGAAATAAAAATAAGACTTGCAGGCTAGAATGTAGCAACACTCAGTTATATAACGGCTAGAACAGCTGTGAGCAAATGACGTGTCTCTTTAAATGTTTGTTTACATACGTCATGCAGGATTCTCATGTCAGTGACCTTTACGTTTTTAATGATATATCCTAAACTATAAGGAATATTTTAACGCGGTTTTTTTTAACATGCGCAGAAATGTTCAAACTAAAACATATATGTTTTTCAAAAAATTGATATTTTTGAAGATTTAAAGGTCGTGAGACCCCTTAAAGAGAGCCTTGTTTCAGACACATAAGTCTTCTCCGGGTCTTGGTGGCGTCAGCTACGAAATGCAGAAGCATCTGTCCTATAAGTCACTGTCTGCCCTACTAACCCTTTAAAATAGGATGTGGAATGAGCATACATTCCCCAGTGCATGAAGAAAGCTGTTGTCATTCCGATCGCGAAGCCAGGAAAAGACCCGCGGAATCCCTCAAATTATCGGCCAATTGCCCTTACCAGTTGCGTATGCAAACTGTTTGAAAAAATGGTAAACATCCGCCTAGTGTATTACTTGGAAAAGAATAACATAATATCGCCTTATCAAAGCGGTTTCCGGGAGGAAAGGACAACTGTAGATAACATGCTCCTTTTGGAGACATCAATTCGAAAACCCTTCCTTAGAAGAAACCATCTTGTCTCTAGTTTTTTCGATATTGAGAAAGCTTACGATAAGGCATGGCGATATGGGATCCTTCGTGATCTTCATGACAGTGGCTTGCGCGGCAACTTACCGTTTGTAATTCAGAACTTTCTGACGGACAGAACGTTTCAGGTAAGGATTGGATCTGTGATGTCTGAGATTTTCGAACACTAAGAGGGTGTGCCTCAAGGCTGTGTTCTAAGTGTAACTCTATTCAGCTGAAAAATAAACTCTATATTGAAAGAACTTCCTTTATATGTTGACGACCTCCAGATTAGCTGTCGAGGAGCAGATATGAGACATATAGAGAGACAATTGCAGATCGCTTTGAACAGGATCCAAGAGTGGTCAAACAAACAAGGGTTTACTTTTTCCGAACACAAGACCGTGTGCGTGCAATTTTGTAGAAAAAGAGGTCTCCATCCTAAACCTGAACTATATCTGAATGGATCAGCGATCCCGGTTGCGCCTGAAGCAAAATTTCTAGGGCTGACATTTGACTGTAAACTGGCTTTCCTTCCTCACATTTTAAATCTGAGGAAGAAATGTATGAAAATACTTAACATTTTGAAAGTCTTGGCGAACACGTCCTGGGGCGCTGACCGATGTTCTATGCTTCGTATATACAGAGCACTCGTCCGTTCTAGACTGGACTATGGCTCAGTTATATATGGATCCGCCAGTCATCAGTGTTGATTAAATATTAGATCCTGTTCATCATCAAGCTCTGCGGATTTGTTCTGGAGCATTCAGGACATCTATCCAAGGTCTTTATGTTGATTCTTACGAACCATCTCTCCATTTGAGGCGTGAGCATTTGTCTCTTTTACAATGTTTTAACATTTTATCTCAACCTGACAACCCTAATAGGCTAGCTTTACTAGATAGCAGTTGTGAAACCTTATTTGAAGCACGTCCATCCTGTGTGCCTACCTTTTCTTTAAGAGTTCGTCCTCTGATCGAGGAACTCTCCCTGTCTGATATATCCCCTCAAGCCATGCAATACTTTGAAATTCCTCCTTGGGAACAGGCAGGAATCCAGATTCTTGAAATTTTTCCCCATCATATGAAAAAAAAACTCTAACAATGTCACCTATACCCAACTTTTTGCTGATCACAGGTATAAATATCAAGAATATGTTCCAATATACACAGATCGGTTAAAGTCAACTTGTCGTGTGGGGACGGCATTCGTAATTGGTGACCATGTAGAAGGCAGAAGTTTGCACTACGCTTCCTCAGTCTTAACAGCTGAACTTACCGCAATATATCATTCACTTTTGTACGTATCAAAGCGACGGCAGAAAAAGTTTATAATTTATTCAGATTCCTAAGCGCGCTAAAAGTTTTAGAAGCTTTTTCGAACACCCATAATCCGGTAATTTTTGATATCCTGAAACTGAACTTAAACTTAACAAGGCTCGGATTTGAAATTCTATATTGCTGGGTTCCCGGGCATACGGGTATAAAAGGTAATGAGCGGGTAGATATCGTTGCAAAATCAGCTGTTGAAATATCCAGTCACCTCATCCCCATCACAGACATTAGTAGTTTTATCCATCAAAAGATATTGGAAAAATGGCAGCAGTTTTGGGATGTTCAGTCTTGTAATAAATTAAAGAACGTGAAACCTAGAATCGAACTTTGGCATTTTACTGAAAGACGTAAGGAGGAAGTTCTTTTGACTAGACTTAGAATCGGTCACACCAGAATGACACATGACTATCTTTTAAATGCTGACAATGAGCCTCTGTGCTCAAAATGTGGTGTATGTTTAACAGTCCGTCACCTTTTAATTGAATGTCCATCTTTTAATAGTACTTGTCAGAAATATTTTAACAGCTGTGACTTACCTCTTAACCATTTAATTGGAAGAGAGGTCAATCGTAATTTATTTTACTATTTAAAAGACATTGGTGTTTATCTCCTTATCTGAACTGATTTAAATTATGTATATTAGTTTCAACACTTGTGATTTTAGTTAATTTTATATGACCTCATCCCCTGGATTTTGTACATTCCTTTATCTACTTGTTTAATTCATAAGCTATTTTAATTTCACTGTCTTTTGTATCACCTTATGTTTGGCGCGGTATAACCATTCCTGGTGTTGCGCCAAAAAATTTCACTCACCACCACCACCTTGTATTTTTGCATGAATTCCGAGTACAGTCGTTGTAAATTTGAATCGCTATGCAACCGCTGCCGAACTTGATTGAGTCTTTTCTCTGCTAAATTTCTAGACTCGCCCAACAATTCAGAGTCCTTCATGGGCATCCGTACGACGTATTGTCCTTCAGAGGTTCAATAATGAGTCTCATAAGAAGGTTTCTCGCAATATTTCTCTTCAGTGCTAAGTGTCGAATTCGGAAAATTAATATTTTCTACCTCCCAGAATTTTTGCAATGCTTCTTCAATTTTTTCATTTTGCGTAAGTAGACCACAATATTGTGATTCACATGGAGAATCACAGTATTGTGGTTACAGTTAGAATCACAGTTAGAACACCACTAACTACGAATCTAAAAACCGTTTCCTGAAACAATAAGTCTATAGTTACACGCGTTCAGCTCAATCTGGAAAATATCATCTTTTCCCTCAAGTGCTACGCAAAATAATATGTTTTGGCATTTCACGTCGTTTGCTCACTTGGCCGCTGATTGAGAAATAAAAATAAAATATTACTTAGTCCATTTGGATAATAATAATTTCATCGAAGACTTAGCACGTAAAAAAACACACTTTATTTCCACTGCCGGTCGAGCACATGGTTATCAGTACATCAGGTTACAGTTGAATTCAGTTAAAAACACAGAGTGGAAAATCAGGAGCTTAGACAATTAAATAAACAATTAGAAAAATTACAAAAAATACTTTACAAATTAGTTTGCAATGTTTACAATCAACCAGTATTTTTCTTTTCCAATTAATCATTATTTTATAATTTATTATTATTTCCTACAATTTCATGCTAGCAGGCAAGCCAACTTCAAAACTGCGAATAAAACTGCTTCCTGCATAGTGCAGCCATCTGGTGGTGGATAATGAAATGAACGTTGTTCTAACATCACTCCCTCACCAGTAACTAAGTTACGATACAAAGAGAGCATGGTGGGGTAAAATTGAGAAATGATCATGACTTAAATACGAATGTATACACTTAATTTATCTTGAAAAGATTTAGACGTTTAATTTTAAAGAATGATTTATTAATGCTTATATTTTCCAGATTATGCATTGTACACGTACGATGAACGTTTTTCAAGAAGCAAACACAAGTCCAACTGTAAAGGGAAAATTTCCCATCATTCCTGTGAATACTAATATAACAATAAGAAACAAATAAAATACTTACATATACAGGTCACATTATATCAATAATTTCTTATAAACAAGACAAAATTTTCCTGAAACTAAAAAAAAAAAAACTTAAAATTAACGTTTCTTAAGATAACCACAAATCATTAAACCAAGGAAAATGATAAAATGTATGAATGAAAAGCTTCTTTTTTTTTAATGTGTATCGTCAGTTTATCAGTCATTTAATCTATTTTGGATCAGTTACTGATTATTACAACTATTGATATCATCAATTTCTAAATTATACAATAGTTGCACGGGACGTCTGATTACCGAATTACCAGTTTTCACTTCACACGATTTGATCATTCCATCTCTACCGATAAAGGTTTTGGTTATTCTTCCTAATTTCCACCAGCTTCTAAGTACGTTTCCGTCGTGAACAAGCACTATATCATTTGTCTTGAATACGGATGGTTTTTTCTGTCCGATATAATGAGCAGATCTCAAGCACAAGAGATATTATTTTTTCCATCTACTCCAAAAGTGATTTAGTAGATTTTCTCGTGTACGGAAACGCTTTAACATTGCTTCTCTAGAACCTGGTAAATTCAAGTCATTCTTCTTTATAGTTGGCAAACTCAAGAGTCGTTTACCAATCAACAGGTGTGCTGGAGTAAGTGCAGAAGGCTCTTCAAGATCAGAAAAAACATATGTTAATGGGCGCGAGTTTATCATCGCTTCTATTTCAAGCAAAAGTGTTTCTAATTCACTTTGAGTCAAAGATGATTTCCCAATGTTCTTTCTCAAACTAGTTTTAACACTGCGAACTAGACGTTCATAAAAATCGCCCCACCAGGCAGCACGCTCTACAATGTATTTCCATGTGATTCCATGCGAAGCATAAAATTTTTTAATTTCAGGGTGGTTAATCACTTTCCACATTTGCTTCAATTCAAGTTCGGCTCTTTTAAATGTTCTAGCATTGTCCGAGTACACAGTAGAACACAAAACTCTTCGGGAAACGAACCTGCGAAATGCAAGTAAAAATTCTTGAGTGGTCATGCCTTTTACGAGCTCCAGGTGAATAGCTCTTGTGGCGCAAGTGAACAATAAAATGTAATATTTGCTGTCATTGTCTTTTACATACAAAGGACCTGCAAAATCAAGGCCACAAATTGCGAAAGGCGGAGATTCGTTAACTCTATCCGCTGGAAGAGGTGCAGTGACTTGTTGTGCAGGATGTACATTATATTTTTTGCATATTACTCATTTACTCTGGATAGATTTGACGCATTGTTTTCCTCTTAAGAGCCAGAATTTTTCACGTATATGCACTAGAGTATCAGATATCCCCGCATGGAAAACCCTTTCATGAGCATCTCGTATTATTAATTCACTTAATTTATGTTTTGAGGGAATTACAATTGGATGTTTGTTGTTGAATAGTAGGTTTGACTTTTGTAACCGACCTCGTACCAAAAGCAGACCTTCATCTGATAATATGGGATTTGTCGAACAATTTTGAATTTTTTGGAATGTGTTTGTTTTCTCTTAGGGACCTTATTACTTCGGGGAAACTATTTTCTTGAGCTTGTTTTAACCAAAAGGTTTCAGATTTACTGATTTCTTCGGCTGAAATTTCCGAAAATTTTCTGTTTTCCTTTTTTGTTTTTAAATTTGACAGAAATCTAAAAATCCAGGCAGTCACACGATAAAGTTTTTTCAAGGAACTAAATTTTGTCAAATTCATGAGTGGAATTTTATCAGTTTTGTCTGTTTTGATCACTCAAGCCAGGATAGCTTCTGAATTTCGAGATTCTTCTGATACATCACATAATTTTGGTCTTGATAGTTTAGATTTTGGCCATTGACTTTCAGGTAACGAAAGAAATGCAGGGCCATGCCACCATTTCGGAAAATCTATCAGTTCTTTTGCAGAACAACCCTTCGTTATTATGATAGCGGGGTTGAGTTTTCCTTCGCAGTGTCTCCATGCACAAAGACCTGAAATTTCATGTATTTCTAAAATTCTATTAGCAATGAAAGGTTTCCATTTTTTAGCTCTACTTTTAATCCAATGTAGAACTATTTCCGAATCTGACCATAAAATGACATTTGAAACATGTAGAACATTTTTCAGGTAGTTGGCAACCCTAGCACCCACCAATGCTCCCATCAATTCAAGGCGAGGAAGCGTTAATGTTTTTAATGGTGCAACACGTGATTTTGCCAAAACAAAAGTAGTTTCAAACTTATGTTCATCAGTTCTATATCTCAGGTATGCGACTGAGCCATATGCATTCGGATTAGCATCACTAAAAATGTGCAACTGAACAGTGTCCATGTCCAAATTTGGTACATGAAAATAATATCTGGGAATTTTCAACATTTTAAGTTTTTTTCTTTCGGAGAGCCATCTTTTCCAGTCATTTTCGAGTTCTCCAGAAAATACATCATCCCAAGTCACCCCTTGAAGCCATAGCTGTTGCAATAAACATTTAATTCGAATTACAAAGGGTGCGATAAATCCAGAGGGATAAAAAATTTTGGCTGCTATTTCTAATACATTACGTTTGGTACAGTCTGTGTTCATGGAAGACAGTAAGGGTTTTAATTCTAGTCCTAAGACATCTTCATCATTGTTCCATATTAAACCTAGTACCTTTAAGGATGTACATGGAGTGTCATTATTTGAGAGAGATCAACTTTTCCTCAAGCTATTTCTGCTTAAGCTCTAGGGAATTGGTTTCGAATTTTCTTAGATTAAGACTTCCTTCAGCAAGAATTTTAACAGCTTCATTTGATAAATTGAGAGCTTCTTCAACATTGTTGCTCCAGAAAATAAGTCGTCCACATAAAGATTTGAATTAAGCATTTCAAAAGTCTTAAAGTTAGAATTTTTGTAGATTCACTTAATTTCTTAGCTACTTCTTGTTGGTGTTCCGGAACATTCTCGAGATGATAATTCAGTGTTGCGGCTAGAAAAAAAAGGACTGGCATTAACGCCAAACACAATGCGCTTATGTCGATATATTTTCAATTTTTCAGAATTTCCTTCTTCCCACCACAGAAATCTAAGAAAGTCTCTATCTCGAGGACAGACACCTATTTGCAAAAAAAGCCTTACGTATATCTGAGCTAACCCCATATTTACCTAGGCGAAATCTGTTTAAAATACTCGGTATTAGTTCCAAATAATTTGGGCCCTTTTCTAAACAGTTATTTAAGGACACACCATTCCTTTCCTTCGCTGAGGCATCGAATACGAGTCGTATCTTTGTGGTTGAATTTTCTTTAATTACAGCTCTATGTAGTAGGTAATGACAATTTTCGGTTTTCTTATCTTCTACAGATTCTATAATACCTTCTTCAGTCCATTCGTTAAATATGTTTTCATATTTTTTCAGACAGTGTTTTGACTGAAGACTTTTTACACAGGATTTTAACCTTTTCTCGGCTATTAATCTGTTATCAGATAAGACCGCATGCCCTTCTAACCAAAGAAGAGACACCTGATATTCACCCTTACTATCTCTTCTTAATGACTGACGAAAATAGTTCTTTAGCAATTTCATCCATTTCCTTTCTTGTTTGGGTTGTGGCAGGATCCGTTATTCCTAAAGAGTGAAGACACCATAAATCTGAAATTTTAGCATCATTAACATGAAGTGACAATACAGTTTCCGTACTGTTAGAGAATTCATGCTTTTCAGTTTTCCCCATCATTGTCCAGCCTAATCTGGTGTGTACACATGATAACCTACATGTTAGTTGTCTAACCTTTCCTGTTAGAAGTTTTCCCGCTACATCTGCGCCTATCAGAACATGAACTTCTAGAGAGAGGCGATTTTTCATACATCCAATCCATAGATTTATTTTGCTTGTCAGTTAAATAAATTCTATGTTTTCTCAGTTCCGTAAGATAGGTGTATCTACCAATTTGAGGAATGTCAGTACACATTTTATCCTGATCCAAAGCTTGAAAATTACAGTGATAATCACCTTTAAGACTAATCAATCGAATTAAATATTTACTATGAGTTTCTTTCTTTTCAATTCCTCCGAACAAGCCATGGATTAAATTCTTCTTTACCACTTGTTTTATAATTCATTTCACTAACTGCAAACTGCCGCGGCAGTCTCGTTGTAACTAGCAAGCCCCAACACCATATGCACTAGCATCACACTGTATGGTGTAAGGTTTTTTTTGGGTCTGGAGTGTAAAGTTTTGGTGCTTCACACAGTCGACGTTTCAAATCTTGAAATGCTGATTTCTCAACGTCTGTCCATGGAATTATCTCAGGAATTTTCTTTTTCGTAAGCTCCGTCAATGGGCGAGGTACTTTTGAATAATTCTTTATGTAATCACGATAGTAGTTAAATAAGCCTAATGCACTCTTTAGAGCAGTATTCGTTTTAGGACTTTCTATAATTTTGATAGCTCGTAATTTTCCAGGATCGGGTTGATGTCTTCCAGCTCCTATTATATGTCCTAAATACTTTTATCTCCGAACGTTCAAAAACACATTTGTTTACGTTCACCGTAAATCTAAGATCACTTAATGTAGTTAGCACAGCATCTAAATGCTTTGGATGTGAATTCCAATCTGGTGAAAAGATAGCAATATCATCAATATAGGCTTTGCAGAAATCACTGCGTTTTCTTAAGGCGTCATTCATCACTCGCTGAAAAGTAGAAGCTGCATTTTTTAATCCAAAAGGCATCACTTTCCAACGGTATTGGGAATGATGTGTCTTGTGATCTGTTAAATCACGACTTTCTTCTTCCAAAGGTATTTCTCAGTAACCTTTCAAAACGTCTAAACAAGTGATAATATTCGCGTGTCCAATTTTATTGATTAGATCAGTCACGTTCTGCATAGGAAAATCAACAGGCTTGGTTACTTGGTTCAACAATCTGAAGTCGATACATAAACGCATACTTCCGTCTGTCTTGGCAACGCATACGACTGGGTATGCTATTTCAGCTTCGCTTGGCTCAATAAGCTCTCTAATTCTTCAATCTGTTTATCTACTGCGGGTTTCAACGATTCTGGAATCTTATAGACATATGGCTTTTTCCTTCCAGCTTCCCCCTTAGGGGCTCACTTTTGTGAGTACGGGTGTGGCAATCCCGAGGTACCCTAGCCCTTCAGGGGATCATTTTGATGAGACGGGTGTCACGATTCTGGAGCCCCAGTGATCTATCCTCTTTTTCGTCTCCTCTCCTCTGAGCTGAAGCTTTCTTCCTTCCTTTCGCCCTTGTGGTTTTCCTCCTCGGATATTGGGGCTTGCTATGACAGACTCGAACAGCCTTTGTCTCTTGTTCTGAAGTGGCGAGAAAACTGCCCACATGTTTGCCATGCGTGGAGACCCGTGTCGCTGGAAAAGATGGTCCTGGTAGTTGAGGGGCGAGGTACTATCCCCAACACACTGCTTTGGCCTCCGCTTCAGCTAAACGGGAGGCGCCTTGTTGTCCTCACGGAATGTCAATCATCTGGTCACTAGTCCTTGTGTCAGTGGCTCGGGGATAAGCTCTCGGGAGTACCTGCTTTCGGGAAAGTCGACTGTGGGGCTTCAGTTTGCGTATAGGTCTGGCTAGCCCTAACACAGGATTCTGTGTTCCCTTGTTGAGCTCCGTGGTGGGTGGGGCGGTTGAACCCGAATCTTTTCTTCCTCCAATATGGCAAAACCTGAAATCTATTTCTACGTCAATCACGTCAATCACGACGTGATTGACGTAGAAGTAGATTTCTATCACAACGCTCAATGCGCAAATTCTGAAAAACCAACTGCAAAGAAAATACGTACCGATGGAAATGCGAATAGTGGAAAGAATTGTCCCCGCTTCCTTGTTGTCTCTAGTCCTTCTGGCGAGCTGCAAAAGATGTCCACTTTCGTAATAAACAAATACATCCATTCTTGTATTGGTGAGCCTAGAAATATAAAGCGTCTCCACTCTGGAGACTTGCTTATTGATACAAATTCGGCCACCCAGTCTGCATCTTTACTTCAAGTAACCAAACTCTGCCAAGCAAATGTCACTGTAACATCACACAAGACATTGAATGTTTGTCGCGGTGTAATCGCGGAAGTCGACCTTCTGTATGTTCCTGAAGAAGAGATCGCATCGGAGCTATCTGACCAAAACGTCTGTGGTGCTAAGCAGATCAAGATGCGTAAGGAAGGTCAGTTGATCGACGCGAAACACGTGATCCATGGCCTTTAACTCGCCTGATCTGCCTAAAAATATTAAGGCCGGATAGCTAAATTGTCCAGTAAAATCATATATTCCAAACCCCATGCGATGCTTCCAATGCTAGCGCTTCGGTCATTTTAAGATGTCTTGTCGTGGCAGCATGACATGCGGCCGATGCTCACAGATTGGTCATGATTGTGAGAACTGCACCGCCGCGCCTTTATGTGTAAATTTCAAGGGTGAACACCCAGCATTTTCTCGCCTGTGCCCGAAATGGAAATCTGAAAAAGAAGTGCAGACTACAAAAGTTACAAGGAACATCTCATATGCTGAAGCCGGAAGGTTAGTCCAAAGCACACAGGTTCGACCAAATACATCTTACGCCAGTGCTCTTAAATCATTTCGCACAGTTGCCACCCAAACTTCAGTTGGTATACAGACTCTACCAAATAAAACTCAACCGGTTATCAGCAGCAAGAAAAAAGAAAACCCAACACATATAGTACAAAGAAAAGAAACAGTAATTGAAAGGAAACCCAAAAATCTCACTCAGAAAACAGTTAATAAAAATAGAAGACCCAGCTACAGCTCTCTTAATGGGATTATTTCTGAATCTGTTGATTCAGATAGTATGGAAATACAAGAGGGTCTAGAAGTTCCCACTCATCTCCTCGCACGAAAAACTAAAAAGCAGCACAGAAAGAACAAAAATCAATCATAATGGTCATCCTCGTCTCATGGAACTGTCGCGGTTTCCACCGAAATTTGCTCGATATCAAATCCATAATCAATGATTATCATCCTGTGTGCTTAGCAATACCAGAAACAAATCTGAAACCAGAACAACAAGCAAAACTTCGGAGGTTCTCTTTTCTCAGGAAAGAAAATCTTGCAGGTGATCGTGCCAGTGGGGGTGTAGGCCTCCTCACCTCACTGGACTATCCAACAAATGCACTTTCTTTCACGACACCCCTCCAAGTTGTTGCTATCCAACCAAATTTTCACATTGTTGTTTCAGTTGTTTCTCTGTATTTGCCTCCAAATTAACACATTGATCAGCAGGATTTAAATGATCTTATAGAGCAGCTGCCTGTGCCATTTATTATATTAGGGGATTTTAATGGCCATAGTCCGCTCTGGGGAAGTAATACAAACTCCCGAGGAAGGCAAATTGAGCAGATGATCCAAGATCATACCCTTTGTCTCCTGAATAATGGGCAGAGTACATACTTCCATGAACCTTCAAGGACATTCCACGCTCTCGACCTTGCCATCTGTTCACCATCGCTGTTGCCATTTTGCACTTTTAGTGTTGGAAATGACCTTTACAATAGCGATCATTACACTATTTTTGTATCTCTTGCACGAAGAGGAGCAAACCCCAATTCCAGAGCCCCACGTTTCATACTTGATAGGGCAGACTGGGAACTCTTCTCCTCCACTGCAGAGCTGACGGGGAACATGGTAGAAGATGTGCATATCTATTATGAAAACCTTTAAGAACGTTAACATCTTAGTTTTCAATTTCTAAGTTCTAAAAGTAAGGAAAAAGGTTTCACTTACCTTTCTTCCTTCTAAAAGTCGTGCTCGGGTGAGGTTGCCTAAAGATAATTTCGAAGTTCTAGGAAATCTACATCTCAAGAAAAAAAAACTTTTAATTTCGAATATTTCAACGTCAAGATATACAGAAGCACACTAAATCGAAATTACATCCAACATCTCATATCTCGTATGTTCAACTGTTCTTTTCATTCTCGTTGCCAAAAAATTAATAACAAAAATTAAAGTCATAACATTTCATCGCGCGCCATCTAGTGAAAACAAAATCGTCTGATCATTAATTTGTTTTAAAGTTTTTCTTTACAGGCCATTTTCGACACTCCCCACAATGCAACTTCTTGGGAAAACTCAAACATCTGCCAGGTAGTCACTTTCGTTGGTTTTATTAGTCTGCCATAATGTGAACGCTAAGGCTCCGATGGTCTAGTAGGAGTTGGATCATCAGTTCTCCTCTTCAGCACAGCTCCATCATTGGAATGGGATTGGCATGAAGTGTTTCCCTCCTTTGGACGTCCTTCTGTACCTGGGTCTAAATTAGAGGGTACATAATGTATTTCATAAGAATCTGAAAACGAAGGAACGTTAGTAGGGCATAAAGATGTTTTTCCCTTTTCCTGCAATTCCAAAGGGAACAATTTTTGCACAGGACGTAAATGGAACCATATGCTGTTTTTACAAGAGCTACTCTAACCCGATGGTCCTTTCCTGGATAGAGTTTTACTATACGCCCTAAATTCTAGTTCAGTCTTTTGGTATGATGATTTCCTAACAAAACTAGTTCTCCTTCATTTAAAATTCTTTCTCTTTTTACATAATAATATAATTTCGCCTTACCAAAGTGGTTTTCGAAAGGGAAGGACAACCATAGACAACATGCTCCTTTTGGAAACATCTATTAGAAAAGCTTTTGTTAGAAAAAACCACCTTGTCTCGATATTCTGTGATATCGAAAAAGCTTATGATAAGGCATGGAGATACGGTATACTTCGTGATCTTCATAATACTGGCTTGCGTGGCAACCTACCAATTTTCATTCAAAACTTTTTGGAAGCTAGAACATTTCAAGTGAGGATTGGCTCTATTTTGTCAAATGTTTTCAAACAGGAAGAGGGTGTGCCTCAAGGCTGCGTGCTTAGTGTAACCTTGTTCAGCCTAAAAATAAACTCTGTATTAAGGGAACTTCCTCCTACCATTTTAGGATCGTTATATGTTGATGACCTACAAATTTGCTGTCGAGTAGCAGATATGAGACATGTAGAGAGGCAGCTCCAGATCGCTTTGAACAGGATCCAGGAATAGGCAGACAGTCAAGGATTTACGTTTTCGAAAGAGAAGACTGTGTGCGTGCACTTTTGTAAAAAGCGAGGTCTCCATCCTGCCTGAATTATATCTCAAAGGGTCAATGATTCCAGTTGCACCTGAAGTAAAATTTTTAGGGG
>KK112732.1:229407-269008 GCA_000611955.2 Stegodyphus mimosarum | reverse complement strand
GCGAGTCTTTGTTCTCAAATATGAAATATTTGAAATTTACATTTAGATAATTGTTTAAGGACCAGGAACTCTAAATATATCCTCAATTATAAGAAATTAGCTGAAAATATGGACACCCAAGTTTCACACTGAATTATACGTATCATTATGTATGACACCAACAAAATAAAGTTATAAAAAATCTGTTTTTTAATGCCTATTTATACCTGTTGATTATCTGTAAAATATGCGCCCTCGGTGATTTTCAAATTTAGTATTGCGCCCTTAAGGACAAACAGGTTGCCGACCCCTGCATTAAACATTTGGAGGAAGTGTTCACTTTATTACATGAAGCGGGTCTAAAAGTTAATCCTAAAAGGTGCAAGTTTGCCGCTAAGGAATTGAGGTACCTCGGCTATAAAATTTAGAAAAACGGTATAGAAACTGACAATTAAAAAATTTTAGCGATCAAAAGTTATCCACCGCCAAATACGGCTAAAACGTTCACGTCCTTTTTGGGAATGTGTTCATATTATAGAGTGTTCATTAAAGATTTTGCTAAAATAGTTGAACCTTTGTTGGTGCTTAAACGAAAAAAGAATATGTTTACATGAACAGCGGAGGTGAACACGGCGTTTTAAGAATTGAAACACGCCTTAATTAACGCCCCTGTTCTAAAATTCCCGGAAGGGGATCAAAATTTGGAAATATCAGCAGACGCTTCTGACTGCGCAGTTCTTTCCCAAAACGGGAAGCCAATAGCTTTCTTTAGCAAAACGCTTAGCCAAACTCAGAGAAATTATACGGCAACAGAGCGGGAAACTCTCGCAGTTCTACTAGCGGTGCAAAAATTTCGGATGTTCTTTGGAAGTGCCCCAATAGCTGTGTATTCAGGTCACGCGGCAGTTGGTCGCCTATACTCCGGAAAAAATCTTTCGACTCGGCTCATACGTTGGACACTAAAACTGCAAGAATTTAACTTAATCATAAAACACACACCGGGGAAAGAAAATGTAGTGGCAGACGCCCTGTCCCGCATTAAAATCGATGAAGACGGAAATACAATTAAATGTACAATGCTAACTGCAAAAGTAATTGAATCACGGGAAACAATAATTGCCGAATTAAAGACGGACCCAGAATTTAAAGATATTTATGCGTACCTGGAAGATCCCGAAAATTTCGACCATGTAGACCTAACGGCTATTCGCAATAGGGCAGCTCATTATGAAATTATAGATAAACTATTGTTTTATACGAAAACTACCAACGATAATCAGGAATTGTGGCCGGTAGTCCCAACGAGTCTACGCTTAAGTATATTAGAGGAGCTGCATGACTCGAAATTAGGAGCTCATTTGGGTGTGAGGAAAACCCTACAAAGGGTCCGCGAAGCGGTATATTTTCGGCAGTTATACAAAGTTGTGACGGCGTATGTCAGGTCATGCAACTTATGTCAATTAATTAACGACCTTAATTACAACCTGGCCGGATACTTAAATAGCATAAAAACTACGTTCCCAAATGAATTGGTTGGCATTGATTTGCTTGGTCCCTACCCCAGAACAAACATTAATAAAAACCGACACTTGTTAACCATCGTGGACCATTTCTCAAAGTGGGTAGATATAATTCCCCTTAAACGGCCTTCAGCAAAAATAGTAGCAGATTCATTTCTAAATAAATATATTTTAAAATACGGGGCCCCAGTAAAAGTAATATCAGATAATGGTAGACAATTTGTAAGTAATTTATTTTAAAACTTGTGCACAGGCCTTGGCATGCGCCATCTAAAAATGGTACCTTATAGACCGTAATCAAATATTGCGAAATGCGTAAATAAAAATATAGTTAAAGTTATTCGGGGATATGAAGAATTATCATGACCGTTGGGACAGCTGCGTCAATGAATTAGGATTTGCCTTAAGAACAGCGAAGCACGATACCACAAAAAAACCTCGCAGAATTATTCTTAGGAAGAAAAATTTTAACGCCTCTGGATAAGCTATTTTTCGTTCAACAAGGACAGGAAGAATTTAAATTGCATGACATTCAAAAGATTATAAATGATGCCATCAAAAATTCAGATGCGGCAAGGTCGAAACAACAGTTATACTACAATAAAAACAGACGTGAAGTAAAATATACCACAGAACAAAAAGTCTTAAAATTTAAGCACTCTCTTTCGTCGGCACCCGAAAATAGGGTGGTCACATTTGAACCTAGGTTTGACGGCTCTTTTATGATAGAGAAGATAAAATGTTCAATGTTATTTTAAAGCTGAAAATGGTCAACAATCTATCGCGAACATCGACCAAATCAAGCCGTATTATAGTCGTACGGATTTTCCAATCTTAAACGAATTTTTGCAGGCTCCTGAAACAGCAGCAAGAGTTGTAATTTCAGGATCACCGAACAAGGATCCCTGAACAAGGAAAAGAAGGGCAGCTAACACTGAAGAACCCATAGCGAAACGAAGACACCTGCAACAATAGCAAACCTCCGCCAGAACGAGGAGTACTAAAGACACGAAAGTTCCCCTTCAACAAGAGTCAGAGCCTAAAAGACAACAAAAAAGTCTTCTGAAACAAAGGCAAAAACGGCGAACCACAGAACCGATGCCGCAAGAGGATGCCAACCAGAAGCAAGATTCAAAAGAAAACAACTAGAAGAAATGAGGTCTGTTCATTCCCAGGAACCAAGAAGGAGCAAGAGACTCTTCAAAGATCCAGAAGCAAGGTCGGCAAAGTACAGGACAAAGCGAAAATTGGATTTCCAAAATCCACAGCCCCCCCGAAAAGCGTCCTGTTTCAACGACCGAGGAATTAAAAGAAAAGAAGGTCCGGACCAGGATACCAGCTGCCCGAGACGAGTAAAGGTCCAAAATTTAGCATCGCCAACATTTCAAGACTTCTGCGAAAAGAGAATGCAGGAGTATAGAAGCTAAAAAAAAAGATAAGTGAAAATTTCCTTGTTTGCTAGTTTGTATTGAAAGTTCGATTTATGTCATGTGTTTAAAGTTGCTATATACTGTTCAATACAAGAAGTTTGAAGTCGCAAGTTTGCGAGAATGTAATTGTAACTATAGTTGGCGAAAAATTTATTTTGTATATACTTTTAGAATTCTCAAGTTCCGAGAAGCTAAAATCTGAATAGGTTTAGTCGAAAGACTTCAATTGTGTTAATTTAAACATTGTAGCCAAGCACTGTGAATTTGGCATAGCAACTATAACGAATGATGTGAAATGAATTTTAAAGCATTACGTGTAAAATGTTCTATTGAATTTGAAATGTTAATGTTAACTTTTAAACTTTTGTAAAAGTTAAACGAATGTGTTTTGGTCAAGTACGAACGCAAATATCGTTATGTAAAAGTGAATGGTATGAAAGTATAGATTGAATGTGCTTAAAGTCAGGCTCTCCAGGCTTCACTTAAGAATTTTAAATTTATGCTCTATTTTAGGACATTAGGTCTAGTTTTGTGGTTAAGGAGTTTTCTAAGGTCTGGAAAGTCTAGTTTATTACAAATCATAGTGATTTGATAGTGGTAGCTGGTCGTCGCGGTAAATAACAAGAAAAATCTCGTGTCGCTCAGAACAATTTAGTTCGTGTGAACGAAAACGATTGAGGGCTAAAATAATTTCAACAAAGTGTATTGGTAACAAAAATCGAAATTGTATGAAAGACATTAGTAATACTTTTTCCTTCCAGAATAGTTAGAAGGACAAGACTGATGTCAGATGAAACAGATGAAGTAGATGTCTGTAATCAAATTCAAATTGTAAATCTGTTATATTTTCCTTAGTTAGTATAGCTTTAGAAATTGTTGTAAAGTTGGCCTTAATCAGGAATTTAATGACGAAAGTCATTCAAAAAAAATAGAAGAAGAATTTTCTAGAAGTTTAAAAGTTTGATATTAAGGACTTCTAGTATAGAATTTTAAACTCTTAAACAAGGTCGTTTAACACTCTTATTTGCGAGTAGTTAAATTCTGGTGGGGAAAGATTTAAGGTTTATTATACGTTTTCTAACAGTTATTTTAAGTTTTGTATCTTTCCTATCTTATTCTAATTTCAGCTTACAATTTCCTGCCAGAATGTGAATTCAGAAACGCAGATGTTGCAAATGAGAATGAGTACTATTTAAGTCGTGATTTAACCGACTTCAAGAGAGAGAGAGTCTGATTTCCTGATTAGCGCGCGTCCGGCTTCTGGCTACAGCTCTCTTAGCTATTACTACGCTCGGCCATATCTTAGGCCCTTGCTAGGCTTCGCCGATTTAATTAATACTTAGGCGCCAACTAGTTAGATTTTGATAGCTTCGGCTATATTCATTAAGAGCTTTAGTTAAGCTAGTGTTAGTTCAATTTATTAGTATTTAAGTTCAAGCCCGAGTGGCGGCTTTATTGTAAAGTTCCAAGCCGGAACTGATTGTAAATTTACTGAACAATAAAGGGTTTTAAACCCTTCTCAAGTCTTACGTGTTCTGTTCATACTTAAGCGATTATTCGCTTGTTAAGTGTTCGTGGGGTTAGTAGTTAGAATTAAGATATAAAGAGATAAACCCCACATATTTTCGAAAAGAACGTTCACCTTCAGTGATTGTACTACAGTGATTGACACATTCTAATCACGGATGTATTGATAACAAATGAAGGAAAATTAGGAATTATAATTGTTAAATTGACTAGAAAGTTTGTACAGTCAATAGGTTTATCGACGCAGAAGACGTGAAAAATGTACAATGCCGTCGCCGGAATTCGAACTCTGGTGCTCCCGATTACGTACGATCGGAAGTACTTCCAGTTAGAACACAAGAGCATGTCGAAAGGGAAGAGAAAATACCTTATTTACTTTCTTTTTAAAAGGCGACTGAAGATGAGAGAACCCAATCGCCAAATCCTGGTAGTGATGAATCTCACCACAAAATGAACGTCTACCACAATTTAGTTCAAGAGCCAGTTTTAGAGTATTCAAACTCCGAACCTCTTGCAGACGTGCTGTGCGTCAGACGTGCTTTCAGTTATAGCCCGAAGGGACGCCGAAAGGACAGAAAAACGCTTTATAAGTTCATTCACTTAAATTACCCTGAAATGTAATCTTCTTTGATTAAATTATTCAAATATTTAAATTTAAATGAAGAAAGCAAAAGTTATCCGTCCGTGAATACCTTGAATTATAATAATTATTTCCTAGCCCAAAGACGGTAGTCGAGATGACATAGACTGTGTTATTTTATATATCAACGTTAAATATAGGAAGCAAAACAAGCAATTTATTTCCAGAAAGTAAAAATCATCTTCATTCCACTTAACGAAAATTTTACATTGAAGAGAATTAAAATTAATAATAATTGTGAAGCAAAAGATTTTAATATTTATAAATCGTGTAAGTAATATATGAAAGATCTAACTTGGTATGAGGATATTTTGAAGTCTGAAAGAAATCTCATATTAAAGTCTAGACCAATAAAATTTCTGAAACCGAATAATGATTCTTCTTTCTTCTTGCCTGTTTTCCCCCTTACTGTTTATCTAGTCTAAGTATGTTTTCTAAGTTCTTCCTCCCAGCTGCCATGAAACAACTTACGCTTTTATTTAATTTTGAAAAATGGCAGATTTTCTGTTGCTTTAGAACGTTCTTTTCAATTAGTGAAGAAAAAGTTTTCCGAAATTGCAGAAGATCATGGCGAATAAATTCTTCACCATGGAAATTCAGGAGCATTTCAACACGATTTGCTTCGAATTGTAACTTACTTCTCTTCCCATACCAAAACTCCATCTATTAAAAAAAGGATCTACAGTTCTGTTAGATACAAAATAATCTGTATGAATAAGAAATGTCACGCACATTTCTAAGAATTTGTTATTTCTCTCCTCCTTTTCCTCTCTCTCACTCACAATTGAGCCTTTATGACTGTGATAGCATACAAGGTATTGAATTCTTTCTAAAGTCCAACTTTGTTAATTCCGTATTTAATTTACAACTAAATTTAATTTTATGGCTACGTTCTGTGTGAAAGTTTCAATTTCGGAATCAAAATCTTAAGTTATTTCTTTATCCGCGGTTTTTCATTAATTATTAACATCATTTTAAAAATCATACATTTATTAAGAGCGAACAATCTACATTCTATCTCCGGGATAAAAATTGAGTCCTTGGATTGAAGGAATACATGGAAGAAAAGTGTTTAAATTCTTATGCCTCATGTAGTTAAAGAGTGATTCTAGAGAGAAGCGGCCAGCGATCATGAAATCCATATTCAATATGTGTTGTCGTCCAGCTTTGTAAAGACGATAAGAAACTTTTATAAATGAATAACATTGATAAATTCACTGATGCGTCATCGATAATCGATTATTAATAGCCTCCAGAGGACTATAAGATCGCATGAATGAGTGTCTTCAATTCCTTTGAAGGTAAATTTTGAGTTTACCAATAACATGCAGTTTCCGAAAAATAATAATAAAAGATAAATAATAATTGAAAAATCCACTTTTCAAACAGAAAAGGAGGCATCAATCCTTGTTATCTTATCTCCAAATCTATGGAGTGCTCGACTTATCCTTAAGAGTCACGGAATATCTTGGAGGCTTTTTCCTCCGTAGATGTTTTAATCAATGTCCTTCTGACCTTATTAGGTTGAAAAGTGAGTTATCACTCCAGCTTGAATTATGACGCGAAACTCCTCACAGAGTTAAAATAACATTTTTATTAAATCCTTAAATTAAACAGAAAGTGTCAGTTGTGTGTGCAAATAACCTCAATTTGAAAAATGATGAACAGGTGCAAGCAAACATCTGTTTTTATTTAACTACCTAAATAAGGGTTAAACTGATCAATTCCTATGATTTCGTTAGGAAATGTGGCTTTTACTGTATTTAAGTACCTATCCAGGTTATACTTAATATATCGTAAAGAATCTGATAAGCCCTACAGGACGTAAAACATTCCGTTACATAAAACATTTGTAGCTGTGACAAATAAAACGTATCCTTTACTGTGTTTAATACGAAAGTATTTCTTGATAGCCTGACAATGGCGCATCATGCAGTTCTCATAAAATACTTATTTTTAAACTGGCTGGGATAACTGGTCCCCGTTCTTGTTTTTATTCGTTTCCTTTGAATTAATTAGAAGGCTGTTTATAGTTATATATTTGGCGGCACTGTTCCTAGTTCGCGTTATGTCAAAATGCTCAAACTAATCGCTACCCTTCAAATATGAAAAAATAATTTTAAATTCGGTGCCTATTTCTAGTTTTCAAAAAACTGTTTCTCGTGAATCTAAGATTTCTGAAGTCAACATTACACATTTTCTTTCTTTCTACCCTTCATGTAAGTTATTTTTGATAAAGCATCCAGCACAGCATTTTCTTTTCTTGGAGTAAGTTTAATTTAAAATTATATTCTTGTAGTTTAAGAGCTCATCTTATGAGTCTATGCGACAAATATTTCTCAGAACACGCTCATACTATGACCGTATATTTCATATGTTCGGTAACAGGTCTTTGCCAAAATAAACTCGAAAATCTTGAACAGCCAATGAGATTTCTAGAGTTTCTATCTCGGCAGTAATATAAGTGAGTTGAATTATGTGTTTTGCTAAAATTTGCTACCGGTTGTTCGTTCTGCTTAAGCACAGCGTCTGCTTCAAAATCAGATGAATTTGCCGAGATTTCTATCTTGCCGCCTTCGTCAGTAAATTTCAAGATGGAGGCGGCTTGGATTAATATTGATTTACGTTTTTGTACAGTCATATTCGCTTCCGCGGACTAAGTTAATCTACACTTGATTCGCTTTAGATTTAATAACGGCTGTGCTACTTGAGCAAAATATTTAATGAATGTTTTATAACAGAAGCATAAAAATGAATTCAATATCTCTGCCATGTTAGATATCAGATAATTTTAATACATGGAATTTTTTAAATTTCAGTTTTTATTCCAGGCTGCGATACTTTATATTCCAGAAGCAAAAGTTCTTGGTCGCTAATTAGCATTTTGCTGCATTGTGGTTTAAAGCTGATTTCTTTAGAAGCGTAAAAGCTTAGTGCAAAACCTTAATGTGGTCTTCGGTTGCGACTTACAAGTTGCAAAGTACATGAATATTAATGTTTGAAGTAAGGGCCTTAAGATAATGACCATATTCTTTTGCAATGTAGCGGGAGTTCCGCATAGATAAAAAGGCATTCTAACATGTATCTTTCATTTGATAATAAATGCAGTTTTTTACCCGTTCTTGGGTTTCACACACATCTGAGAATTAAGATGGGAGATCTAATATAGCCATATATTTTGAAGATTTAATTTTCCTAATTAGGTCTTCAGTTACTGGTAAGGGCAAAGCGAATATTTTGTGATACCATTTAATTTTCTGTAGTCGATAGCGAATCTCTTGGCCTTAAAATTGGTGGTAGATTCATTGTACTGTAAGTACCAGAATGCTCCTTGTGAGGATTATTATATTGTTTTCCAAAATTTCTGAAAACTGCCTTTCTAATGATCTCTTCTTTACCTTTATTGTAGTGGTAGGGCGTTGCTTTATATGGGCGCACAGGGGAAGGGCAGTTATTTTCCATTTCGATCTGAAACATGATTGCCTCTTTTATCTTTATGCGTGGATCTTGCAGTTAAAACAGCGAATGTTCTATTAGCAGTCTTGTTTCCCCTAAAAGGCGTGAAGAAAAACTATATTCTCTATTGCCGTTAAACTGATATGGATTTATTTATTTTATTTATTGATTATTTAAATTACGGTAAGACATAGGAGGATTAACTGCCTACAGAAAGAAGTACCTTCGAGGAGGACTAGTTACAGAAAATCGATTTGTCTTCACATTACACATGGCTTAAACCCCGAAAAAAATTTCATGCAGCTAGCTAGTTCACAAGGATTTGAACCCGAATCAAACTGTTAGTTTTCAGTGATTTTACCACTGGGTTGCTTTGTGCTTTAAACTGTTTTTCTGTTACTATGCCGAAAAAATCAAATGAAAAGTAAACTTTAAATTTTAACTCATATATTCTTTCTTTACCTACACGCTTTTGTTAAAATATAATAATAATATACGAAATACATTGGTTTATTTAAACGCGAACTGGAAGAACATAATAGTTTGCCGATATAATAAGTGTAAACTTTAAAAGCACTATTCTCCAAAGAATTTTCGAAAAGCAGATTCCTAAAAAATAACATCTGCATCGTGAAACTAATACATCAAACGACTACATCCAGGTAAATATTTGCGCAAGTAAAGAAATGGCATACGTGAAATTAGATGTTGATAAGATGAACATATATTTTTGTAAGTGGTGTATTTGTTTTCATTTTGTGTTTCTGAAACTCTTGAAGTCAAATACGAAAACTAGCATCGGTTTTCTTTTTTACTTAAACATTCAGAGCGAGAACTTCAGTAGTTTATCTTTAAATATGATAGCCATTTTTAGTATAATATTTATATAGCATTGAATATATTTAATATTTAATTCTGTTGAGAATTTAGCTATTTCTTTTATAGCTAAATTCTAGCTTTATCTTTTATATCTTTGTTTAGCTATTCTCTGAGAATTTATCTATTTTCTTATTCTAAGAAAGATTAGAATTTGTTCTATAAAGCTTTTAAATTACTTCTAGATGGCTTGAGAAATGACACTGGGAAATTTAAATAATCAGCAAAGGTTAAATGTGCAAACATTTTGAATAATAAAGTTACAGCGAAAACGTTTGTTATTAACCGCGTATACTTGTAAATAATACTGTATAATGCAATACTACTTTTTCAGTGAGAACACCAATACAGCCCTTATGCTGACTGTACACGTAATATTTAAAACAACCACTGATCCCTTCTTAATAGCTAAAATAACTTGAATTTCCCTTCTTAATAACTATAATAAGTAAAATAATTAAACTATTAAAATTGTTTAAATGATTAAATAGGACTCTCAGGCCTTGAAACCAAGATAGTTCTTGTATCAAAAAATTTGAAATGTGCCGTATTTGTTTAATACTCATGCGCATATGCATAAAATCACATTTACTACTATTGATACATCTACGGAGTGCCGCCCAGACGGTATAGTTGTTAAGAGAACTTACGGCGGTAACAAAGGGCCGGGTTCGAATCCCGCAGAAGGCATGGATGTAAATTGTCTGTCCCTTCATAGGAGGTAACCATGGCCACCTATTACGTGCCTGCATAATAAAATGACTACTGCTTCACCCTTAGTAGAGAAGAAAGCCTAAAAATGGCTAGTTCCTCGCCGTAAAAAAAGTCTAAGAAGTGCATGAATAAAAGCGTCGTAAAGAAAAATGATTTCTGCATTCTACACAAAAACTCAAAAACGCTTGCTTAAGCAATAACTGCTGAAAACACAGAGCAGAAGTACTAAAAGAAGAGAAGTGTAATTTTTTTAAATCAACATACGTATATCAGAATTAACAGGAAGCGAAAAAATACTTGTTGAAGTAGTCATATACAACCAAGGTTCCATAAGCTCTTGAAACTCTTTCAAAATCCATATCAAATAAAATTACGCTGCAAATATGTATGCTGCATTATGCTACAGAATTTTCATCATGATAAATTTAAGATAAACTCAGTAATTTGTTTACATATTTTTTAAAATGCTCTTTATATTAATCTTAATTGTTACGTCAGGCATTTGTAAGATACTGCTTAAATGAACTTGGATACATATGAAACCTGGTTGTTACCATAGTTGAATAGAAATAGCAATTATTATATTTTTAACAAGATTATTGTCTAGCTCACTATTACAGATATCATGAGTGAAACCATCTGCAAGATTACTTCGAGCAAAATTTGCCACTAACGTGGACCGGACACACAGAAAGGAGAGATGACACATTAATAAGCTGGACATCCAAGTTTTTGGATTTAATCCCTCGTAATATTTTCTTGCGGATATTTGTGAAGGATATTTTCGTTGTGCCTTCATTAATCCCAAGGAGCTTTGTATTTGTATGTGGTTAAATCACGTGAGTGTGGCAATTCTAAAATCAAATTCTTATCATAATTAAAGAATTTATTAATATCTGTTCTTTAATATCAAAATTCCTCAATAGAAAATTTTCTTCACTAGACACTACCAATTGCAGTAGAATTTTGTTCATCTACCCTTTTCTTACAATGAAAACATTAATATAATGATCCAAATCTCATTTTGTTCGTAAACAGTTTAATACAAACCACAAGAAAATTATCATATTCTACACCATTTTAGACTGCAGAAAATTCGAATGGTTAGTTTGTGCTTTATCTGCAAGTTAAATATGAAATTTGGCAATCCTTCTTATGAAAATGATATAGCTTTATTTTTTTCCATTCCAATTGTATTAAACAAAAACTATATTCTCTCAAACGACTAAAACAGTAGACATATTATAAAATATATCCCTTTTATGCATCTTAAATCACTAATATTGCAGCCTCCGTGTGTATCTGTAAGTTCAGTTTGTCCTTTTTTCCAATTTGTTAATGGTATTAATTGCGTCATTTATAAGAAGGGGAAAAAGTAAAAACATGTAAATAAATTAACAGCAGACTGAAAAGGGATTAAAAGATGAACAAAAAGTCCGGATAACTGGAATTACCAACAACTGTTTGCCTATGCGGGCTTTCTTTCTATACTTGGCTAGGACGTCCGGCTGGCAGCTGGAGGTTTATGTTTGGAGCCCCGGGGAACTCATAATTGATTTTTCGTGATTTTGGCTTTGGTAAATAGTTCTTAGTGTTTTCAGTAAACACTGTTTAATTATGCTTATTTCTTCACCTTCTATATTTGGTCATCTGTGTCTGATGCCTCTCATCTGATGCTCTTTAAACTGGATTAGTTATTACACCGTCCTCTAGCGTGCAGTCATGGTGTAAGTGATTTGCTGGCCCCCCTTGCATCTGAAAATTCAAATAGGTTGTACAGCCGTATTCCAGTAAAATGGCTTGGTTTTATATTCCTGATACAAATATAAACAGAATATGTAAATTACTTAAAACAGTAACTGATTAGTAAAGCAGTTTAAAGATTATACTGAGTGAATGAATTCTACCTTTCTGTGTAGACATAGAACGAATCAGAGAGATTTATAAAATGCACACATTAATAATTCTTATTAACTTCCCTTTTTTTTGCTCTTTACGTAGGTGTTTCAAGTTCACTTTCGTATCCTGAAAGTACCTTAATGTTTCCTTCTACTAATGAGTTCACCTCCTTTAATCTCTTTTTTTTTTATTGAGTTTCTTTCTTAAATTTTTAAACTTATCTTTTAAACTTTTTTTCCTATTTTTATTTCAGAGTCAGCGAAAATACTTCGTTATATTCTCACGACTTGAATGATGAGTTTATACTAGTTTCTTATTAGCACATTAATTAAAAAATTAATAGAAAATTTGATTTTATCCTCGAACGGAGATCATACGAAAGCGTATTAATTAAGATTCCCATTACGAAATTTAGAAATTTGTAAGCTTTATCCTAACTTTATTAACAGTTATTAAGTTTTGCCTCTTTTCTGTCTTATTCTAATTTCAGCTTGCAATTTCCTGCCAGAATGTAAATTCAGAAACGCAGTGAATGTAAATGAGTACTATTTAAGTCGATGCTTCACCGACTTCTACAGGAAAAGTCTGTTGTTGTTGTGTCCATGACCACATGGAAGAATGATTGCCAGAGCCTACTCAGAAGAGAGGTTGGACTTCTATTTCCCATCCCCAATTTTGAGGGAGAGCCCCCCGGGGGGGAATCCAGGGGTCTCCCACCCCTCTCCTCTCCCACCAAGCCACACGAGAGGACTCTCGGCGC
Source organism: Stegodyphus mimosarum (assembly GCA_000611955.2). NCBI lineage: Eukaryota > Metazoa > Arthropoda > Arachnida > Araneae > Eresidae > Stegodyphus > Stegodyphus mimosarum. The sequence goes on along the minus strand of KK112732.1, from coordinate 256,207 downwards.
TCGCCGCATATTTAAAGTGACGCCATGCCACACCGACACTATACATTTACAAACATCCATGTCTTCTCCGGGATTCCAACCTGGGCCCTTCGGTACCGTAGTTGGCTCCTCTAACCACTGTACCATCTGGGCGACACAGAGAGAGTCTGAATTCCTTATTCTGAAAAATAAAGGGTAGTAATCCTTCTTACGTCTTACGTGTTTATTCACGCACTTAAGCGATTATTCGCTTCTTAGTGTTCGTGGGGTTCTAAGTCTGAACTTTGGAATTAAATAATAAAACCCCACAAACTCTTCCGTTACTTCTAATATACATTATTATTTCAAAAGAATTTCAACTTATTCAAGCAACTTCGCGTGTTGTAAACTTTATTTCAATACTTTCCCCTCAGGCATGATCTCGAAATTTTATAAAAGTATATTTCTCATGTACATGCAAATTATTCTCGAAATTAATAAAAAGTGCCTGGAATTAAAAATTTAAGAGACAAATGTTTTAAGTCCTTTTATGTGTTGCCCATGACATTTTCTGAAAATAAAAAATTAAAAAAAATTGTTCGAGACAAAATGCTTAAAAGCTTATCTGTGTTTCTTTTAAGATGTACTTCTGTTTCTTTCTCATTTATTTCCTTTTACGATTAAGTTGCAATATGTTTCTAATTTGAAAAGATATCTTTGAAGTGTACTTCTGCATAAAAATTACAGTAAAATTGCCGATATGAACTAGATTGAAAGGACAGTTTCATAGATTAAACGAAACGTAAGGTATTATTAAAGTAAAGCATAAACTAACACATATTTATCTAAATATGAAACATAGCTGAAGAATGTAGACTTATCTCAGAATATCGTTATACGTGTCTAACATTTGTATCCAATTTTTATATTTTATAAAGTTAAAAAAATAACCCTGTTATATAATGGTGTACGTGATATTTTCTTCGTTTTACTCTTGAGTAAAAAGCATTTTACGAAGGTATAAGTGTGCATAAGGCTATTCGTAAGAAGCCGTGCTGTCATGATTTATCTGAAATCTTTGAAAACTAACCATTGTATAGGGATTTTTCAAATATAATATGCTCGTATAACTATTTGTGAAGCAGTGCATGAAGTGCAGGAAAAATAGTATTCTGAAAGAATTTTATGCTTTGTTTCTTCCTGCGAAAAATGCACAGCTATGCAACAGAATATTTAGAGTTATTAAATTCGGATCCCTGATATTATATCCTTTTTATTTGTACAAATTAAGAAATCAGTTCAATTTCCAGTTCCTTTAAAACGACATTGTTATCGAACATCTATTAAATATATAGAATTAGGATCTTTTACATTATAAAGTATTTTTCCCGCATTCGTAGCATGCCTTCGTGATGTAGTGGTCAGCAAGCTCTGGGCGTATTCGAGAAGTCCGTCGTTCGAGTCCCATCGAGGGCATTGCTCATTTTTCACACCTCTCAGCATCAAAAATCCTAATGACTCTACAGTGGCGTCCGGGGAAAAAATACCGTAGTGGATGATGATTCTCCATAACCAGGATTTGGCGATTTTGTTTCCTAATCTCTAGTCGCCCTTTAAAAGGGTTAGAATGTAAGTTATTTCTGCCACTTTCTTAGCATGCCATCGTGGCGTAGTGGTCAGCACGCTCAGCGCGTATTCGAGAGGTCCCTCGTTCGAGTCCCGGCGAGAGCAGTGCTCATTTTCCAAAGTCTCTCAGCATTAATTTTCTAATGGTTTTGCATTGGCGCCCGAACTAAAAAAAAGTGGTGGATGATAATTCTCCCCCACCAAGATTTGGCGATTGGGTTCCCTAATCCCCAGTCGCTCTTTAAAAGGGACATTATATAAGGTATTTCTCCACCCTTCTTAGCATGCCTTTGTGGTGTAATGGTCAGCACGCTCGGCGCGTATTCGCGTATCCATGGTTCGAGTCCTCGCAACGGCATTGCTCAGTTCGCATTTCCTCCTTTCAAAAACTCCTAATGTCTCTACAACATAATAAATTTATGCTTTGTTTTTTCTTTAAAAAATGCACATCTGTGCAACGGAATATTAACAGTTATTGAACTCAGATTCCTCACATTATAATCTTTTTTTTTTGTAAAAAAATTAAAAAATCAATTCAATATGCAATTCCTTTAAAACGACATCGTTATCGAACATCTCTTAAGTATATTGAATTAGGATCTTTTACATTCATTTTTGAAAGGTGCTCTTGTTTATTGAAGTTGTATGATGAGAGCTAAAAAAGCTTAAAATTTTAGCTCGAGTCAAAAAACAAGACAAATATAGGAGACAACAATTATAGACAAATTACATTTGTCTAGAAATGCAAGACAAAATCAGTTGTTAGTAAATAGATACTAATATTTTCTTATTATATTCCTTGCAAAATACTGCGAAATTATTTCACTAAGCAAAGAATTTAGGTTATTGTTTTTTCTCTTAGTGTATGTTTTTGTCATTGTTGTTAATTTTTGATTCTAACTAAAATATAGATTATTCCTCTCAACTTTGCTTTTATAATCAGGCAACGATACTTGTAAGCTCACGTTAATAAGACATGATAAACCTTGTGATGGATAATTTGATCTAAAATTACAAAAACGGATTTTTCTACCAAATAAAGAAGTAAACTGATTATAACTTGGCTTGAATTAGTTAACACTCGTATGGATCCTAACATATTACCGTAATTAATTATTTTCTCGTAAAATTAATAGACAGATTTCCTTAATTTTTTTCCAACATTACTTTCTTGTTATAACTTCTTTTCAGAGAAAAGCGACTTAATGTTGTTGTCTCGTCATATACTTGTTACCTTGCTCTTAATGAGGACAAAAAAATTCAATCTCTGTTTTGTGGAAATACTTTATTTACTTTGTTTTCCTGAGTACTTATTAAAATTTAATTTGAATTTATTAAAGGCTTGAAAATGTATACCCCTCACATACCACTCTGGAAACAATTTCGAAGTAATTGTAATTAGTTTTTCTGTACGTTTCTCGAGATCATTAGTTTTGTAATTGCTTAGAAATTTGAAATTGATTGCCTAAAAGGTTGAAAGAAACCACTGAAATGAAATTTTCAAATGGGTTATTTTTGATCATGATGGATTTCTTGTGGAATTCTTTGATTTCATTATAATTTTTTTCTTATCTTCGATTGAAAATCCTGCTGTAATCTTTGCTAAATCCAAGATGAAATTTCTAAAGGTGTCTGGAAAACAGCCTATTTTGTATGTGTAATTTTGACGGATTATTCCATAATAATAATGGGAACGGTAATATTTCATACTTAAACATGATATTAAAGGATAACATCAACATGTTCTTCTGTTTGACATGCTACAAAGGCTTATTTGCCAACAATTTTATCATGTAACAAAGATCTGAACCATTGAGAGAGTGTTTTCTCATATACTTTTGATGTCTAGGGGCAAAAGTAGGAAGAAAATATTTGAGAATCATTTGTTCATTACTGTTATAAGATCTTGGGAAAATAATACTTAACATGAAAAATTAAGATCATTGCTTACACTAACTAATTATGTAATTCAAATTTCTTTTAAAAAATTATTTCCTAGCTCTGATAGTAATGCGAGAATTTAAGAACTACTCCTAATTTAAAAGCGATGAATGACTGGTAGATGGTATTATTGCAGAGATATGTTTTTCCTCTCCAATTTTAAGCTAAATTCGCTTCTTTTCTCCTCATTGCCAAGAAGAAAGAATTGGTTTTAAGAAAACTTCTATAGATGTGTAGGTTATAAAATAGGAGAGAATTCGACATTTTGTAAACATGAATATTAAAATGCATACATGAATCCTGGTGATTGCGGTTTAGAATTTCTAATCCACTGGTTTCTACTAAATAGAAAATGTATTGTGAAAATTTATAAAATAATTGGAAGACGAAATAATTAAAGCAGCGTAATACGATATAACAGAACGAAACGAAGTTAAAGATAAAATTAAAGATATCTCAAGTTTTTCTTTCCTGTTAAAATACGTTAAATAATGAGAAAAAGCTGTTAACTGAAGGATGTGATTTTGTAGGAGAGTTACCTGTAAAATTTGAGAATCATCGCGCCTCCGTTTCCAGTATTCACACATTTCATTTCCATTTCTAAAAATCTGTAAGATTTCATACTATAGTTTCTCACCTTCTTTGCTAACGTAAACTGAGTAAAAATTTTGGAGGACTTAAGCGACTTCTCTTTATGTCTTGTAAATTACAACAGAAACTTGAAATGGATGTGAAAGACAATTTTATTAACTCAGATAAATTAACAGATAGCACAGCTTGTGCTCACAGAATCAGCCAGGATATATGGCGTAAATCAAAATGTGACGAATTTAACTTAACTAATAGATTATAAGTTAATCCAAAGGTTACACAGACAAAATGCACGCAAGTTGGCTTAGACCGAATATTGACGTGATAAGCTTAATGGCAAGAATAAGGCAACGCCGCAGAATACTTCAAATTGGGAACGTGGCCTTCAGCAGGCGGAACCCGCTTGGATTCTACTATCTAACACATTCTTCTAAATTTTCTCTTTTTCAACCTAATTTGAATACACTTGAAATAGAAATTAGCCTTCTGGCAGGAAAACGGAAAGCGAGAAAGATGGCAAAGATCATTAACATAAAGTAACTGATTAAATAAAAATAAATGAATACTCTACTATACAAATGCTTCGAAATTATATGAATGTGACAAAAAGCGCTGATGTGTACTCATTAGGGCTCTTAGTGCGTTAAAAATTTAGGACATATGTGTTTAAATGCCACTAGATATGCATACATATTTATGTTACAACTCAGCCAAAGTTTACATTCTAGTAATCTTACTTACTTTGAGCATTTATGGAAATATTTTCAAAACACCATGTTAGATGATCTTTTCTCCTTGCAATAGAAGAGCAAGGAGGGACCTGTAGCTGCCCTCGAAATCGATTGAGTGTTTTTAGTAAATGTACGCCAAATACAAGGTTGTTTCAGCGAATTTGACAACGGCATAAAAATGTGCTTATTTCTAAATTCCTGAAGCTCACACACCAATCGGTTAGTCCTACCCATCTAGTTAATCTTCCCACTGTAAACGCTCACCCCATCGTTAATATCTCCAACAAGAATCTTTCGGAGGATCAGTTAAAAGTATTAAAATATAACTTCAACTTTTCAAAGACATCTAAACCTTCAGTTCCTCAAATCATCGCCCCTATTGAAAAAGCTTTTAAATTCTCCAAAACTTCAGAAACGCAGAAAGATACAATCCGCCACCTAATTACTCATAACGTTAATTTTAATAACAAATCTTTGGGTTTGAATCTTACCAAAAAGGAAAGAGAGACCTTACGTGAAATTCATTCTGATACTAATATTAGTATTATTTCTAAAGCTGATAAGGGCGGACAGATCGTTGTTATGGACAAACCCACATATATTGCTGGAGTCTCTAAACTGATAAATGAGGGCCTCTACTGATCGATCCCTAAACATCTTTCAACTTCGGACCTCACAAAAGTTAAAACAACTATTAAATCTTCTCACATACTCCCAACACAGTTGAAGAAATCACTTATTCCACCTATTGCTAACTGTACTAGGCTTTATGCTCTCCCAAAAGTCTATAAAACTGGGATTCCTTTTCGACCAATTGTTTCCAACATAGGTACAGCATCATATCCTTTGGCCAAATATTTTCCAGATTTTCTGCTTTACTTGCTAACAATATTCACACTGTAAAAAATTCTTCTGAAGTTATCGATAAACTTAAAAGTATTTCTCCTCTGCGTTCCATTATGGTTTCATTTGATGTCAAATCACTGTTTACTAATGTTCCAGTCGAAGGAGCACTAAAATGTCTTGAAAGTAGACTTAGGGAACTCCATTTCACACATACTGAAATTGATGAGTTGGTTTCTCTTACTAAAGTCTCTCTCAGTCAAACCCACTTTGTTTTCCAAAATGAATATTATCGTAAAATTGAAGGATTAGCTATGGGTAATCCTCTCAGTCCTGTACTTGCTGACATTTATATGCACTATTTTGAGGAAAAATTATTTGATAAACTATCTTTTCGTCTCTGGATTCGTTATGTAGATGACACTTTCGAACTTTTTGACGGTAATAAAGATGATTTATCCCAGATTTTATCTACTATAAATTCAATTGATCCAGCCATCCAATTCACTCTTGAAATTGAATCCAACAATTCCCTCCCCTTCCTTGATATTCTTATAATCCGCAAAGAAATTAATTTTAGCACTACTGTGTACCGTAAACCCTTTGCAGTTTGTTTACTACCGCATGCTAAGTCATGCCACCCTGTTAAGCAAAAAATGGCTTCTTTTTACTATTATGTATTTCGCACGCTCAAAGTTTGTTCCACAGAATCCTTGCTTACCAATGAACTTAATTATTTAAAAGCAGTTGCTATTGACCGAGGATTTTCTCCCGTGATCATTGATAAAGCTGTTAAAAAGTTTTCAGATTCCCATCATAGAAGACATTCCACTGTTAGAAATAATATTAATGACTTTGTCGTGCTTCCATTTTATCCTTCTGTTAGTTATAAGGTTGCACGGATTCTCTACAAATTGAATTTTCAGGTCAGTTTCTCCCCTATCAATAAAAATCACGGTTCAACTCTAAAAGATTCTGTTTCTGACTTTAATTCTTGGGGAATTTATAGTATATCGTGTCAATGCGGCTTGAGATATATTGGCCAAGCAAAAAGAGCGTTAAAGTTTCGCATCAAGGAACATGAATCTTATGTTCGAAAGGGCGAAATTAACAAGTCTTCAATAGCTTATCATAGTTGGAAATTTAATCATAATTTTGACTTTGGATCTGCAAAAATTATCCAAAAAGCTTCTTCCGTTGGTGAATTGGATTTTCTTTAGGCTTTTCATATTCACAAAGATTTAGCAAGTTTAGTGAACGATTTTAAGTCTAATCCAGTCTTTCCAAGCGCTAATAAAATTCTATTAACATAATTCTTGATGATTATTTTTGCCGATAGATGGCGTTGCCTCCTCGCGCGTGGTTCTACCCGAGAGTATATAAAGCCGTTACTCAGCCTTCTTTTCCTTTCTAGATATTTTGTTCTCCTGATGAGAAGGGACCTGTAGCTGCTCTCGAAATCGATTGAGAGTTTTTAGTAAATGTACGCCAAATACAAGGTTGTTTCAGCGAATTTGGCTTTTCTCCTTGGTTGGCATTAGTTCTTCGCTTAAGGACAAGAAGGTTACCGAAATTTAATTTTACTCGCGATTTGCTCTTCAGGTGTGCTGTTTGAATGATTTAGGCAGAAGTTTAGTATATTTCCTTACCTTTTTGGATCTCGTTTATCTAAATTCTGTTTATCCTTTAAAAACGTGTTCTCATTAAAAGAAATTATTATTAAAAGCAAAGATCTGAGAACATTGAACTTAACGTATTTTCGTCAAGCATACTGTATCATGCTATAATAATAACAGACATACATAATAATGTCAATAACATAATTATTAACATAATTATTAACAATATCAATAATATTTTCATCTTTTCTTCAGAGTTTAAATCTAATTATAATACTGACGTTTGTAATATTTGTGGTGTAAGTACGTCTAAGCATACATAAGCAGTATAGGAAATTTACTAGCAAAAGGAAAGGAAATTGTTTACTTGATAATAAATAAACATCATACAGAAATATTGTTATGAATGTGTATTCCTAGCAGTAATGATAATAATCATTATAATAGTAATGATAATGTATCATTACTAGCAGTAATAATATTCATGTATACATATTATTGAATATATAGAGAATAATTAAAGACCTAATACATATTTCTGCTTACATTAATTTGCATTATGTAATATTACTTTCTGTATTATTAATTTCGATATTGCAAAAATATTATAATATAAAATTTAAATAAATATTTGTAACTATTATTATTATTATGCTAATTATTAGTCTCCCGTCTATATGATAAGACTTCACAAGAAAGTTGAAATCTAAAGTCAAAAAGTAAAGCGTACTAACTGAAATATTTTTAAACTGCTTATAAAACGAAGTAAATATTACTAAACAATATAGACCATTTTCTAGTTCCAAGATCAAAACATAAATTGAAAGCTTTCACTTGCGTATTGTTCCAAACTTTCCTTACGAACTTCATCAAATTGAAATCGAAATCATTCGTGATATCAAATTTTATGCATCTCCATTTAAACATATCAACTACAAAACCCAGAACTAATTTATTTCAAAACACTGGAATTAAAGAAAATTTTAATATGCAAATTGGAGTTTCTAAACTAATGAAAAACTTTGAAAGTATTAAGTAAATACTACAATAAAATGCTGAATGGGCCGATGAAGGAACTGCATTTTCCCATACAGAGAACGAAAACATTAAAATGACTGCAAGCACTTGTTGAAATTTCGAGAAAATTAGCTACTAGGCTTTGAGAAATACGTTTTCTGAAACTTCGAAAATGTCACTAATTTGGTGAGAAGACGCTATACATAGCCAACCTAACGATAAAAATTATTATCAAGCACTGTAGGATGTTTTCTGTCCATATTTCTAGTTCTATTTAAGTTAGTTAAAACAGACTATAACAGCCCAAATTTAAAACATCTAGAATGCAATTCATGAAATAAATGTATACATGGACATGAATGGTCACATGTTGGTTTAAACTAAAATATACAGTAAATAATATTAAAAGTATTGCATATGATGCACTTAACAAATAAATACATAAATAATTGTGAAAACAAAAGTCGATAAAAGCAACAAAATTTTATAAAAACGTGATTTAGATATATGTACATAGTTAGCAATCATCGAGGCCAATTAATGTATTTTAAGTACATTCGTAACTTCAAATTCAAACCAATCTTTTTTGAGCAAAAATAAAATGTTTGAGGTAACTTTTAAGAAAGCTGAAATACATTTGAATTAACTGAGGTAAATAGACTGACAATAAACATAATTAGCACTTGCCTTTAAAGGAAGAACATCGTTTTCATTGGTAAGAAGAAAGTGTTAAATAATTTATAGAATATCATCGAGGCCAATTAATATACTTTATTTTTGGATATTCTTAAATTACAAAAAGAGTTTTTTTTAACAAAAGACATTTATTTGAAAGTAACTTTTAAAAACGAATTAACAGAAGAGATAAGAGAATAACAGCAAACAGTATTAGCACTTGCTTTTAAAGGAATACGTTGGTAAGAAAGAAAGTGTTAAATATTTAAGAATTTGAAACACATCCACCATTAGCGATTTCTTCTAAGTGATTTATTTAATAAGGTCATTTTGTTTGACGATTATTTATTCATAAAAAAGCAAGCAAAGACGATCTGCTTTAAGATGCATGTTTCAGTGGAAGAATTTTAAAGGAAAATTGCCCTTATATTTACGTTGGATATGGAAAGATTACGGAAACCTCATGCAGCAAACTCGTTCTCCTGGAGCAAAACTTGGAAAGAAGTGTAAATGTTTACAGTAAGTAAGTTTTCAATTTACTTACTGAATAACAAGCACAGTAAAAGGGAAATATTATAAAAACGAAATTTGTTCCAAGGAGAAACTATTAATATTACTGGATGAAGTGAATTACTGTGAGAAAGAAGACAGCTATACAAAATGCTTCGACTAATTTAAATGCTAAAATTCGATTTACTTTAGCTATTAAAAAATCTGAAAAAGAAAAGAAGTTAAATGATTTTATTTCAAGAGTAATTGAATAAGGATCCAGCAGATGCATTATAAGATGCTTTCAGGTCAACTTTCCTCCAATTAAAAAGGTCAAATATCATCATCTTTAGGAATCGTCTTAAAAACAATTTCTAGCATGTAATTTGGATTCAGTACAGTACATACAAATAGCAGAGATAAGTGTAATACTGAAGGGTCTTTGCGTAGTTTATTGTAAAAGCAAAAATTTAGAAAATGATGCCTTTTTATAAATTACTACTAAGTAAATACAAAAAATCTAGAGATAAAATAATTTTCAATAAGAATTTCTTTAAGAAATGAAGATTTAACATTGAAAGCTTTAAATCAAGCATGCAGTTTTTTAAATTTCCTTCTGGTAATTAACACAGTTTTAAACTAGAGAGTGCTAAATAAAGAGTCTGATTCACTAATTTTACTACATTCAGCGAAATTGGAGAAGTATGAACTGTGACATTTTAGAGCTCTTTTTTATTGAAATATTGTTAAAGAGACTTAACATCTCTCGGAAAATGCTCAAATAAAAATTATTTATATGGAAGAGATTTAATATGCCAAAAAATAATTGAGTAACGTAAGAGTAATATTGGGCTTGAGAGCAAATTCAAATAAATTACTTCTATTGTGTGTATTACTGGTACACAGTGAAGACAAAATAATTTTGTATATAAATATTTAAGTAATGTCTGCTTGTAATATTTGTGTACTAGTATAGACTGTAATCTTCTAATTGAATATAACAATATAAAAAAAATCTGAGTGTCTTGGGGAGTAACATTGAGTCTACTCCAATAAGTATATTAATGAAATAAGGATTTGCTTAAATGAATTGGAAGTATATTTGTTTAAATTATTATATTTGTACCAATTTTATAAGCCAAGAATTTTGATTTCTATGTAAGGATTTCGGGATCTCTTGAACGTATGTATTTTTATTAATGATAATGATTAGGCCACATTTATAAACTTGAATATGTATAATTACTGAATTTCAAATACTTTATTTCAAAAATTTTTTTCTTAGATTTAGATTTTATTATTGTATTATAATGAATAATAATGTGTTTTAGCTCACGTTACGAGTAGTTAAGTAACTGTTTGCTTTTGTCGGCGTTGCTGGAATTCGGCTCAGGCAAACACACATGCACATAAAACAATTGACTACTTTAAATGAAGATAGGTACTATTGTTGAAGATAAGGTACCATATATGAAGATAGACACCATAATTATATTATTGATTATATGAACATAGATCCACATTACATTTTTACGAGTCTTTAAGAAAGTGGTTCAAAAATTGCATACATCTGAAACATGATTTAAGTAATTGTGCGGCTTGTTTGTTATCTCCTTGAATTCCAGAGAATATATTACTTGGTAGTTCCTGGGACTGAACCAGCTGTTAAATATGGAGATACTGGACCTTGTCAATGGTCTGGGAAAAAGTAGCATTTCTTGACAAATCATTAGACAGTGACAGTCCTTCATTAAGTCCCTAAGCACTGGTAGCTCGGTTTTCTTTTGAATCACGGCAAACGGTTTGGCTGCACAGGCGTTTGCTTTACAGGTAACGTGTATACTATCATTTTCTCTTATTAAATCCTTCACGAAACCATCCCTTCTCTTAGGCAGATAGCCTTTGAGTGCTTTTCCATAATCAATTAAACCTAACTAAGTCAAACCAAACGAAACCCTCATAAACAGATCGTCTATTCAGATTCAAGAGAATTGCAGACGTTTTAATAATAACTGTTACTATATCGAATACTGTGAACGGGCTGGCTGTATGGGCGTTTTCATGCTTTTCCCCATGTGCAACGTATATACGAGCCAGTTTCCTTTAGAAAGTCCTCCACGAACGCATCCCTTCGCTTAGATAGCCCTCAAGGCTTTGTTGTACTTAAATAAACGAAACCAAACCAAAACCAAACAAAGCAACAAAACATGTAGAATAATCGTTATAATAAATTTTTTGGGTCCACCATCGGCCGAGTCGTAAAAGCCAAAGAACACTGATAGTTCGGTCACGGGTTCGAGTTCTGGCGAACGGCTGGCTGTGTAGGCGTTTCCGTAGTTTTCCCCATGTGTAGTTTCCCTCAAAATGTCTTCCATGCGGCAACGCTCCCTTGCTGTGTCATGCTTAATGGCGAAGTACGTAATAAAATTAAATTTTTTCCCCTAAATTGTTTGTTAAAGAATTCGAGACAAAGTTGACGCTGATGGTGCTAATTTTCGAAGTACTAAACCATTAAGTTATTAAAGCTTTATTTCAAATATTACAATATCAGACCAAGAAGTTACTAAACATTTAATACTTTTATTTAAAAATAAAAATACGAAATGTTTAGCAATTACTTGCCTGCAACAATCATTCTTAATTATACGGTACTAATTACTTTATTTTCGAAACTTCGAAACCTGTATTATTAATAATTCTAGTGATTTTAATTATTTATTAAAACAGACTTATTACTTTCTTTTCATTATTCTATTCCTTTTATGTTTATTATTAGAATAGCTATTCCATTAGAGAAATATGTTAGTATTTCTCCTCAAAGAATTATTATCTAGCTAATGCACAGTCCGATATAAGTACAGCAAATTTAAGATATTTTACAAATTTGAAAGATCCTATTCTTCTTTATAAATATTTGCGCTTAAGAAACATATTTCGCATCTTATCTCAAAATTTTCTGCTATAATTTTGCAGATTCATTCATTCAGATAGAATCTAATGAAAGTAACAAGTAAAATAAAATTCTTAATATTTAAAGAAATTACCTAAAATAATAACGATGCTTAAAAAATAGAGTATAAAGAAAACTATTTGAAAAAAAATAAACGATGCACCTTTTATTTAAACTACGCAGTTCGAATGAATAAATAGAAAATTTTAAAACAGTTCTTTGAAAGAAATCATGTTACTTAAACAATTCTAAAAAGAAATGAAAATGAAAATTCTATGAAATTCTAAAAAGAAAAAAATCCTTAAAATAATAACAATTATAATTAAAAATATAATACAAAGGGAAAATTATTTGAAATAGGGAACGATTGTGACTTTTTTCTGCTCACGCTCATGTAAAAACGGAAAGGAAAGTAGGTTGCCATACATTAAGAAGTTCGCCAAGTGAACTATACTTGGCGCAAGCTGAAAAAAATGCGCCAAGATAAAATTTCGAGTTTCTCCGGAAATTTCGCACCAAATTTTACAAAATTTAATATATAGGCATAATATGAGGCGTAGAATCGAAATTTGTAAAACAAATGGGTATGTTATTTCAGAAAAAGTCCGATTTTGTGTCAAAATACCTATGTTAGAACAGTGCTATATATAAATCTAATAAATATACTAAGTCGCACTTTCGAGACATGAAGAACGCAATTTGAATTTCGTCAATCGGCCTAGTAAAGCGCGAGATATAGAACTGTTTTTTTTTTCGCAGTGTACATAAGTTTATAAGTCCAGACTGTAAATGCAGACAATAACACATGTTATTAAATAATAAATTAATTATGTCTGGAAATATTAAGAAAGCAACATCTTTTAAAATTCAAAATCTTTCATGCTCGGTTGCTTTAAAGATGCTGCCGATACTCACAGCTATAAGTACCTTTGTTTTGAGGTTACGATAGCTTTCATATGACGCCGAACCGGTATAATGATTAGTGACACTGAATCTCATACCGAATTTCAGAGAAGGCAGGGACGTTTGTAAGCCTATACTAGTATTTGTTGCGAAATGGAGCAATCAAAAATGGTAAGGAAAAAGGTGGGAGGACACACTCGCGCTGCCACCTCCAGTCGTTCTTCCTCAGACGTGGATGTAGTTAGGGAGATGGAACCTGTACGCCCAATGGTAAATTTCTGGTGTCCCATTTTGATGTCCCGAAGTATACATTAGTAAATTTCTGTAAAGTTTGTAAAATGCAATTGTAATGTCTACTATTCTAAATGTACGTTCTGCTGTAAAGTATTTTCAGTATCTGAAAAATTGTAATAATTATGTCATCAGCCACAATGGCAGCAATATCTTATAATGTTATTTGATGTATGCCTTAATGCTAGAATGCCAGATAAGCAGGGACGAGAGACATTACCACCTAACTGCTCGGTAGAATGATGGTGTTTCCGTCATCTTCTCTCCCACTCACCTTTGTACCTGCACCTACATATATATATATATATATATATAGGGTGTTTCGAAACTCATGGACAAAAATTTGAGGGGTGATAAAGATGCGCATTAGAAATGCATTTACGAGTAAGGAGGTAGCGTAACAGAAATGCCTTCAAGAGATCAAGAGCTCACGTAAAATTCACGATCCGGGAATAACACATGGGCACTGAAATCAGGCTGCCTTAGTAGCTATTGCGCAAACTAAAGTGCAAACTCGACACGCGGAGCATAATCTGTAGGTATCAAGGCTTATGCTTTTCGTACATGGTAAGGGTGTAAACCTTCATTCCGTAATACTCGCCAAACAATTGAGTGGAGGACATTTACGCCACAGGAAATCTCTCGCATGCTAATATCCAGACATCTTCTACTCTTTGCAGAACGCCCTCTATAACTTACGGCATTCGCACACACCTGCCACGCCCTCTAACATGCATACCGGTGACAAAGGGTTCCGTTTCACACACGCACCGATGCAATCGCTCGAACATTTTTTTCTATCTAGCACGGGTCTTTTCTGGAAACGCTGCCTGTACAGTCCTTCGGCTTCCAGAGCATTCCCATTCACAAGACCATACATAAAGTGCATATCCGCCTTTTCCTGATTACTGCATGTCGACATGCCTTCTGAATTCCAAGCTAGAAATGAGGATGTGTAAGAAAACTCACGTTATACTTTCCATTACAGCGCAGTCTAGCGGTTCACCGCTTGCTCTCCAATCAGTGCATGGTGAAAAGTTGTTTAGATGTTGTTTAGATGTTTTCTATCACCTCTTAAATTTTTACCTATGAGTTTCAAAACACCCTGTATGTATATATATATATACAGGGTGTTTTATATACATCTATATAAAAACTATATACATTTTATATACATATATATACATATACAGATATCCTCACACATAAATCCAGTTCTGAAGTCGCTGAGCATCAGTTTATCAAAAGCTGTCCTGATTTTAGTGATGATGATACCATCTTCCGGCTATTTAAGTTTTAGCAATTCCAGCTCGTTTGAATTTAGACCTTTCTGCATGGGAAATCTTTTAACAGTTCTTTGTAATTTAAGCACAGACCTCATTCTAAAACTTTTGCAAATCACGAATAATGTGTAACAAATTCGGTTTGAGTAGTACAGACTCTATTATTGTTGGCTCATAGAAAAAGAACCATGTAGCATATGAAAGTAATTAATAGGAACAGAGAATTGAAACAGAGTTTCTAGAGTATGCTGACCAATGTATTGAATACATTAACATTGTAGAAACATAAGGATTTTTTTCGAAGCAAACGATGTGAGAAACGAGCAATGCCGTCGTCAGGATTCGAACCACGAACCTCTGGAATACGCGCCGAGCATGGTGACCACTACACCCCATAGGCATGCCAAGAAGGCAGCAGAAATACCTTATATACTCCCCCTTTTAAATTGTTATTGGGGATTAGGGGACCCAATCGCCAAATTTTGGTGTAGAGAATCATGATCTACCTCCTTTTTTATTTGGGGCGCCATTGCAGAATCAGTAGGTTATTGAGGCAGGAGATGTGAGCAGTGCCCTCGCAGGACTTGATCCTCGGACCTCTTGATACGCCACGATACGCTGATCACTACACCACGAAGACATGACAAGAAGGCGGGAAAAATACCTTATAACGTAAGTACATATCTTTAGATAACTGTGACGGCTAATGGTTAATCTATAATGGCGATCGCAATTACTCAATTTTAGTGCAGTTTTAATTTTATTTTATTACATGTATTACATATTTTATTATATTACATTGCTTGAGAAATGCAGCTGTGCTTTTATCTTATCATTTTTAAGTGATTTATTATTATTTTTATTATTATACTTGCTGTTAAATTGTTCTTCCGTTTATAATTGTCCATCTAACCTGCTACATTGGTACAGCAAACGAGTACAGCTTTTTAACCTGCTACATTGGTACAGCAAACGAGTACAGCTATTTAAGTGCATCTAGAAAAATATACATTATATATATATATATATATATATTTAAAAGAAAATTTCTACTATATTAAGCTTTTCTGTAAATATGAAATTCTGCATTTGAACATATTTCTTATTTACATCTGCTTCGTACATACTAAGGATTTGAAAGGAAATTTCATCCTTATCTCGTACATCTGTCTTTTTTTTTCCTTCCATTAACTTCTGGATTCAGTTTCCTAAAGCACTTGGTTGCTTCTATGGAATTTACGCTTTCAATAGTCTCGTAGATATCGAAACGAAACTGGCGAATAGTCTATGAATGTTTACATGTTCGAGCTCCAAACTTTCTTCTTTATTCCAAAGATGTTGGGAAATATTTTTATTTTATAAAAAAAACTGCCTTTATGAATTGCAAAATATGTAAGTTATTTTGCTCCAGGACCAGTTTTCGAATACTATTACAGAGGTATCTCGTAACAGAAAAGTCTTTTTGTTTGTTGTTTGACTCTCTACTTGTATGTTTTCTACGCATCTTAAACCTTATACTTACTAGTGGATTTTCAAAAACAATTTTTTATTTGGCACATTTACTAACATCTAAAAGTAATACGTGTACACTGCGGAAAAAAAGAGGGGAAAGTTCTGTATCTCCCACTCTACTGGACCGATTCACGAAATTCAACTTGCGTTTTTAATGTCTCGAAAGCACGGCTTAGGATATGTATTAGATTTATATATAGCATTGTTCAAATATAGATATTTTGACACAAAATCGGACATTTTCTGAAATGGCATACGAATGTTTTTGTATATTTCCATTCTACGACTGAAATGATGGGAAACTGCTAAGTTTTGTAAAAATCGCACGAGTAGTTTTTGAAAAATTGACTCTCAAAATTTTAGTTCCTCTATGTTAGTTGAATTTATATATTTATTAATTTCTTTTTTTCTATTAAACTGATTTGATTCTTCCTTTCACATTTCGATATTTGGGTTCATTCCGAATAAAATTCACCCATATTTTATAATTTATTTTTAAAATTTGTATTTTTAAATTACTTTTATGAATTTTTCCGAAAACATTTTCAATTATAACCTACAAAAAAGAACTTAAAGTAGATGTAGTTCTAAGCATGCCTGCAAAAAATTAGAGTTTTTTATTCAAAATTTTTGACGACATACGTGAATTTATGTATTGGCGCGCTTTGAATTTTGGCATATCCGTTACAAGCGGTAATAACGCCAAATGCGGTTTACGCACTTTGTTAAAATTATTTAAAACTAGGAACGATGTGTCTTTTTTCCCCTCGTGCACAATGTAAAAATTGAAAGGAAAATAGATTGCCATATATTAAGAAATTCGTTAAGTGAATTATCCTTGGCCCAAACTGAAAAAAATTGCGCCAGCATAAACTTTCGAATTTTTCCTTAAATTTCTCACCAAAGTTTACAAAATTTAATATTTAGGCATAATAATAGTCATAGAATGGAAATATGGGAAAAAAATTGGCAGGTCATTTCAGAAAAAGTCCGATTTTGTGTGAAAATACCTATATTAGAACAATGATATATATGACGGAAAATAAATTCTACGGGGCTTCTAGTGTAGCCAAAAAATCTTTAAATTCTAAACCAACGGGAAGAGGTGACGTAGTGATGAGCCTAATACGTGTGGAACGAATGAAAAAGTGACCTGCGACTGAGGGGGGGGTGTCAAGCTTGTAAAGCAGGGTGTTAAAACATGGCATCAAAATGGGGAAAAACTAACAGCTTGGTGTTAAAATTTCAAGATGGTCAGAAAACGTATATTAAGCTAAATATTGGCCAAAAGTTTAGGAAAAAGAAATTAGAATTAAAAGTCATTTTTCTTCAGACTAGCGAGCTGTCAGGCGACTGTAAAGAAAAGAAATAAGTCCATTTTTTTAGTAACAGATAGGAATTGGCCAAAAATCGCAGCTTTTAAAGAATATAATGCAGTTGAGATCTTATGTTCAATTGGTCGTTAGTTGAAACGTGTGGATGGGATATTTCAATGGAAGTTGCGTAGTACTTTTCCCCTGAAGAAACTGCAATGCGACTCTCAGTGAAATATTGCCATTTTGTTCTTTATGTACTTTCCCATTTTTCTTGCAACTTCTGCTTTTCCAAATTTTCTAAAAAATTTCAATTTCTAATGGCATATATTTTTGAGCAATGTTTTATTGTTAATAATGAAGTTTTAATTATGTTTGATATGTAACCTTTGGCACTAACGTGCTTTTACGAATAGGATTCGGGGGATTTTGGGTGTGCTATAGCTTCTGCATTCTTGCCTGTTAATTAAATCTAATATATATATATATATATATATATATCGTTAAGTCGCGCTTTTGAGACATGTGAAACGGAATTTAAATTTCGTCAGTCGGCCCTGTAGAACGGGAGATATGCAACTGTCCCTCTTTTTTTTGCAGTGTACGTGTACACTGAAAAATTATCTTTTATTAAAATTATTTTGCACCTAATGCTAACTTTAATATTATTATCAAAGGATTTTCTTTATGTGTGAGCATTTTATACTTTTCTACTCAATTTCATTTTTATGTTATGCGTTTTCTAGATTTGATGAAATTCTTTTACTTTGAAAGTTAGACAAGTATTAATTCTGGGTCTAAATATAAATCCCCAGAGACTGGTATTAAGAAATGAGAAAGACTACGAGCGAAAATTACAGATAATTACTGTTATGATAATATAGTAACATTTACATGAATTCCATTTGTGTTAAAAGGTGACAAATAGTTAAAATATTCTAGGTAAAGGAATAAAAAACTAGTTTTTAAATTTGACTGTCACAGTTTCTCTGCTATGAATATACATGGATAAGTTAAATGAATATGAAATTTCACTAAAATAATTTCGGCACCGTGTTACCTAAGCAGTGCTTTCCAGACTTCATCGCCAATGAAATAATTTTACAAAAGGAAGTCATTACATCATTCCAGGTAATGGCATTCTATTGTTAACTGTAGTATGGATGCCCTTGGATCAGCCATGGAAATTGTTTCTCGTATTTTACAATTCAGTTCAGTTGGCGATTAATAGAGACATCTGGTCTTACTCGTGGTTAACAGGTATTGTCTACGTATGCTTTAAACTATGTACAGTCATTATCGATGCAGGAGTCCTAAAAAGTGTGAAATATCCTCGCAGGAACTCGAGCTCAGGACCTCCCGAATACGCTTCGAGTGTGCTTCCCGGTACACTACGAAGGCCTTTTAGAAAAACTGCCTCCTACGACGGAAAGAATTTTAACCTTCCCTTCAAAGCTTCCAAATCATCGACATAAGAAGGCTTTATCAAAACGCCGTTTCCCGCAGACCGTCCAGTGGCCAGGTGCTTATTAAGGAAAAAGAAAACAATATGACTGTGTCTATAATAAACACAGAAAGCGGAAAAAGGGTCCTTTACATCTTTTCTAGTATCTCCGACGTCTGTTTCGCAGCCTCATCCCTGTTTTGTTGACCATTTTCTGCCAAGAAATTTACAGTTAGAAAAACCCCTGAAATAAGAATTTCTACATAAAAATGTGGAAAGGAGGAAGAAAATGCCTTATATTAAGCATTTTAAAGGCGAGTGTTGATGAGGGGAGCTTTTTTCCAGATTCTGGTGGTGATGAATTATCATCTTCCATTGTTTTAGTTCAGGCGAAATGAGTCATTTTAGAATTTTTCCAAGTCAGTAAATAGAAGAAATCTGCAACTACACTCTCCGGAATTCGAAATTCGGACCACCCAAATAGGTATCGAGCGTTCCAGTTACACCTCAAATGCATGTGGAAAAAAGGGGGAAATTATCTTATAGCTAGACCTTTTTGCAAATAATAATAAGTAAAAGTTTTATTTGTTCACATTAGAATACGTAATTCAAATCTATAACCTTTGAAACATATCGTATAAAAACGTATAAGTTTTGAAACATCGCTACAAGAACTCTCAGTTTGCCCACGAAAATCTTACTTATGAAGATGCTCCTAAAGCAGAGCAGCTAAGAAAAAGACGTATACCGCGCAAAAAAAGGGGACAATTCTAGATCTTTGTTCTACGGGGCCGACTGACGAAATTCAAATTGCGTTTTTCAAGTCTCGATAGCGAGACTTAGGACATGTATTAGATTTATATAGAACATTAATCTAATATAAGTATTTTGACACAAAATCGGACTTTTCTGAAATGACATGCCAATTTTTTTTCTCATCTCGATTCTACGACTCAAATGGTGCCAAACTGCCACGTTTCGTAAAAATCGCACGAGTAGTTGTTAAAAAGATTAGCTCTCAAAATTTTAGCTCCTCAGTGTTAATTGAATTTGTGTCTATTTATTAATGTCTCTTTTTTATTAAACCTATTTGATATTTCCTTTCACATTTCGAACCTTAGGTTCATTCCAAAAAAAATTCACCCATTTTTTTTATTTACTTTAAAAATTTGTAGTTTAAAATATTTTTTACAAATTTTTCGAAAACAATTTTGAATTATAACCTATAACATTTTTACCATCATCTTAAAATAGATCTATTTCTAAGCATACCTGCAAAAAATTAGAGTGCCCTGTATGTCTAGTATGTTTATCTGCCTCCGTCATTTGCTTCTTAAGAATTCTAAATTGCTTTATTTATTAGGACATGGGTTTAATCTGTTTTCATTAATAACCGAAAATTATAATGTTTTCAATATTGAATAATTTAAAGAAAATGAATGGTGAAATGTTTTAAATGATGCCAATATAAAGTGAACTTTAGCTTGTTTTTTAAATTCCAAACTGAGCGATTCTTTTTAACCTATTATAACCAAATGAAATTTTTATATTCTAATTTTTTTCACTTTCAACTACATTTTTATCTTATTTAGCCTATACTGATTACCTCACGTGTATGTACTATTAATAATGGAAATGGGTACACTTTTCAAGGCTTAAACCAAACAACGATAAAATAAAATATTTACTGAACTCTTAATCTAAATAAGATCTGCATACGAACTGCGCTAATGAATGCGAATATTTTTAAGTAGCTTCTATATTGCATCGACGCACTTCTAGAAAGCCTTAGAAGAACTGACGTTGCGAAGTATTTGCTGCTTTTGCATTCAAGAAATATTTTTCGAAATTCAAAACTGAAATGAGAATAGTTGATTATATTTCACTAATGCATCAATGCCGACTTTAACAAAAACTTATAAACTCTAATCTATGGATTTAAGGGCAAGGTTTACTCAGATTCCCATATTTCTAAGCAGTACCAATTTTAATGTATTCAAAATCAGAAAGCAGATAATTTTTTATACTAAGATTTTTCGCTGCGTCTACATATGTAAGCGAGCAGATAAATAAATATATCTTCGCCTGATTTTATATTTCGAGTTTCGTCTGCTTTATTATTTAGCAGAAAAATCTCTCAGTACTGAATTTTTTAAAAGCAGGGCAGTGAAAACTATTGAAATATTTCCCCATACCCTGTATGGCTTATTTATCTTTAACCTTTATTGATCTAATAAAGTATTATAATGTATTAGAAGATCATTAGTTATTCATTTTTACGATCATCACATCCATATGATTATTAACTCTATTTCTTAAGAATACTATATTTTGCATTAAATTATAAAAAGTTTTATAACATTAATATTCCTTTTATGTTTTTGAAGAAGAAAATACAAAGGACACTGCTGCTTAGACTTTACACTTTAACTCTAAACAAATGAAAGGTTTCACAATCTGTTTCAGAGAAATGAAAACGCGAAGACATAGAAATTTCAAGATCGACTCTTTTTATAGTCAGAAATATTTTTACCACATTCTTATATATAAACTAAGAATGGAAAAGAAAAATAAATAAATAAATAAAACCTACAACCTTCTCTTTCAGTAAAATTTCATGAAATCCAAAAGGGAAACAGAAATTCTTAATCAATACATTGAATCTTCGGAACTAGAAGTAATTTTAAAAATCATAACTATATGGTAAACATAAGAAATGGCAAAACTTGAGTTATTTGTTAAGATAAGCATTTATTAGAAGAATATCGCATTTCCAATTGTTTTATCTGAGTTTATTTACCCAACTGTTGTTCTCGTTTCTAATTTCGAGTGTTCTAATTTTATACTATTTAACCTTTGTACAATAAAATATTTAAGGTCACAGTGGAGCAGTTTATAACTTTATGATTGATTAAAAAATTATTTTTTAAAAATTTGTAAACTTAATTTCTAATAGCATTCTTTAATAATATTATAAAAAAATTTTCTCGACACATGTGTTTTAAATTGCTTTAAATTTGCTTTTTTTAATTGCACTCAGGTTTTGATTTATTTCATTACATTCTTATGGTAATCACCCAAATATAATTAAAAAATATGGCTGTGGGCACATTTCTGGCTGCTCCTTAAAAATACCAACGGATTTTCAGCTATTTGTTTTATTATATTCTATTACATATTTCATTATTATTTATTTATGTTTTTTTATTACGTTATTTTGTTTTGTTTCAGTTTTGAGTTATATTCCTCTTGTTAATTAGTTTATCACCATTTTGGATTTAATTATTATTTCTTACTATTTATTTAATTTCACAGCATACTGCGCAATATAGTAATCACAATCTTAATCCTAAAATTGTTAAAACAAGAGTATTATTTTTTTTTCAAATTTTATGATCTATTAGGTTTTTAAATTCTTTGTATTCTATTAATTGCTTTAATTGTTTCTATTTCAGTTTTGAATTTATTTCAATTTTTAAGTTCGTTTTTTATTTTTTTATCTCAGTTTATACGTTCTATCATAATTTTTGGAATTTTTTTATTTCAGTTCTTGTGCCCACCAGCGACTGATCAATACAGTCACTGATCACTGGTATTTCGCTTCGTGGTTCAAATGCCAGCGAACGATGCTGGCGTTGTCGTAGTTTTAGCTTGTGTAACATATACATGGACCACTTTTCCTTAGAATGTCCTCCATGAAAGCATCTTTCCCCCCAGGCAGATAGCCCTCGTGGGCTTTGCCGTAAATACACATAAGCCTTATTTCAGTTTTGAGTTGTTTTTGTTTTATGCTTTAATTTTGTTATGTATATTTCTTGTTAGAAAATGTTGCCTCCTTTCATGATCTAATATTGACTTAATTATTATTTTTTGATTATTTAATTAATTTAGCTGCATACTACTGGAGTTTAATAATAATTATCTCAATTTAAAATTTCTCAACTGTTGTTTATACATCAATATCTATGTATAAATCTTAGTAATATCAAAAAGGATTTCAATATTAATTAAGTATTTCGAAACAAATATAATGTATTTTATGCATAAATAAGCGTTTCTTTTTTTTATCTTAAATTGCTTAGCAAAACGTAAACAAATTACAAAGGAAGACAAAAAACCGTTTTTAAAATAATGATGATCTAGCACACTCCGCAATATTTAGATTCATTTTCTGTCTTCTGGATATGTGTGTGTGAGAGCGAGAGAGAAGGATGAGTGAGAGATAGAGATTTAAAAATAACTTCAATTTTCCTTTGTCGTTATCTGCGATGCACAAAATACTATTGATTCCTTTGTGAACATTGCAGCAAAAACAAAAAAAAATCAATTATACCCAGAAATAGAAAAAAGATTGAACATCACTGAGCACATCAAAGTTCTTCAGCACCATAAATAAAGTACTAGCAAATTCTGACAATTTATTAGGCCTCACTGAAGTTATCTACATATGATGGGAACACCTCTTGGCAAGTTTATAAGACACAATTTGCAATAGTGGCGGAAGCAAGTGGATGGGATTCCCAAGCTAAGGCTTGTCATCTTGCCGCTTTTCTGAAAGCAGACGTAGCGCATATCCTGCGGACGCTCCCAGAAAATGAAAGGCTAGATTTCGAAGCTTTATCCAGGGCATTACAGCTGCGCTTTGGAGAAAAATGTGTAAAAGGCTACAGCAGGCTTCAATTAAAATCCCGCCAACAAAAGCCCACGGAAACATTCCAGGAGCTCGCCACAGATGTTGAAAGGTTGTCCCATCTCGCCTTTTCGGAATGCCCGACAGAAACAAGAGAAATCCTGTCCTTGCAGTACTTCATCCACGCCGTCCGAGATCCTGAAATTCAGAAAGCACTGAGAATGGCTGATTTGAAGGTCTTGAAAAGTGCTCTGGTGTACGCCTTGAAATTCGAGGCTGCTCAGCAAGCAACTTGTAGAGATCGCCACCCAATCAGAACTGTGCAAGTCCACGAGCCAGTGGATCAACTGATGCTCGTACGAAAGAAATGCAGATTACACGTGGGCACGAAAAATAAGATAGACGATTTAACTAGAAAACTCCATGCCTTGAGACAGAATATTAGTGAGAAGAAACCAGTTCTAAAGTTCTGTAACTGCGGTGTTGAAGACCACATACGAAGGAACTGATTGCAATTATTGTTTATGTTCTTTTGTTGTTGTAATACAATGTTTGTTATTGCATAGATGTCTTAGTTGTAAGTTTTGGCTTCCTTTCCAGGGATTGTACTGCTCGGGACGTGCAGTCCTTGGGAAGGGGAAGTGTTACGGATTTTCTTTTAAATTTGCTATTTTTAGTTGAATTGTAATTAAAATTGTTTTATTTCCCCATGCAATCCAGCACGAGACTTATTTGAAGAGAAAGCTACGCCGGAAAAGTAAAAATACAAGAGCACGTGTATTTAATATATAATAAATAGATACCTCATAATTGTACTGTTTTGCTATACAGAAAAATCGAGAAAAAAGATTTTACGAAAATACTCTTGTGCTTGATTGAAAAGCTTATAAAAGCCAGATTAAAATATTTCAGCTCTGTTGTAGTTGTTTTAAGTGAACTGTAGTTGTTTATTTAGTGCTGATATTGATTGCAGCAAATTCTCTGTCAGATGGCATTCACTTTCTCTGTACTTTGAATTGGGTTTTGTATATATTTAAAGTAGTTTAAAATACAACTACTGTAAGAGATTGTAATATTGTACGACTATCTCTTAGGATATATTTAAGCATTTTGTTTTATTTCTTGTGAAAAGAATAAATTTTATTAGCTTTTCATCGATTTGTGGATTCAATACATTACGAACCAGTACGCACGCAACAGCAATATATAATTAACATATGAGTTAAGTATATTCTCGAACGCAATTATGAGTCGCTGTATGCAAATAAGGAACCAAAATTAGCATAAAACGAATACTGCAGTCATACCACAACGCCCTGAAAAGGGGAATGCCGGACCTATGCGTCAATTCTTAAGCAGCGATAGTTCTGTATAATCCGAGATAGGCAAAGCAGAAAGTATGAGCTGAAGACACCATTTACAGAATGAAATACTTGCTTTGTAAGCTGAATATTTGTCGAGATGTTGCAAGCTGGTTTGAGAGAATTTGCTGTTGCGCGAGATTTCAATGCGCATCGCAGAGTCACCAGTTGGCTGTGGAATCATTACGAAAGGGATCAAAACCTCTGTGGAAGACGTGGGTCAGGATGCTGAAGCATTACCACAACAGCAGACGATCGCTTCCTGCTGTTATATGCAAGACACTGTAGATCGCTAACAGACCGGCAGCTGGTATCGAATGTCTCTGTTGCTGCAAGACGGTCTATATCCCGACAAACTGTGTCTCGTCGACTGCATGAAAGCGGACTGTACGCCCGACAACCTATGTTTTGTGTTCTTTTGTCCTGATTGGTTGAAAGAGCATGGTTGAATTGGGCCCGTGAACAGTGAGTTCGGCTACAGATCATTGGAACTATATTGGAACTATATTTTACGGATGAGTCTCAATTAACATCTTTCCTGAAGGGCAATGATATAACGCCAAACATCGTCGTAAGAGTACATTACAGACAAGGAAGCTTATTTGTATGGCCAGAGGTAGCAAATGGCTGCATCGACCTCTAGGCGATTCCTGAGGGTTCCGTCACAGCCGTAAAACATCTCGACGAAATTTTAATCCTCTTGTACGTCTTTTTATCACTGCAATGGGTACCGAAGCGATATCTATGGACGATTGCGCTCGCTCGCATAGAACTTGAGTGCGGAGTTAACTGAAGAGTTAAACTGTTGCACATGTGCCGTGGCGTGCTAAATCACCGGACTTAGATAGTACAAAGCATATGTGGGACATGTTGGACGACGGATATCAGATCTCAGTGTGCCGGCAGGCACCCTTCACGGGCTACGACACGCATTACTGCAAGATCGGGCGTTACTGCCACAACAAGCAATCAACAATACTGTTGCCAGCTTCTCGCACAGTTGTCAAGCTTGCAATTCAGCTACATGATGTCATACCCATTATTGCCGTGATGTTTCCATTGCATTTTCTTCCGAACCATTTGGTCTTTCGCGATGTGATGTGTGATACATGTGTTTTTGTGCGGCTTTGCTTTATTGTTAGCTATTTGTTCTATTAATGCCACACCAACTTCTTGGATCCATTTCACACATATCCATTAAATAGTTTTGTTTTATGCCGTGCTTTGCTTTTGTTGCTTACTTTTTTGAGCAGGAATTAATTGTGGTTACAATATGGCCGGCCGTTTTACGTAACCACAAGTAATAGAGTTATTATTTTATCAGAACTTCAATCAGAAATTGGAATGAAGTAGGAAAACGTGTGTGGTGGCCTTTCAAAAATGTTTTGGGGGAACGTTGGAGAAAAAAAGGAATAATAAGAAAGGAATGAATTTTTGAAGTCATATGAAAGTTTGTGGTACTACAGGTTTTTAACTTCGATTTCGCATTTCCACCTGAAATATTTCTTTGTCGGTATCCTAGAACTAAACGATGAGCATGGTGAAAGTTCTCATAAGGATATTTCTGACCCGAAGAGGAAAACATCAATGCACTTACACATCTAACAAACTTGTTCGACATCT
>KK112732.1:176942-229389 GCA_000611955.2 Stegodyphus mimosarum | reverse complement strand
TGAACCCACGCAGGTGCGCAAGAAAGCCGGGTACAATAGCAGGTCATATACTTTCAGCTTTTAATTGATTTTCTTTCTCATGCTCAGGCAAATATTTTGCGTATTCCTATATAAAATGTAAATATCTATCACAAAACATCATTTCGCAATAGGAAAATCATAACTTGTAAAGCGCAAGCAAAAAATATTATTTATTAGAGGGAAAAATGAATGGTATTTTAAGATTTAATTATATTTTATTACTGGAAGGAGCTCGTTATATTTTTACTTTCTCACCGGTGTTAGTTAAACATGTATTTCATGGCCATTTCTGTTAATATATGTTAACTAAAAATGGAAATCGTACATTTAGTTTTCTCCTCATACATTCAGTAAGCCTTTGAAATAAATTTCATCTGAAACAATAAATTTGAATCATAGCTGCACTAAAGCTAATCTCTAAGTTTATAAGCTATTTTTAGGCAACTAGCTACATTTTATTTTACTTCTATCCAGTAAGTTCCATTCTTTTTGAAGTTCAGAATCTTCAGAAACTAGAGTTAGAACTTTCATTAGAATGCAAAGTAGTAATGAATTTAAATAGCGAACGCATAAGTAATTTATTAGACAGAAAGTTATGTAATCAATCTAGAAATCAGTTTATTTCCCAAGTCATCCATTTATCTAAAATTGTAATTTTGAAAAGTTAATTTTTTTGTCGTTGTGAACACCTTAATTTTTTGTGCCGACGAATGGATTTTTTAATCTGTTCTGTTAGTTAGGCCTAGAAACTGCGGTTTTCTAAAAAGCCATATCGTTTAGGCCTTGGAGCTATTTGTTATGTTATACGTATTTAAACGTTTGGATTCCCGAAACTTTGCAAGCTGCATTTTGTTAAATTTTCTTGTACCTACAAAGAGAAATTCTTTTTGAATCGTTCAGTTAAATTTTCATGCTCATGTCTTTGGAATTCCAAATTTCTAGTTAAGTGCGAAGCAAGAATTCGTCAGAAGTACAAAGTAGTGTTTTATAATTAATTAGATTGAACCTTGCACGATTCAACTGAAGATTATTTAAAAATTACTCCAATAAATTTAACTTCACATAAAAGCATTATTAAACCATGCCTTCTCAGATCTAACAGTCATAATTTCTAATTGTTCTATAAAATATAAGTTAGAGAACCTCATGTTTACAATGCATAATTTTTATCTGCACAAAATTATAATTTACACAATCTAAATTTAACTGATTTAAAGCCTTTATATTTATGAAGTTACATTTAAATGCTCAAAGCGTACATCATAACATTGCTTTTCAATATCGTTTTCGAAATTTTGGAAAATTTATCTATTTTTGTATATACTGGAGTATAAATAGGTAAATAATTTTAAAACATTAGAACTTTAAAAAGGTTTCGAAATAAAAATAACCTTAATATTTTATTAAAACTTAGCTTCAGGAGCTCAAGCGTTATCACCAAAACGAACAATTTTTTTCGATATATATAATTGTAAAAAATTATTAGAATTACTCTTTGAGTGACTAAATTTAAATTTATAATTATAGAAGTTATTATAAGTGATACCAATTTGACTCATTTTATTTCTGTGGGCTTTCAGAAATATCTATATTTTATTTCGAAAGTGAATAATATCACAAAGAGGCCTTCAACTGAGAACCATTTATTTATAATTTAATGAATATCGTTATAGACGGCATGTTACAAATGCATAAATGTAATATAATTTGTATTTTATGTAATATAATTAATAGCAGACACGAACTGGTATTTTATATTCTGATAGAAAAATACAATTTTTTTATTTAATTAACTTAAAGTTAATTATTGAGCAAATTTCATTCTTACTTTGAGGTTATTTTGTAGAAAAGTTCTACAGCTTCCCAAAAGATCGAAGTATGTCTCGTTTCGTTAAGATAAAAGCATATTTTCCATCTTTTTCGAAAATACGCAATATTGGTTTCAGCAAAATCTCCATATTAGAACTTACAGACTTTAAGCGTTATCTAGTAATGAATAATCACGTGAGGCGTCTAATTACTATAATAATGACATTGCTTCAAATCTTTTGGAAACGAACTGTGTCACCAGTAGAAGTGAAAACGGCATCTGGGATCGCTTGAACTAATATTTCTGGAAGTGAAATGATATGTATTGTTTACAAAGTATCCAATTTTGTACTGCGAATTCAAAAAATGTGATGTGCACACCACATGACTTCCTTCTACGGAATATTAAAATATACACACTTTTTCCTGCATTTCATTTAAACATATTGAATTGAATTAAATCTACTTCGTCATAGCTCATAAACCATAACAGAATAAATGCGCTCTTTAAAATCCACTATATTTCTTTACCATAGCGACACACTTGGCCTAGGTTCATTTAACACAGTTATATCTCCTTCATCTTATATCTCAGAATACACAAAAATTATATCATCTGAAGAATTATCTTATCGTTGCCACATGTTCAATTCAAATACTATAATAAATCTAAAACGATGTATAAAAGAAATTAAGCAAATAAGAAAAGAAACAGTTTTTCACAGACTATACAGCGTTTTTTACATAATGCGCATGCGCTATTCGTAAACGTTCGCCTCTGTCCGAGACAGACTGCCGACAATATTTGCTGCACATACGAAACGCTTATTTCCTCGAATTTCATTAGAAATACAGTTCTCGTTCAATTAAATCTATTTTCAATTCGCGACAAAGCAAAAATAAATAAAACCTCAAAATATATTCATTAAAAGCAGAAAAATGTAGAAAAAAAATGAAACACCAAATAAAGTTAAAAGAGTAAAAAAATTACAGTTAAATTTGGAGTTTCCATGCAAAAAGGAACAATTTGCCCAGTAAGCAATAAGGCAAATTTTTCGGTGCACAAAACTAAAAGTTTCCCTTTCGTCCCACTCGGCAAAAAGACGCTGAAGGTGCAGAAAGAATTAATTCACTATTTTGCTAAGTTTCAAATGCAAACAAATATAATTGCTATTGCAAAAAAAAAAAGGCTTAGCCGCACTTAAAGAACTTTTAAATTGTTGATAATTCTACAAATATTTCATGCGGATTAACTAAAGGCATAAAAATCTTGACCAGAACATAAGAAAAAAATAATTCAATCATATTTAAAGCAAAAAATGCAATTTACCAACATATAAGAATAAAAAAACTGAGCTCACCCAACGGAGTAACGTATTAGGTGTATGCATATATACATAGCTTAGTTTTTACGAATAATTGCTTTTTACGAATAGAAATTTTGTTAAATTCAAATATATATATATAAACTTTTGATGCAGCCGATTGCAACCAAAAAGGGAATGCAAAATTACATATTATAGCAATCCTATATACAAAATTTCATTGTTCTGAGGCTACTCGTTTTTGAGTTATGCGAGTTACATACATACATGTGTACGTACAGACGCCACGAAAAAAATCTCTTCTGAACGCATTTTAAATCAGTTATAATTCGTTTGGGGGAAAAAAAGAGTCCTTTATTCTGACCTTAAGTACAGATGTCATGCAAAAAAGTCGTTAAACTGAATTCGATAGCGATCAAAATGGATATTTCCGTTGAAATATGATGCCCGAAATTTTTGATTGCAATACTTCCTTTACTTCGTACAAGAAAGTAAAAATATATGAACTTTGGAAATTTTTCTGATACTTTTCTGTGTTATTAGGTACTCTGAAGCAGAAGAGGTGAAAATGTTCAATATCCTCGCCAGGACTCGAAATCTGAAGCTTCCGACTATGTGCCGCACGTTTTTTTAAATCAGACTACAAAGGCACACGGCAAGAAAGACAAAAACTTAATAGTGGCTCATATTGGTTTTCGGTAGCTAGAATTTTTGAAATTTATTTGCGTACATTTTGCCCTAAATATAAAAAATAAACTTCAAATGCCTTTCTAATATTTTATTTTTCCTGTATTTCAACCTTTGCTTGTAAGGAAAAAATGTCATTAAAGTATACGTTGTCATAAAATAATTTATTCAAAGCGTATTAACCGCGACTTACAAAATAACTCGAACGCTGGACACTTTTATTGATATGTTTGGACAGATGGACTTTCTTGCCATAACGTTGAGTTTTGAATTAAAATGCATCACAAGATTTATCATCTCAGTTTGGAAATTATTACTTCTTCAATGAAACATATTAATTGTTCCACAATTGAATTAAACATACTAAGACGTTACAAATCAACAAGATGTTCTAGTAAAATTTAACTATTCATCGTTTTAAAGATGTTAAAAGTATTGGGCGAGCGATCAGCAAGAAGGAAGCTCTTTGACAACAGGAAAACAAGAAATGTATGTTAGGTCTCAAAATCTATGAAAAGCGGAGATTTATCATATTGTTACGGATTTCATATTTATTTGGCTGTTTATTTAGAATTGTAATTAAAATTGCTTTATTTTCCCGTGCAACGCAAACGATTTTTGAAAGAAAGCTACGTCGGAAAAGTAAAAATAAAAGAGCGCATGCATTTAATGTTTAATAAATAAATATCTCGTAATTACTGTTGCCATCCAGAAAAGTCTAGAAAAATCGAGATTGTTCTAGTGATAATTAAAAAGCTTATAAAAGCCGTGTTGAAACACCTCATCTCAGTTGTTGTTGTAGTTGTAGCTGTTTAAAGAGAACTGCTGTTTGTTTACTTTATGCTGTAGCGCTTTCGCTGTGAGATGGAATTAGTTTATCTGTTTTGAATTGAGTTTTGCCAAACATTTAAGATATTGTGCGAATATCTCTGAAAAAATATTTTGGCCTTTTGATTTATTTCTTGTGGAAAGAATAAATTTTTGTTAACTTTTTAACGACTTGTGCATTCAATCCATAACGAACCCGTACGCACGTAACAATATATTAAAATAATGCTATATTTGCAAGAGAATCAAAATTTAACATACTTCGTTCCGATGAACGAATTGATATGTAGCGAAAGGCGAATATAAATTGAATCCGAAAAACTATTTGCCTACTGTCAAGCATGAGTGGAAAGGCATAATGGTTTCGGGATGTTACTCTGCCTCTGGGATGAAACATAGATTTTTATAGAAAATAATATGGATCAGTATAAGTATATAAATACTTTTATGCAAACCGCATGTGCAACAAAAGTTTAAATTCAAAATGCATTCAAGTTCTATCAGAATAACGATCCTAAATATACAGTCCTTAATATTCTCTTGTGTTTGCTGTAGAACTCTCCCGAAGTTTGCGAAACTCCATTCTACAGACTTTAATGTTATCGTATATGGAACTTATATTGAGTGAATTGGAATAAGAATGAGGAAAGAAGCCATTTCTTCTCAAAATTGACTAAATTTTTGAAGAGAAGTAATACAAAATAGAATACTTTGAGTGGAAACATTTAGTTGAATCGATGTGAATAAAAAGTGTCTAAAACTGCATGAAACAATTTCAATTAAGTGGTATCCTGCAAAATTTTAAGTGTCGCGCTATTTTCCCGCTTTTATAAACTGTTTGTTCAAAGTGTTTGAATTCTTACTCGAATTCATTTCAAGAACGTTTGCAAAAAATTTATATTTTTCTCAAAAACGCTTTTAATAATATTTTAAAAAGAAATCTGATGTGTACACCACATGACTTACTTGTCCGGAATAATAAATTATGCGCATTTTTCCTACCATTCATTCAAACTTATTTCCTCGAATTTCTTTAGAGATATATTTCTCATTCAATTAATTCAGTTCTCACTTGGCGACAAGGCAAAAATACATAAAAACTCAAAGTATCTGTATTAAAACCTGAAATATATAGAAATACAGAAACCACAAAATACAGTTAAACCAACTACAAAAACAATTTTTACAATTTAAATTACAGTTTCTATGTAAAAAAAAGCAATTCGGCCAGCTGGCACGAACGCAGATTTTTCGATACACAAAACTAAAAGTTTACTTTTGGAGTCACTCAGCAAAAGGGCACTGAAGGCGTAGAAACTGACTTACTTTGTTGTGGACACTATGCTGAGCCAATATAGGGGATAATTTAATAATTTAAATAATAATTTCAGAATGCATTAAGCATAATTTAATTCACAATAATAAAAGAAGATGTTGTTGCGAAGCTTAGTTTCTCCAGATTGGCAACAGATCTATCATTCTGCTAAATTTCAATCGTAAACAAATATGGATACCATGCTACAAAATTCTGGTGTGTATACCACATGACTTCTTTGCACAGAATATTAAATTATGCACATTTTTCTTTCATTTCATTTAAACTTATCGACTTTAATTAAATCTACCTCGTCAATAGCGCATAAACCACACTAGAATAAATGCATTCTTTAAAAGTCATTATATTTATTTACCATAGCGACACTCTATCGCTAGGTTAACTTAACAGCGTTACATCTCATTCCCCTTATAACTCAGAATGGAAGAAAATTATATTATCTGAACAACTAATCGTTGCCACATTTTCAATTCAAATAATATAATAAATCTAAAACGATGTATAAAAGAAATTAAGCAAAAAAAAAAGAAACAGTTTTTCACAGGCGATTTTGTGCTGCTTAGCTAATGCGCATGCGCTACTCGTAAACATTCCCCTCTGTCTGAGACAGACTGGCAACAATATCTGCTGCTAATACGAAGCACGAATTTCTTCGAATTTCGTTAGAGATATATTTTTCATTCAATTAATTCAGTTCTCACTTCGCGGCAAGGCAAAAATGCGTAAAAAATCAAAATATTCTCATTGAAAATTGAAAGGTATAGAAAAACATAAAACATCAAGTACAGTTTAAACAATTAAAAAAACAATTTTTACAATTAAATTTACAGTTTCTGCGCAAAAACAAGCAATTCGTACAGCGGGCAAGAAGGCGGATTTTTCGGTGCACAAAACTGAAAGTTTCTTTTTCGTCTCACTTGGCAAAAAGACGCTTAATTTGT
Source organism: Stegodyphus mimosarum (assembly GCA_000611955.2). Taxonomy (NCBI): domain Eukaryota; kingdom Metazoa; phylum Arthropoda; class Arachnida; order Araneae; family Eresidae; genus Stegodyphus; species Stegodyphus mimosarum. Next base: position 222,442 of record KK112732.1, on the reverse strand, counting down.
TGTGGACGCCATGCTGAGACAATATATGGGATAATTTAGTAGCTTAAAATGACAATTCCAGAATGGATTGGGCATAATTTAATTCGTAATAATAAAAGAACGCATTATCTTTTTTGTTGCGAAGCTTAGTTCCCTAAATGGACATGTTCAGGAGAGAAACACGGCACCATTGTTAAATAGAGAAAAATCCTGGTCTTAAGGGGGTTTTTACTTTTAATTTTTAAAATTTAAACTCATTTATTAATTATCTAGGATAAATTTATGGGAGACCTGGCCAGACTACCCTTACATACAAATGCAATTTATATTCTACATTAAATTTCTCCAAGAGTCATTTATCAAGATAAATTTTTTTTAGTTTAACATAATAACGGTTACTACAACTTCTATAGAAATTACAATTAGCATAAATTTCTTATTTTTGACAATAACATTAAATTCTTCCAAGACACATAGATTTTATCTATTATATAATGGCTTTATATTTATATTTTTTTACTGGTTACTCAAGATTTAATTAAGACAACTACCAAAGAAAATATAATGTAACTCACAGTTGAAATACCGGAATTTCATCATCATAGGCTATAATCTACGACATCCAGGAAGCTACAGGCTGCAGATGAATTCCGTCATTGAACTGGTCCTAGGTAACCAAATTCAAAAAAAAAGTCCACGAAAAATGACCTCTTGTAGAACCTCAAAGATGAAAAGCCCGGCAATCAAAATTCTAAAACGTTAAGGTTGAAGGAGAAAACTCCGGGGACAGAATGTTGAAACTTTTCCTTCTCACGAACAGAGAGCTTAATTTAGGTACGAGCCCTTACACTTCCGTTTTACGGGAAAACCCGCTTCAAACTCGAAACAGTTCGCTCTGAGTTCTACTTCTCGCAAATTAGAAGAAAATTCTCCATTAATCACATCATGCCGCATCGCAAACGCGAGCCACCCGCCGGGGTACAACCGCAGCATCGCAAATCTCCTCATCTAAAAGCCGAGTTCGTCCGCAGAACACAAGCGCAAGCCACCCAAGCCCGGCCTCAGGCCGAAGGCCCCCTCTGCCAAATATTCAACTCAAAAACTCTCTCGAAGACTCCGATAAAAACTGACTTCAAAACTCGCGCAACAACCGAGGAAAACTCGGTTTCTCCTCCCACTCACAATTACAGGTCCAAAAGTTACACATAAAATTAAATTCTTGCCAATCCGAGACTTTTCAATATAATTTAATAGGACAAGTTCAAACCCCCAAACGAATCAGAATAGAGTCATTGTCTACAGTAGCACCTGCAAAAACTGGAAACTAAACAGAAACTTCACTCCAGCTGAAAACTATCTTCCAAAAAAAATCAATGAATCTCTAAGCCAACTATCACTGTTCCCGCGCAACTTTACAAATCTAACCAAAATTAACTTTAAGATACTAACAATTCAGTTTTTTTTTTCTAAAACAAAATCAAACCCCAAATTTTTAACTCATCTTCATAAGCAGCCATTACATAAATCTATAACCATACTTCAAGCAATTAAAAAAAATCACTATTTCTTGATCACATAAATACTGCTCTAACATTAAGTCAATTCATTAGAATTCGAAATTTCCAAAACAATTACTTAAAAAAATAAATGCAATTATGAAAATGAACCCATTAACGAAAATTCAATTTTCAAACACTTCAAATTAAGTGATAAATGATCAAATATCTTAGAGAGGGCAAAGCATTTCATTACTTATATTCAAAAATATAATATTCATACAAAATACAAAATAAAATACTTAAATAATTGATTACTTAAATCATTAAAAACACTTAAATTAAAAACACAGAATTCGCGACACAACAGACAACAAAACCACTATTCTTCTAAGTTTCAAATGTAAACAGATATGGTTGCTGTGGTAAAAATAATTAGGCTTACACGCACTTAAATAACTTTTAAATTGCTGATAATTCTACAAATATTGCATGCAGATTTACTAAAGGCAAAAAATTCTTAACCGGAAGATAAGAACAACATAATTTAATCATTTTTTAAAGCGGAAAATGTGCAATTTACCAACATATAAGAATAAAAAATCTGAGCTCACTGAGCTGCCGATTGCAACCGAAAAGGGAGGTGCACATCTACATGTTATAGCACTCCTACTTGTATATACAAAATTTCAACTCTGAGGCTACTCGTTTTTGAGTTATGCGAGATACATACGTGCGTACCTACAGACACTATGAAAAAATCTCTGCTGAAATCATTTTAAATCAGTTTATAATTCGTTTGGAGAGTCCTTTATTCTGTCCTTATGTACAGATGTCACACAAAACTATCTTTGAATTGCACGCGATAGCGGTCAAAATGATATTTTCGTTGAAATATGACACCCAAAATTTTTCACGATTACAATACTTATTTTTTACTTCGTAAAAGGAAGTAACAAGCAGATTTTAAAATAAAGTAACCAGTAGCATACATGAAAGAAAACTAGTCATATGACTAGTATGTAGTATCTGATATTTTTTTCGATGAACTCATGAATCGCAAATATCCGAAAACAAATGTGAGCAGCTGCACTTTCTATCTCACTTGAAGGGTGACTGGGGAGGACGATGCCCAATCACAAAATTTTGGTGATAATGAGATATCGTGCGCCATTTTGGTTTCTAGATAAAACGCCACTGTAGAGGCATTTTGATTTTATGGAATCAGGAAAGGCGAAAAATGAGCAATTCCTTCACTAGAACTCGAATTACAAACCTTCCGACTGCAAGAGGAACGTGCATTTCAGTTACACCCCGATGTCACACAGTAAGGTAAAAGAAAAAGCTTACCAAATTTTTGAATTTTAAATGATTAATCGTCGTTTCCAGCAAATATAAAATTTTGCAAAGTTAAACAACGATTTTAACTGTAAAAGACAAACTTAAATTTTTGTAAATTATTTTACTTCGAATTTTCAGACTATTTAACGAGAAATTAGTTTATGGTACTTGTCTACTTAATTCTTTTAATGTCTACCTGATCTTTTAATTATTTTTTGGGGGGTGGGATTTTAGTTTTGTTAGATGGAGTTTTCCACCTAAGCATTGTTATTATTTGTTGAAATAAGATTTTCTCCTCAATTTGTTTTCCTCTTATCTGCTAAAAGTCTGCATTTACTTTATTTTGTGAGTTTTTTATTATACCCTAAATCTTTCCCCCGTTCTAGGATCGATAGATTTTGTCTTGGATTTAGCTATTTACCTATTAAACGACGAGTTGTGCACCTAACCTGTCTATATTTTTCAACTATCTTTATATATATAAAGCTAGTTGTATATATAAAGCTAATGTATATAAGTACAAATGTGGTTAAACTGAAATCGTCGTTCATCGGTAAAACTTTGCACCACCTTTTTCACGCTGCAAAAAGTAAGATATTTATGTTTCAAATTTAATTAGAAATCTCAGGGATATAGAAGAAGTTTCTTGTGGCTCACTATGTGTTTGTCTTTTGGATTTAATAAACAAAATCAGCGATTTAAAAGAAATGTTTTGTTCCTGTCCGAATTAAATATTTTTATCGCCAAGCAGTATTTTGTTAGTCAGCAAATCTTGAGGTATTTAATTCTTTCTAAAACGTTATCCTGTTATTAATTAACAAACTTTGCGATTTAAATGCAATAAACACAGATTCATTTCAATTATTATCAATTACTAATTGAATCAGTGAAATTACACTAGCAGAATTTATTAAAAATCACTTGCATACACAAGCAAGAGTATTCCTTCTTTAGCTTGTGTGTACGTGTGTGTTTTTTAGTACGTGTGTGTTTACTAATGATATTTCACTTAGATCTATTGTTTTATTCTGAAATTTTACACGCTTAACCTTCAAACAAAAGGAAAGTCACCGTGTTCGTGAGATTTCATAAAACCATCTCACGGATACCACACTCAGCGCATTTGTATTAGAACGGTGCGTTCCTGTCGCCCACCTTACGTTCCGGTCGCCGTTATTTCATTTCCGTTATCAGTGGAATTTATACATGTTAAGCAAAGAATTAATTTTTTTTACAAGGACTAAATACTGGTATTTCTATGAAGCTACACTTTTAAAAACACGTCACTGATGTTAGGTTCTCCTTGCCGTTGTTACGTTCACTCTGCCAATAAAAGCTTTAGATGGCGCCATAATCCTTTACTCTTTAAAACAGCGTAGAGTTTTCCAGAACACCTCAGAACCTTTAAAGCAGAATTTAAGTGCCCTCTCCTATCAGTTTTAAGAATATTTGAAAAATGGTGGAGAAATCGGCCAAAGCAAATGTTGTTTTTGGAAAGCTAATTTCCAAAATTGACATAACATAACTCTGTATTTGTCTACCCTGTTCTACAGCTTTTTTATTCGAGCTTTATAAAATTTTACACAATTTCTCTTTAACAAGAATAACAGAAAATAGCTGTCTATCTAAAATTTCGAAAAAAAAATACCCCCGTTCTCTCAAATGATATCTCTTGTCTCTGAGTAAACCCGAGTAACACAGTTTACTTCAAATAGAGTGGCGTACTATAATATCACGCAGTAGTACAATTTTTCATCTGTCATCAGTATAGAGGGTAGCAAACTAATGAGAAAGACGAGTGACTGTGAGAGAAAGATGGTGTTGACGCCCGCTCTAGGTGGAGCTAATAATGCTCGTCAGCTAGGAAGGAGTAAGGTTGCGCTGAGATGCTCTCGAAAGGGAGCCCATATATAACCTCACTCTCTATGTTTAAGTTGTTTCATTTGCGTTGCGAATACAACTTTAACGTTGTAAAAAAGTGCTTGCCAACTGGGCGAGTACATCATCTAACACGTAATTTAAAACGCAACTCGTTTGCGAGACACAACTGTAACTTTAAAACTGAATTTCAACTGATATTTTTCATTAACGAATTCATTTTCCGAAATAAGTCGGTTAATTCCAATTTCTGAAAGAAAAAATGCATTAAAGAAATAAAAAATTATTTTGTTGCTGAACAACAATTGTTGTTAAGCTTTCATAAATATAATAATTTGAAGAACAAAGAAGATACTATTGTATATATACAGAAAGAAACTAAAGTTTTAGAAGCATTAGAATTTTTTCGAATTCAGGAAACTTCGCATCCAGTTATATTATGAAAGTATGGGGAAATTAGGGAGAAAGTAACGTAATATACCCCCTTCTAAAGGGCAACTGGGTATTAGGGGACCTAACCGCAAAATCCTGGTAGCGATGAATTATTTTTCACTACCTTTTTAGTTCGGACGCCACTCTGGTGTCATCAGAATTTTTTTGAAGTCAGGAAACAGAAGAAATCCGCAATACCTTCGCTGCGATTTAAACTCCAGATCTCCGGAATACGCGTCGAATGTCCTTACGTCACTCCACGAAGATACACGGAAAGGAAGGAGAAAATACTTTATAAAGTATTTAATTAAAAGCCTTGAGAAATAAATAAAATTTGCAACAAATAGTAATTAAAAATATTCTAAGACTCCTTGTACAAGTAAAAGGGAATTCTCAAATACAGCAAATAAGTTTCTTTTGTAGGGCATTCACATGCGTTTTTCTCACGCGTGGTGCGGAACAGCATTTTAAGTATTCTGAAGAAATGCCTGCGAGATATCCTGCATAAATGCATGGCAAAGTGAGGTGTTTATAAACAGATCAGCGTACTCCTTTCTTTTGCAAATCACAACTCGAGAGTAAATATTTTCATACTTTGGAACTTTTCTTGTTATTATATAATTTGAAATTTAAACTAAGTAGCAAACGTGAAGAATGCAAAGAATCTTGATTTAGATTTCTTTGCTTTGACTTTCTTATACAAAATGTACCTAATAATGCGTTTTATTTATATTTGCCCTATACATAGAAATATTTTCCCTAGTATTAAAAATAACTGTTACATCTGTGAAATGTTTGTGTAGTGTTACAAATATCGATGTATTTTGAATTTGAATGAAAATCTCTGAGATCAATTTAAGTGAAGAAATTTCAGGTTGTAACGTTCTACTGTCTATCTGTTGTGTAGAATCTGTAGAAATAGTGGTTGCACCGAAGAAGGATTAAAACTGCTCTTTATTAAACTCTTTAAACTATTTACAATGCATCAACTTAACGCTAACATACTACGCCTCTGCTTGGGCGGTAACTGAAACAGTAGAATCCAAACTCAAAATTGGAGATATTCACAAGTAGTAGAATTAAACTACAGGGCTTAATCAATCCTGTATCCTACGGCTCGTAGATGAGTCTAGTGGCAGCAAGATAATAGCTATTAAGCTACGTCTAACCAGCAATAAATGCTAAGCCGAAGCTTGCGTTACAACCACGCACAGAGATTTCCCAGACTTTCTCTAACTTTCACTAGTAGAACATGGATATTTAAACCTTTTCTCCCACTGATAGAATTTGCACTCCTTACGCACCCGACCAAATTGAAATATTCTGGCACTGACAATTAGGGGAATGAAGGCTTATAGGAAAGTAACTTAAAATTAAATTTAACTGTTTATTTAAAATAAATATAAATCCCTGCAAGCTTAATAGTTAAAACTAGAAATGAGAGGCTGGAGAAGGAGATTTTAAAATTAGAACAGAAAACTGTAGCATCGGTTTCATCCATAAACAATGCTCAGCTGAGCCTGCTTTAAACATTCTATCTCATTTTTCTTTGAATAACACTGCAGTCCAGTTATTTCGTCCCTCAAATAAGCTCTCGCTATATGATGGAAAATCATCATGGAATTTGTACAAAACACAATCCATATTATTTCAGAGAGTAATCAGTAGGACTCTGTCACCAAAGGGCTACATCTGGCAGCCTGATTACGAGGACAGGCAGCAAACATCGTGCAGACGCTCCCACGCGATAAACATTTTGACATTGACGATTTAATTACAAATTGGAGAAACATTTCTGAAGGATTACACCGACTGCAGCCTAAGGCTTCACAACAGAAAACAGGAGAGACCTTCAAGAACTGGTAACTGATAAAGAAAATTAATACAGCTATCATTTCTGAATTGCTATTGTGAAATTACTCACTTTGAGTCTCCGGTATTTTGTGGACATTGCCAGAGATCCTGATTTACAGCAAGTCAGCCGAACAGCGGATTAAAGACCAGAGTGCTCTAGTACATGACAAGAAAGTGGAAACTGCGCAAAACACCAGCAGTAGAAATATTCGTCTTGTAAGGTGTGCAGACAGTGCGGAAGACCCAATGCTGAAAGCGATGATCCAACTGACGAAAAGGATGGATGCAACGGATCATCCAAGACGAGATGAAATAATGATAAAAGGAAGGTCAAATGTTGAAATTATAATGAAGAAAAGTATCCACAAGAACAGTGTCCAGCACCTTCAGTTCAAAAGGCAAAAAATATGACGGAGGAGCAACTGAATAGCTACACTGTTCAAATATCTTTTGTTCACGGTGAAGTTTAAGGACTGTACGTGAAAAGTGAAATCAATGGTTTTTTGTTCCGCATGATAATAGACACAAGAAAGAATGTGACTGTTATGCGAGCTGATATAGACCGGGCGTTTGAAAGTGCATCTACAATGTACGACTCCAGCGCATAGTGTATGTGACTGATATAACCGATTCATGTATTCTCGAACTTGACTTTCTAAGGAAGCATGGATTTTGTATGTGAGCATAATGAAGCTCGCACCTCTGATGAACTACCGATATTTGGAGTAGATGAAAATGGAATGAGCCGCTGTAAGATAATTGCTCTTGATAATATTACTCTTCCTCCAAGGACGAAATGCTGCATCACCGGTGCAGTAAAAAAATACAAGAATTTGCAGGTGGGGATTGTTGATTTCCCGCAAAAAACTGCAAGTTAGAAAAGTCTTTTAACAGGGTCTGTTTCTTGTGGACTTTTCAATTAAAAATGTACCAGTCAGGACTGCCAGCATAAATGACAGGAAAGGTACTTTAATGCAATGACAAGAAATTGCTTTATGTTCTCCAGTAACAAGGATCATGTGATATTTTGTCAATCATAAGCCCAATAACTTGCATTAAAAGATGTATTTGAAAGTATAGAGTAAAGGTGCTAAATAAACTCAAGTGGCAAGTCAATTTAATAGAAGAAGTTAAAGACGCTTTCTCAGCCTCGCTTAATGACATTGGTCGCATAAATGTGAGGCAATATCGGATCGACACTGGAAACCATTCACCTATCAAGCAACATCCTCGGCGTCTTCTATTCGAAAAACAAGAAGAAGCTGAGAATTTCTGAAAGAGATGCAGGACAGTGAGATTATAAGGTATATTTCCCTACTTCCAGCATGGCTTCGTGGTGAAACGGTAGCACACTCGGTGCGTATTCTAGAGGTCCGAGTTCGAGGCCCGAAGAGAGCATTGCTCAGTTTTCATATTCTCTGCTTCAAAAAAACCTAACATTATCGAACCATTTTCTAGTCCTTGGGGATGATCTAGATTCTTAGATGGAAAGAAAAACCAGTTCAAGAGATTTTATGTCGACTACAGAAGTCCAAATGAAATGACATAATTTAGGAAGCAAGTAGTTTAAAGCAATGCCTCCAGCGACATTTGATTGCCTAATAGAGACAGTTCTAAACGAAATCTCTTGCGAAGCATGCTGTGTGCATCTGACGACATTATAATCATTGAGCGCTCGTATAAAGAACATTTTGAAATTATATGAAAATTGCTACCGAAGCTAACCTAAAGCTTAGCCCTTTGAAATGTAAATTATTTGAGTAAGCTATTTTGGTCATATTAATTCTTCCAAAACTTTACGCACAAATCTTAAGAAAATTAAAGCTGTTTGTGACTGGTGTAAGCTTCAAGACGTTGATCAAGTAAGAAGATTTCATGGCTTCTGCACTTGCGACAGAAGATTTGTCAAAATTTTCTCTTGTATCACAAGGGCTTTGTGTCACCTAATAGAACCAAAGCAAATATTTTGGAGTACTAATGAGTACGAGGAATCATTTAAAACTCTGAAGGATGTTCTGACTCCCTCCCGTGTGGTGGCTTATCATCAAAAACAGACGCTAGAAGTTAAGGTAATAGAATTGTTATGTCTAAAGATACTGATGACCAGTCAAACGTCATTTCCAATTTAAAGAAAATTCTCCCTAAACCAGAAATAAATTATTGTATTACCAGGAAAGATGTGTTAGCCATTGTAAAAGCAGTAAAATATTTCCACCACTATCTCTACAACCGTAAATTCATCTGCTTACCGAACATGCACAATTAATCAACGCTGTCTGAAAGTCGAGTTGAAATATGGCTTGAAGTTCCAATTGTCAGACAAATTAACACAGACTCTTTCACATCGGAGATAGATCCCTGGAACATCGAAAAAATGAGAAAGGCCCAAATTCAACATCCTGAAGAAAGAATCCCTTAGCTTGGTGGAGTACCTTTTACCTGCAAGATCGTATTCTGTACTACAAATGCGGAACTGTGGAAGGAAATGTTTTCAAATGGCAAATCATCTTACCGAGATGTTGAATGATTAGTGTTCTGTCAGAGCTTCATAGCAGCTCTACTGGAGATCATTTTTGTATAATTGCTTATTATGACTGCAGGGGTTGTCACAAAACATGTGCCATAGATGGCATTATTCACCTCTCAATTTAATATATAGAATAATAATAAATTACGAATTAGTTTTATTTCAATAATAATTGTAAAATTATTAAATTAAATTTTTAAAAATTTTCGTTCTTGGATCTGAAATTTAAGATCCCCGTATTTAACAGACCACAAGTCCGTTTCGTGCCCCTGTGCGGTCATTAGCCACTGGACACAACCTAGTGTAATCCTCCAAAAGTTCTGAAGACTCCAAAATCGTTTTCAAGTCAACTATTACAACTATATTTCAGATAGCTGCTATTTATTAAAAGGGAGAAACAAAATATTTTTAAAGGCTACTAACTGGTAGAGGGAAGAAAAATACTTATATTGTGTCACTCAAGAGCATATATTACATGAAATACAAAATTATGAAGCTCAGTAGTATCAATGGATGACTCTATAGCTCTTTGTGAGATATTGTCACAAGATTCAATTGGATTCAAGGCATGTGGAAGCTTTCTAAAAACATTAGCTCCCCTATCATTCCCTTAAGAACGTTGAAAAACCTGCGACTTCAATTCAGGTATGCATAGGTTTTCCTATCAATTGATTGCCTGATAATTCAACTAACAGGACTGAGAGAGGCTTTGGTGTCGATCCAAAAAGAATCTTTCAAGGAGAGACACAAACAATGATATCAGTAACTATATATTTCATTGTTTAATTTGAAAAATGGTTATAAAATACGATATTTTATCGAAATGAAGATGTACACTGCACAAGCATTATTATCAAAGAAACGTTTTTGCTCAACTGAAGGACAGTCTCTCTATTTGAACCTTTTGTTGGCCCCCATGCAAACGCGCAAGAAGCAGACATACACAGTCCAGTCACATTAATGTGACCACCACGTACTTTCCATGTCAGAGTTAAATAACCAATCACAGAAGGCAGGTGGCAGCACAGTGCAGTTGAGCGTATATAAAGGGTGTGTGAGGGCTTCGGAAAACATTTCAATCGTTGGCGTAATGCAGAAACGAAGCGATTTATCCGACTTCCAAAAGGGCATGATCATTGGCTTTCGGGCCAAGGGTGGAAGCATTTCCGAAACGGCTGAGTTTGTGAACTGTTCGCGTGCCGCCGTGGTAAAAGTGTACCGTGCATGGCAAAATGGGACTGTCCAAAATCAGCGACGTGGCAAATGTGGTGCACCACGGGCCATAGATGACAGAGGCGAACGACGGTTGCGGAGATGCGTTCGGGCAGATAGACGGGCTACCGTTGAGCAACTGACCACCAAAATGAACCAAGGGGCTACCAAAAGTGTCTCCCAAAGTACTATTCAGCGAACATTGCTGCGTCTGGGCCTCCGAAGCAGACGCCTGGTTCGTGCACCTATGCTGACTGCTGTTCATCGACGGCGAAGGCTAGAATTTGCACGCCAGTACAGCAGCTGGACGTCCACTGAGTGGCGACAGGTTGCGTTTTCGGATGAATCGCGTTTTATGCTCCATCGGACAGATGGACGTTGGCGTATAAGGCGTGAAACCTCTGAAAGGAACCACCCTGCAACCATTGCCGGAACGGTCCAAGCTGGAGGCGGGAGCATTATGGTCTGGGGAATGTTTTCCTGGCATTCTCTAGGTTCACTGATCATTGTGGAAGGCACAATGGATCAATACAAGTACGCATCTGTCCTTGCGGACCATGTTCACCCCTACATGCGCATTGTTTTTCCTCAGGATGATGGCATCTTCCAGCAGGACAATGCGAGGTGCCATACAGCTGCCAGTGTACGTGCGTGGTTCGAAGAGCACCAGGATGAGTTTACCGTCCTCCCCTGGCCAGCAAACTCACCTGACTTAAACCCAATCGAGCATCTGTGGGACCATCTCGATCGAGTTGTTCGCGCCATGGATCCTCAACCGCGTAATCTAGCGCAGCTGGCCACGGCATTAGAGTCGGCATGGCTCAACATCCCAGAGAACACCTTCAGGGACCTATGTGACTCTCTTCCTGCACGTCTCGCAGCAGTCCGCTCTGCGAAAGGTGGTTATTCTGGCTTTTGACAGATGGTCACATTAATGTGACTGGACTGTGTATTCTGTATCAATTATTTCTGTGATTTTAGTTTGAGATTTTTTTTCTTTTTTTTTCTATCACTTATGTAATTTTTCCAAACAGCGTTTTAAAATTTTTAACAGATATGCATTGCAATATGTAAACATTATTGAATATTTACATTTACTTTCAAATTCTATGGTTATATATTATATGCGTGAAGAAATGTGTTTTAAAATACGTTAATTCTTTATCATCTCAAAATGTATTTATTCATGTAGCGGACATACTAATTTCATACAATGCACCGACTTTGTAAGGCTTAACTTTTGATTTTTGCTCTGGGGCTGTTCAAAGAAGATATAATTATTCAATTAAGAAGAAAAGGGAAAGAAAGATAAGGGAAGGAGAAGTCTGCACTTTAATTTAAATATGTCTATTGAAGCATATCTTGATAAGACTAAAGAATATAATTTTTAGTGTGATAGTGTAAACTAATTATAATAATTGAAATTTTCTTATAGTTTTAATTAGGTTTTAAATTCTTTTAAAACCGCATGTGGAAATGACGATTTTCTTCTAAAATTATTTTTCTTCCATATTTATTATATAAAAACCTACTTGAATTCAGCTATTTCCATTTGTAAATATGTTTAAGTGATAAATTCATACAAAAATGTTTCAAGAAAAAATGAAGAAAAATGAATCGTCTGTTGTTAATGAATGTTATGCTAAATTAAACAAAGATTTATTAAAACAAATTTTTAGTTATTCTTCCCGTCTTTGAAAAAAAGGCTTTTGAAAAGAAAACTATTACAGTTTAATCAGCGAATTATTTCGAAATTTCTTCACGAACGAAAATTATAAGATATACATGTTTTAATAATAAAAATTAATTGTGTTATACTGAAGCTTAGTTATTAATTAATTAACTGCACGGATCATTTAGCTATAAAAATATTTAACATATAAAAGACGCTTTTTGTTATGAAAAATCCTCTTCAGAATTCTTATTTTATATGCTTTAATAAGTAGCAAAAAATAGTGCTTTAATAAGTAACAATTGTGTATGTAATTATTATTTGCGAACATTTGATACAATACATTTTTTAGTGTATTTGATGTACTTTCCATGAGTAGCTCTTCATATTATGTGAATGTAGAAGATAAATAATTAATTATAGTAATTTGAAATAAATTCAAAGCGAGATAATATTAAATTAAACATATTATAAATAAATAAGAAAACACGATAAAAAAGTTTCATGCAGACCAAATGTAAATTGAATCATCAAGGCAAAATTTCTTTCTCACAATTAAACTGTCAAATTAACTGAAATGAAAAACGCACATTTAATCATTAAGAAAATGAATTTTTCGCCAAAAGTCATTAAACTAAATTATAAAAGGCAAAGCTAATTTTTTTATTATTTTTTTTGTCAAACTGTGTCTTTAATTTTTGATTTTTGTGGAATTTTTTCGCTGCTACATATTGGTACTTGTTTGAATGTATTTTCATTTTCTAGTTTTTTTATCTAAAGCTATGTTATTTTTAAAGAATTAACTCATTAATTGCTTTCAATTTATTATTTTAAACCAATTCTTAAAGCATTTGTTACAATTAAATTTATTTCCTCAGTCATTGGTTTCCGTTTTTTATATACATATATATATTCTGATTTAAAGCCCTTATATGATTTATTCTCATTACTTGTATTGACCTCATTGATTTGATTACAAACATACACTAGAGCCAAAACATTATGACCGCCTACTCAGTAACGCGTTGCGAAGACTACAGACTATATCAGAATCGACACGCCATTAAATGTTAAGCTATAGAAAGAAGAAGGCTATTATTATTTACAAGGAAAGATGTGTAATTTTATTTAGGCTTCAAAAAAAGATTTAGTAAAAGCTAGAAAGGTTAGATTGTGATTAATTTTTCCTAAGAACATAGAAAGTTTTCATATTGCTTTTTTTTTAGTTTAAATTAAACTAATAAGATCGACTGAAAAATACAGTATGGGCCTTCATGGCGTGCAAATAGTTGCATGTTCATGACAATGGGCGTGCAAAACATTTGCAACTCGTCTTGGCAGGGATGCCATAATTTCTTGGTAGACGATTGTTCCAAATGTCTATTCTGTGGCCACACAAAGTTCAAAGTCGAGATATCTCGACATGGTGGTTTTTGAGCTCTGAGCTGCCGCTCCATGACATATCAAATGTGCTTTATCGGGTTACGATCCGGCGCAATAGTTGGGCAGGACATTAATTGCAATTCATCTTTATGCTTCTCGAACCACTTCAATACAATTCGAGTTTTGTGACATGAGGCGTTTTCCTGCTGGAAGATTCTATTTTCAGTTGGAAAACAGGCATCATGTAAAGGTGAAACTGATCCTCAGTTATGTTCAGATAGTCCGCAGCTGTTTGATAACAACTAAGGATCTCAGAGCCGCCCATGATAACGTCACTAAAGCATAACACCGCCACCACCAGCCTGTGTATAATCCGCTGTACAGGAAAGAAGCAACTGGGCTGGTAGACGGCATACGTTGTCAGAAACATCAACGTGATGAATGGGAAAGCGTGTTTTTTCGACCAGGCAACTGTCTTCCACTCGTCTATGGTCCAGTCTCGATATTCTCAGGGCCACTGTAGGCATAATGACGCTCTGTCAACAGAGTCACATGATTGAGACGTCTGCAAAGTCTAATATCCAACAGTGTCCGCTGAACTGTGTGTTTGGAAATACTTGCACCAGAACCTGCATTGTATTGAGCTCTCAGCTGAGCAGTCATGCAGTTTCGAAGATATTCTTTCCGAGTCTTTGGGCCATTGCAATCTGCCCTCTATCAGTTTCATTCTGATTAGCAGCCTTTTACTCGCAAACGTAAGTGCAAAAATAATTCCTCACTTTCTCTAGCAGCTGTTAAATACCGTTAATCGCGTGCCTTCCAGATCCACTGAAAAATGTGAGTATGGTCATCAAATTTTGGCTCATCAGCGTATACTGATATTAATATGATTCAGTGGAAAATTTACTTTTAACTTTGGGGAAAGATATCAATCGTGTATTTATATTTATCCCATCTTCTGCTATGTGTATATATATTTATGTCCAAAATTAAGAGAATAAATACGTTTTCTAGCTTCTCAAAAATGTTAGGTGGAATTTAATAAAGTCTGACATAGATACAGAGCTACACAAAGCACCACTATATACCATGCAAGAATGAATGTATCAACTCATGATAGCAGAAATACTAAAACTGAGGGTTCAAGATGGCTTCTAAACTGAATCCAATAAGGGATATGCTCGTGTTTGTCATATACGCGTAGATCACAAAACTACTTGCACTGTTGACGAGACGAATGATCAGCCTTGAGTTAGCCGTTGCCACTCCTATGCGGAAGGAGTTCTTAGTTGCTGTACGGTTCTTAGAAACAGTTGGGAATTATCATTTCCTAGAGCATCGCAGGTATGTTTAACCGGGTTAAGGTCTGAAGATGCCGATGGATAATCTATACCCGCAAACCCTGTTTTTGAATATATTCGTCAACTATCTGAAAGCTGTAGAGACGAGGATTAAGTTGAATTAAGAAACACTGGGCTCCTATGTATTTAAACATAGAGCTCTGAAGTCTTCTGTATGTACTTCTGAGCAGCTATGGAGCCTCATGTGCATACTGATTTAGTCTAGATTCGTCTTTGAAGAGGACGTAAGCTTATTGAAGTTAGGTCCAAGTCAGATATCCTCTGGATCATGCCATACAGGTTCTCTTGTCTGAGAAAGTGCGCGAAAAAGTCACTAATAGCTATCGTATAAACGTTTTTATTCTAGGCCGAAACTCGACTTTTCAGCCCTTATTCTCTGTCGGTCGCTCGATATAGTCGCAAAATAAGCATAGAGTGACAGTATGGTGAATTTACCGGATCTACACGTCGGGAATATATTTCGAAAGAATCATGATCTTAGACGTAACAACCAGAGCCTTAGGTAGCGTCAGGAAAATCGATGTCTGCGAAGAGAGAAATACTGAGTCTCCTAAGTTAGATCTTTAATGAAGTTTCGCTGATACGGACTGAGATTGGATTTAATAACCCTCTTAATAGTTGAAAAATCAACTGCAGAATCTGATTAAGGAAAGTCAGAACCAACTCTGACCAAAACATCTCTTATATTGCTTTTACTAATGCTAAAATGGCTACAGAATCATTATAAAATAATGTTTCTTGTACTTCGCTTTCCAGAAGGTACTTAAGAGTGATGTAGCACTCATGAAGCATTTCTTACCACCACAGACATAGAAGGGTATGCTTTAATGTTGGCCTACGAGTGGCTAAATATCTGACTGCATTCTCTTTGCTATCAACTCTAGTGCAAAATCTACCAAGAGCTCAGGGAAATTAAAATATCTGAGTGTACCACATACATTTGAAAGTTTGGACAACAGGTCCAGACTTTCAAATGTGGCCACAGAAGACCATCTGCGCAAACATATAGCCAGTTCGAAGAAGAGCATTTATCGTCAACTGCAGCAAGAATAGTCATCTTACGCACAGCATCTGTAGAAGATTTCTGGCTTACGTGGAAGAATCAGGTCCAGTTCACTGTATTGATACCTCGATGATAAATGGTTATTTTAAATTACAAACCATCTTTTGGGCTGCATGAAATTTTAAAGGATGTCGATGATGATCAAGAGGTTGACTGGAGGTTGATAGCCGAACATGCACAGCCAATTGATTGGCATAACCAAAACTTCGATGATTATAAAAGAGTTATTTATAAAAAATTCATAGTTAATTGTTTATATATATAAAGCTAAATCATATATTAAAGAAGAAACCATACAAAATAAATATAAAGGGAAAATGTATTAAAATTGTGATGCAAGAAGAATTAATTGAATTGAAGGAAGGTGTTCAAGCGTAAGCCTGCAAAATACATGGGTACACACAATTTTAGGCTTTAAAAGTCATTCGAAAGAAATATCCTAAAATAAAATTTATTGCCGAACCAGTATCACATGCTCTTCTCTTTTCTTATCTTGTAGAAACAGGCTTTAATCAAGTCGTTAACTGCGGAAGACAATAAGCAGGTTGAATAATTTTGAAAGAAGTGATTTAAGAATTAAATTAAATAACTTTATACCAAATATTAAAGAACTTACATCCGCACATAAAGTGCAGCCACCACATTAATTAAAGTTGAACTTTTGTGCAGTTAGAACTGATTATTCTTCATAAAAATATGTTTATATTTGTAAAATTAAAGAAAATTAATATTGAAAATTACTAAGAGTATGATAATAGAAGTGTCGCATTGAATTTTAGCATATAATTTATTTCAGAGTGAAAATATATTGCAAACGCTCAGTAGGTAAATCCTGCCCCTCACAGCCGTATCGGGAATTGGGTTAGTGCACCTGAGACTAGTATTAATGGTTTTCCAGTCAGTTGTTTCTTTTTATCGCAACAAAAGTGTGTGCAAAAACAATACAACATAGTATTTATTCCTTAACTTGACTCAGTTTCATACTTATTTGTATTCATTATATTATTATCATGAGACATATTATTTGACACTTTTTCTGGCATAAATGTATTTTTTACCTATAGTAGCCATGGTAATGACACTGACAATGCTATAATGTGTCTTCAAGAAGGTTCTGGTGACCAAAAAGAGGCATTTTGGGATCCGAAAAAAAGGAAAATATGATGAGACATTTTTCAAAGTTGGATTTATTCTCGAAAAAGTGATAGCAATGAACAGCCTCTTTAATTCACGATAGTGTTTTGTCTGTGGAGAATTTTAAACTATCAAAACTAAAAGGTTATCTCGAATTCACACTTGAATAAATCGAAAGATTATTTCAAACTGTTGTTAAACTCTTAGAGAAAAACTTTCACATAAGCGGCATACGAAGTTTTATATCTGATTACTGACAATAAATATCCATACACCACTTAGGAAAATCGTATGCTACCTGCTATCATTTAAGTGAAAGAGTGATGAATTTTGGAAATTTCTTTTCCTAAACAACACAGATCAGAATTTCTGAAATTAGTAACGACCAGTTCGAAGACACTTCATGCTAAATTTAAATAAAATAAAATATATATAATTCAGTTGATCATTCAAAAAGGGTTCAGATGTTAAGCTATATCAGTTACATTTCCAAAGGAAATAACGATGAATAAGTTTTATTTTCTCTTCCTTTGGAACGTGCAAGAAGGGGAGACATATACAGCAAAGCTAGCGAATTTTTTTAAACTGCAATTTTATAATGAAAACTTTGCATTGGAATACACACAGAGTTGCAAATGCGACGAGGTGCTAAAATATTGATTTTAAATCATTTGTTAAAGTTGCTCGTAATGATCTTTTAATTTACGCTCAGTGCCTGACCTATCGAGAGGCCATAGCAACGAAAACAATTATCAAAGCAAACGCAATTGAACTATGTGTTTTAGACTACTGTCAAAAATTACTGAACCTTATCAAAAGCCGTAACTTTTAATAGAATTTTATTTTCAAGTCGTTGCAGAGACATAGACTCCGAATACAAAAATTTATTACTCTACGCAGAAGTAAAGTTGATGTCAAGAAGATGAAATAAAAGATTATTATTGTTATTAAAAGCGAATATTTTATATTTTTAACCGAACAAAATTCTGATCTTAGCTCTTTATCAAAATGACTTAGCTATCAAAGTCGTGCTATTTGTGACATATTTTTAGGAAAGCAATCGATCTCAGTTTGTCTATTCAAGGTTAAAATAGCGATGTATTTACCTCGAATGATAAAACTGGAGGTTTTATTAAAAAGATCAAAATTTGGATGATCAGTGGAAATAATTCATTTAAAATATTTTCGCTTATCGACAGCGTTTCAAGTGAAAAAAGAAATAATTGTAAAACTTTAATTGCAAAAATTATTATTGCAAATCACATAAAAAACCCCAGAAATACAATTTTTCAAATATTTTATGTCGAACTTTGATTACATGAATGACATTAATTAATAAATTTTGGTGACATTTTTTACTAATCACCTACCACATAAAGTCCGAAAAAAAGTTCTTAGGAAATAACTTAAAGTTTGAGTTCCCACGTAACATATTGATCGGATTGCGGATCGGAACTAGAACTGAGTTTGCCATCATTTCTGAAATGATGGCAAACTCAGTTCTGATTACAAAAGCTTACTTAACTTAAATGTTCTTTATGATTTAGCACTACATACTTATGTGAAACGACTTTTTCATCTTTAACGCTTAGTAAATCCAAATATTGTTCAACACTAAAACACCGCCGATGATGCTTTATCCAGCAGTGTCAAATATTGCATGAAGACCGAATTTCTTATGCAGCAGAGGGAAAAGAAACACATCTGTCTTATCAAAACGTAATTTTCTTTCATTAATTTTTGTATACTTGAAACAAATGCTAAAACTATTACTTTCCAAATCATGTACCAGAAAAATAAATCATTTATGGAATATAACTATCTTTATATCTCTATTTTATATTCAATGTCTGAGATCGTTTAAGAAGGGCTGGTGTAGTCCATATAAAAGTGTAGCATTTTTATGTTTTTAGTCGAAAACTCCGTAACTGATCTTAATATATTGATAAGGTTATAGGATCTTACAATACTTATAATTATTAAGTTCTCTCTTGAGGCTAATAAAAGAAAAGAACAGACCAGAACTCTGGAACAGAACAGAACTTTTTATCAATATAAATCTGGATTTTTTATATTTGCTTCAATAGACCACAATATTATATCATCTGCAAACAGAAAAACCTTTACCGCGTTTTCCGTTTTCATAAACCTCTGGACCGCGACACTGATCCCGATGCTGAAAAAGATGAGAAAGCTATCCTTCTGGATTCCAGCTTAAGCTATCAAATATCGAAAATCGTTGGACAACGTGGTTCTTAGATTTGAATGATCGGGTCTTTTTTGAATGGATCCAGTTTTCAGAATTTATTCCCATAAATTCCAGACGGTGCTTTACATTGAGCTCTCTTGCAACTTGCCCATGGGGCTGCCCTGCATTTAACTTTGCAATGATTCTCCAACTCATTCTGTCATCGAAAAATTGTTTGTTTTTCGGTATAGTATAATGATTATAAAATTTAAGGAAAATAATTACTACAAACTCTAAGGTTATCGCTAATGTATTCGAGCGAAGTTAGAACGAAGCAAAAAGTGACCGCTTTTTATGCCCACCCGTTGTCACAGAGTCACTTAGTGTGCAAATATGATTACGTATTCGACATCTGAATTTATTGCATTATTATTTGTTTACATGCTTTATACAGATTTTGGTTCAACATACGTAACGCTGTTGTCAAGAGCAGATTATGGAGATGGAAAGAAGAGTTTTACAGAATCGTGGCATACAACGCCTACTTCTTCGTACTTACTATACATATGATTAAATTTACATCACTTCTTAATTTAATATACGTAGGTAGATAGATTCTCGAGCAGAAATGAATTTAGCTACAAATTTTAAATAATCTTTTGAAAAGGGTTTTGCCTAAGAAATGCAAAAGAGAGCAGAAAAGGAAAATGTTTATATTTTGATTAGTTTGGATATTTTGGTTAAGAATATAATAAATGCTTGTCATGCATTTTAAAATTAAACAGCAAAACACTAATAAAATAACTGAATATTTTTTCCACAGTTAGAAAGCTTGGGCGTCGCTATCAAGTGTTATTTGACAAAGTAAACTCGGAAATACCCACTTCAAAACGATTAATTTCAAACATGATATTATTTTTAGAACACACCAAAGGAGAAATTTCCAGTTTGAAACAAGAAATTTAGCATTAAAAATTAAAAGTAAAATATTATCTTACATATTTAATTAAATTAAAAAACCTCGAGCAATAAAAGCTGCGAAAAAGGCAGCAGAGAAAAGCGAAGATTGTATTACTGCTTTTAGAATGATGAACGCTCTTCAGTTTTTAATAAAAGGACGTAATATAGTCTTATTACTTTTGATTAAGTTTCAGCTAGTTTTAGTTTAACTCTTAATGGATGCAAGACCACATTCATTTTTAACCTTATTGCTTTATATGAATATAACATAACAAGATTCAATTTTTAAATAATACATTTATTATAAATATTTTACTATATTTAGTATAGAAAGGCAATACCATCACATTAAACGAACGCCTTAGATGCAAAAACGATGAAATATCCAAATTAAAGATGAGCCCTTTGTAGTTTCCAAATTAAAATTGAATATTATCTTACGTACATATAAGGTATATAATGAACATATAAAATGAACTAAATGCAGTGACTGATAATCCGTTAAGTTTACTACTTAATTTGACTATTTCCCCTTTTCTGTCCTAAAAATAGCAACGTGTTTAACATTGCGTCATTTCAAAGTTAATCCTTGTCATATGATTCTTATATAACGCTAATGGGGTATTGACTAATATAACTCACCGGTTATCATTTGTAATAAAGTTGATAATTGAAAACTTAATTAGTGAAGAGGATTAAAACTCTATAAGCGAAAACGAAGTAAATCCATCATTGCATTTTTCTAAATCCAAATTTTATACTTAAATATAAGAAATTTACTTTTCCTCTCGCTTGCTGCTCTGCTTTGGTATAGTTAAAACAAAAAGGAAAAACTTCTTTGAATCAGTAAGTTTAAAAACAAATTATATCCACATAATTAAACTGACAATGTTTCATGATCTGATTATTTAAATGTACATATTTAAGCAATTACCGTCAGTTATGTTCTTTCTGATTGTAAATGGTTAGCCGTATGGCGAGTCGTTAAAATATCCGTGCTCCGAATCTTGGTCAAAGCAACGAAGGATTTTTTGTGCTAATTGACTTCGAAAATATTAAATTTTTCTGAAAACGCTCTTGAACTATAATTTGGTAGGCGATACTCCACCATTATTTGGATCTGACCAGTTGGAGAGAGGTAAAATTACCTTTTAACTCTGAGAAGGGAATATAAGCAATTATAGCATTCTTACAGGCGTATTACTGTGGTGTAAGTGGTTAGTCCACCTGGTTGGAAGTGGAAGATCCATAATTTGTGTTATGTAATACATATTTAGTTATACATCAGTTGTTGAATTAAAATATCTTAATTGTAATGATTTATCTTAATTCTGTTATCAGACTTAAAAGTTATCAATTTGTTTTTATTTTGTAGTTGATCTTAAATTTCTTTGCCTTGTTGAAAAGTAATTGTTGTCATTTAATTTTTTTGACAGTTTTGGTTAACTCTGAATTTAAGTTGCTTGAGTAATTTTATTTTTTTCTTTTTCCTTAAGGTAGTTTGGTTAACTATTTAATTTTTTTTTCTTAGTTAATACTTATTCTTAACTTGTTTGCTTAATGTTTAATTTTTTGTTAAGTTGACCCTTAAGGTCAATTTAAAAAAAAAAACACTTTTGAAGTTTTTTTTTGCCTTACACAAGTGGGTGTTAAGGTTTAATTAGGTTTTGTTAACGCAACCCCTTTTCTGGTAAGCTGGAATCCATATTTTCTGACTCTGGTGGCCGTGTTTGGTGTTGTAGAAAACATAAAAAATTTTCTATGTGATTATTATATTTTAATTGAAGAAATTTTCTTCGCTCTTTTATTAATTTAGTACTTAAAAACAAATCCTTAATTCTTTTCAAAAAACTTTACGTTGCATTTGGGAATCAAGATTTACGACTTTGTTTTGACGTTTGCTTGCTCTGCCAGACAGTGGTCTGAGAAATATCTTTCGTCAAGTGCGAAATCTGCACCCTGCTGAATCAGCTTGTTTTGTATGCAGCTACGCCACGCCAAGGTTGAGGGGTGGGCGTGATTCGCATTTTTACAGGCGTTCTCCATGCTAAAATCGGACCCTGAACGAGGCTAGCTCCTGCTTAACAGGTTGATGACCCTGGAGGGTCGGCGATTATTCGCCAACTTCTGTCTAACCAACCCCCTTGCTTCACCTTCCAGTTTTTGATTCCGCTCCTAGGGTTGCCATGCACTTGGCTGGTTGTGGACCATCTCGGATCGCCAAACGAGTGATTGGCGAGAAGAAGAAAAAGGGCGTGCAGCGATCTACGAAGAAGAGGAGACGTTTGCGCCAGACGGGAGAAGGAAAATTTTTCTGAAGGTAGTCGACAGACTAGTAGTAGCTCCGTCCCGAGTACGCTGTCTACGTTAACAGTGGAAAGATGGCTGTAGAATTTGCGAAGAGAAAACCACCTATGTAGGGCGACGCAGTGAGGACGAAACCCCGATAGAAGGGGCGGAAGGCTCTGAGGCTACCATTACCTGCTCAGATTTACTAACTTTCATTCTCTTTCCTTTTTAGATTCAATATGGCAGAACGTTTCTTCAATGTACGCTGTTAAGTGGCAGAACGTTTCTTCAATATACGCTGTTAAATAATTGTGATTTTCGGTTGGGGATCCCCTTCTTGTAGAGTAACGGTATGAAAAATCTTATTCTCATTTTGAACCACACCTCCACCGCCTAATGTATATTGTTACTAGTTTTGTTTACCTTTAATAAATGAAATATTTAATTTAACTTAACTTGTATGTTTTCACTTATAACTTAGAACACTGGACCCAATAAATTTAATTAAAACTTGAACGGGTTTTTGGCCAAATGCAACGTAAAGATTTTTGAAAAGAATTAAGGATTTGTTTTTAAATACTAAATTAATAAAAGACCGAAGAAAATTTCTTCAATTAAATTATAATAATCACATAGAAAAATTTTTATGTTTTCTACAACACCAAACACGCCCACCAGAGTCAGAAAATATGGATTCCAGCTTACCAGAAAAGGGGTTACGTTAACAAAACCTAATTAAACCTTAACACCCACTTGTGTAAGACAAAAAACCTTTAAAAGTGTTTTTTTTTAAATTGACCTTAAGGGTCAACTTAACAAAAAATTAAACATTAAGCAAACAAGTTAAGAATAAGTATTAACTAAGGAAAAAAAGTTTAAATAGTTAAAGAAACTACCTTAAGGAAAAAGAAAAAAATAAAATTACTCAAGCAACTTAAATTCAGAGTTAACCAAAACTGTCAAAAACATTAAATGACAACAATTACTTTTCAACAAGGCAAAGAAATTTAAGATCAACTACAAAATGAAAACAAATTAATAACTTTTAAGTCTGATAATAGAATTAAGATAAATCATTACAATTAAGATATTTTAATTCAACAACTGAAGTATAACTAAGTATGTATTACATAACATTTGAATCCCAATGACCACACTCCTAAATTTCACGTATCATTTGTTTCATTGTGTCAATTGTATCATTTGTACATGCGTACTGTAGTACAAAATGTTAGCCCAACAGAATTGGCAACTGGAAGATTCGTAGTTTGAATCCAGGGGAGGATACCGTTAAGTTTCACTTTCCTCATTCAAAATATTCTAATATTATCTTTAAACAATATATTTTGAAACCCGAATCAATGATTGCAATATGTATGTTTTGAAAAATGCCTTGTAAAACCTTAGTCCAGAAACACCAATTCCACACACATTCAAATTTTACTTTTTCTAAACGAAATTCAATAAACTTATAAGATATTTTCTCCTACCTCTCAGAATATCTTCGTGCTGTAACCGAAAGCATGCTCGTCGTGTATTCGAGAGGTACGAAGATGAAATCGCGGCGAGGGTATTGCGGATTGCTTCAGTTTCCTGCATTAATATACCCTAATGACTCTAAAAAATATGAAAGAATTAATTGAAGGTTTCAGGTGAATTTTTATGAATGGCACATTTTGCAGTGGACTGATTCTTTAAGTGATACTGACAAAAAATGCGAAGTAATTAACTCTAACTGGAACATTAGGATCATTTGAGTAATAATATAAACGAATTTATTATTATTATTATTATTATTAATGCATCTAATCTGAAATAGTATTGCAAGGTTTATTGAAGAAACCAGTAATTTGATATTAATTATTTTCCGCCTACCTTCATATTCAAACATATTACGTTACGTTTACATGCTAATGCATTTAATATAAGCAGGGTCACATTACACTGGTGTGCAAAACTTAAGCAACAGCAGGGTTTTTTTGCCATAACTCCACGAGAAATCAACTGAGAGACATGAAATGCAGAAAAGAAGGAGAGTATTATGTACGTAAAGGATGACGAAAGCATCGGAGCTGAAAAAGAAATACAATGCATACGGTATGCATACGGTATGCAAACAAAAACAAGCTTTATTGAATGCATAGTATCATGACTCATGATTGTTTATCCAAGAGGAAGAACAACAAGCAGACGTTCCTTAATATGAGATATACCCTTCCCTCACTGCAATGGGTGCTTAGCAACGTGTCCGCATACTCAGAACCAGCTGGTGCAACATTTCTTGCAGTAGGAGTGCCCATTCCTCAGTCAGCATTTGTTTGAGTTGTTGGGTGTTCTCCGGAGGATGTAAGCGTGCTGCAATGCGTTTCCCCAAAGCATCCCACACATGTTGGATGGGATTTAAATCTGGGTAGTACGCTGACCAATCCATTCGAGTGATATTTTTACTTTCCAGTAGCTCCTCAATAGCAAGAGTCCGATTTGGCCATGCATTGTCATCCATAAAAATTAAATCTGGGCCAATGGCACCTCGGAACAGACGCACATGGGAAAGGAGTACCTCCTCACAAAAGCGATCCCCGGTTACAGACCCTCTGTCGAAAACGTGGAGCTCAGTTCACCCGTTCAGCATTATGCCTTCCGCGACAAGAACTCCAGGACAACCGTTAAGGTGTCTTTCCTTGATATTACTGGGATAAAACCTGTCCCGTTCTCCAAATCAAAACGCGTTAAGAATCGCTTTTGGTACTGAACCGACTCTCATCCGTAAAGAGGACACGACTCCATTGATCAGTTGTCCAGTTTTTCTGCACCACTGTAAAGGGTGGCGTCGGTGACCAACTTTCAACGGGAGGCAGCGTTCAGACGGCGGGCGAATAGGCCCCCTTTGTGAAGGCGTCTGGCCACAGTAAACCGTGACACTTGTCGCCCCGTTGCTGTACGGAGTTGCTGAGCAATGGCTCTTGCTGACTGCTGTCGGCCTCTTTCCGCCTGCAGGACGATATATCGGTCATCCCCTGCAGATGTCGTCCTCGGGCGGCCACCACCAACCAACTAAGTGAGGAAATAATTATAATAATTATACTCTTTCGCTTTGTTAAATAGCGTTGTTTCAATTAGCTTTCATTCCTCATAGAAAGCAAGAAAAGACACTTTAACGGCGAAAAATGGAAATACAGGTAAAACCAGGAAACCGAACTCCAAATAAATGGGAAAAGGAGAAATAAAAGATGATATAATTCTGGTGTCTTGCTACTCATTATGAAGGGGCAGCCGGAGCATATTATAGTTAATCGCTCTTCTAATTCCATTTCTGGAAGAATATGAAAATATTATTAAAAATTTAAGTAAAAAAATAAATCAATAAAGTGTAATTTTATAAATACTTATTTTAAATACAGAACTGCACTGAGTATCCAAAATTTTCAGAATTTATTAATTGTTTAGCATTGTTAGAGATGGTTACAAAATTGCTTCATTAAAATTTAAATTACGTTTATTAATAAATCTTAAAAGAAAACAGTTAAAGCCAAGAAAAGGAGCAGATAAATTAAAATTCAAAGCAACTAAACCTTTAACTTATACTTTATTTTCCTTCACAGTTTGTGAATCCTAAACTGAAATATTCCAAAACAAAGTAATTTTCACTAAGAAGTTCTACTGAAGGCTACAACCCTTTTCGGTGGGAAAACCTACTAATCTAAATCAAAACTCACTTAACCACCAGGACTAATGCCCTGCAAACTATCTCAATCGAACAGTGGTAAGGCAAGCGCGCAGCTGAAATAAAGCCAAACTGTCCTGTTGCAAAGGCCATGCTATTACTATGCTTCCTCTCAACTTAAATTACGATGCTTGGGAATCAAATCTGCATAAGGCTCTGGACTGAGCAAGATGTAACGAGATAAAGGATAGAAAGATGGCCATCAAACTTTTAACTGTGAGTTAAAAACTCGAAAGATAAATCAGAACAGAATTCCATTATTTTATGCTATAGATAAGCATTTCTTCTTTGATAGTTCTGTCTCTCACTTTTAAAACCTGAATTTGTAATCCTCTTTCCGCATTTGTTATTTCATATTATTTAATAAACTTAATTAAAATGTAAACGAAACGCATTTCATTCCCACGTAGAAAAATGTATAGAGTTGGACGCAGACTTTCAATCTGCTTTTATTTAACCTCAGTTGCCTTGAGACATGAGATAATCACCTTCAATTAAAAGGTTACAAGCGCAACTTTAACGAAAATATTTAACTTAAAGAAACGTAAAGTACAGTTTGTTTAAATACATCCAAGAGAAGAGAATGGAATAAAAACATTAAACTTTTCTATTTCCTCAACCCGCCAGTGTGAATAAATTGGATTTTTATTCTTAGACGTGACTTGTGCGTAACTATACATTGAAGTAAAAACAAAGTGCTTGCGTGATGATATTTTCCTTGACGTCTGACCTTCAGACATATTTCAATCATTAAGAATGCTAAAATTATAACTAATAGTTTTGAACTTTAGAAAAATATATTTTCATATAATAGGAGTTTTATGGGCTTATCTTTTCCTCCGTTCTCATTTGCTTCTTGTTTTGCATTCAGCTAAAGTAATTTATTTTTGGCCATTACCTCCGTTTTGCTATTTTTGTATCACGTTAACTTGTTTAGAATAACTTCAGATAAGCTTGTAACACTGGTATAGAATACACAGTCCAGTCACATTAATGTGACCATCTGTCAAAAGCCAGAATAACCACCTTTCGCAGAGCGGACTGCTGCGAGACGTGCAGGAAGAGAGTCACATAGGTCCCTGAAGGTGTTCTCTGGGATGTTGAGCCATGCCGACTCTAATGCCGTGGCCAGCTGCGCTAGATTACGCGGTTGAGGATCCATGGCGCGAACAACTCGATCGAGATGGTCCCACAGATGCTCGATTGGGTTTAAGTCAGGTGAGTTTGCTGGCCAGGGGAGGACGGTAAACTCATCCTGGTGCTCTTCGAACCACGCACGTACACTGGCAGCTGTATGGCACCTCGCATTGTCCTGCTGGAAGATGCCATCATCCTGAGGAAAAACAATGCGCATGTAGGGGTGAACATGGTCCGCAAGGACAGATGCGTACTTGTATTGATCCATTGTGCCTTCCACAATGATCAGTGAACCTAGAGAATGCCAGGAAAACATTCCCCAGACCATAATGCTCCCGCCTCCAGCTTGGACCGTTCCGGCAATGGTTGCAGGGTGGTTCCTTTCAGAGGTTTCACGCCTTATACGCCAACGTCCATCTGTCCGATGGAGCATAAAACGCGATTCATCCGAAAACGCAACCTGTCGCCACTCAGTGGACGTCCAGCTGCTGTACTGGCGTGCAAATTCTAGCCTTCGCCGTCGATGAACAGCAGTCAGCATAGGTGCACGAACCAGGCGTCTGCTTCGGAGGCCCAGACGCAGCAATGTTCGCTGAATAGTACTTTGGGAGACACTTTTGGTAGCCCCTTGGTTCATTTTGGTGGTCAGTTGCTCAACGGTAGCCCGTCTATCTGCCCGAACGCATCTCCGCAACCGTCGTTCGCCTCTGTCATCTATGGCCCGTGGTGCACCACATTTGCCACGTCGCTGATTTTGGACAGTCCCATTTTGCCATGCACGGTACACTTTTACCACGGCGGCACGCGAACAGTTCACAAACTCAGCCGTTTCGGAAATGCTTCCACCCTTGGCCCGAAAGCCAATGATCATGCCCTTTTGGAAGTCGGATAAATCGCTTCGTTTCTGCATTACGCCAACGATTGAAATGTTTTCCGAAGCCCTCACACACCCTTTATATACGCTCAACTACACTGTGCTGCCACCTGCCTTCTGTGATTGGTTATTTAACTCTGACATGGAAACTACGTGGTGGTCACATTAATGTGACTGGACTGTGTATAAACTAATACTTCTTTAGAAACTTTTATATATCGGTAACACATCATGTAGAAAAAACAACAGATGCAAAGTATGGCATCACTCAATTACCTGTAATCCCCAGAAAAAGACCTAGGAAAGGCCGAACTCTCATGCAATATTTATACTACGGAGTATATAATAGGATACATAACTACTTATGAAGTATAAATACACTTGTAAGATAAAAGGTCGTTATGTAATAAAGCGCATTTTTTGCAGATGGCATGCGTATCATACAATAGTCATAATTGTCTGGATAATGTAACACAAAGTGTGGGCATTCAACCTGTAGCAAGTAACATTATGGAGTTGAACTATTAGACAAATGGCTTGATATCCTTTTGTTGTTATACAAATGTTAGTGACGGAGGTGAACCAGAAGCATACGTAGTACGATACAGTTATAATTTGCACAGCGGCATATGTTTTGGAGACCTTTATCTTGTTGGAACAACAAAGTCATTTCGGGTGGAAATAACCCAAAATATCTAGGCAAAACCCAACAAAGTGTAACAATCTTGTCACAGATCTTCAGCCAAATACTCACAACAGAACACAAAAGGGCCCGAGTTTTCAAAGTTTATGTAAGGCAAATTTCAAAAGACACTTAACATAGGACTCGCAATTTACCAGACGTATTTTAAAAAATGGACTAAAAAACAGATATCAAAGTTTTAAATCCAACTTATTTATTTTCTTTATCATTTCAAAAACTGCTTCCTTTCCCAGCAGTACATTGTACTGTGTTTGAGATGTGTAATCCTATTTTTGAGTCTTGTACCTTTATTGCACCCATCGCAGTTTTATTTGCAGTCTTCCCTTCTCTCATCATATTAATACGCCATGAAATGATGCAAATGTATGGCAGCTTTATGGTTATTTATGTGATCTACTGACTACATAATATCTCAAACCTCACAGATATATTATGTTTTCCAATAATCGCCGGTATTCGCCGCCATTTTATACGTGTTATTCCGGCGGTTGCAGACGATTACCAAATGGTACATTTTGCACGAGTTGTTCTGTTCGCATACTTGATCATTCATAAAAGTTTAGTGACGATTGCTGTTGGGAAGTCTGATAGCTTTCTTTGTAAGAGTAGCAAAGAACATTTTTAACTTGCAGACAGGTCAAAACAATGTTTAATTTCATTCATTTCTGAAATTAAATAATAATAATAATAATGATGATAATAATAACAGTAATAATAATTCTAAACCTTTAATGAACACGCCAGCATTTCTTAAAACTACCAAACTTGGTGTTACATTTTAGAGTTTTAGTTGAAGTTTAAACTCAGTTTAAGTATATATTTATTGTTGCTAACTGTATATACACTATGTCCGAGCCAGTTTGCGCCTTTTCTTATTTTCTTACCTTAAACTATTAGTTTGTAAAGTGAAAGCAAAAATTGCAAAGATTAGTCGTCGTTTCTTGCGATTATCTTAAAAGAACCTACTAGCTGTGTGAGAAACTCAACGCTTCACAGAGATCTTGTACAGACCTTAGGATTATTTTGAAGGAGGAGACTTGAAAAATAAGCAATACCCTCTCCAGGACTCGAACCTCGGATCTCTCGAATACGCGCCGAATGTGCTCGCCATTACACCACGAAGGCAGGCTAACAAGGCGGGAGAAATACCTTATATACTCCCTTTTTTAAAGGGCGACTGAGGATCAGGGGATCCCAGTTGCCAAATCCTGGTGGTGAAGAATCATCATCCACCACCTTTTTTAGTTCCTGCCCTCGCCGAGACTCGAACCTCGGACTTCTCTAATACGCACCAAGTGTGCTGGCGACTACACAAAGAAGGCATGCCAAGAAGGCGGGAGAAAAATCTTATAACCTGAAGCTGAAATTCTTAAAAAATTACTTATTAAGGTATTTCTCCACCTCCTTGGCATGCCTTTGTGGTATAGTGGTAAGCACACTCGGGGCGTATTCGAGAGGTCCGTGGTTCGAGTCCCGGCGAAGACATTGCTCATCTTTCATCTCTCCTGCTTTAAAAAAAAGTAATAAATCTACAGTAGCGCCCGAACTAAAAGGGTGGTGGATGATGATTCTCCACCACCAGTATTTGGCGATTGGGTCCCCTAATCTGCAGTCGCCCTTTCAAATGGGGGGGTGTATAAGATATTTCTCCTGCCTTCTTGGCATGCCGTCGTGGTGTAGTGCCCAGCACATTCGGCGCGTATTCGAGAAGTCCATGGTTCGAGTACCGGCGAGGGCATTGCTCATTTTTCAATCTCTTCGGCTTCGAAATAACCTAATGTCTCTACAACTTTCATAGTATAAGCGAATAATTCTCTAGGAAAACGACACGTGTATTACGAGCTACTGGCAGAATCTCAATTGCGAGATACAACTGATCAACTACCAGGTCAGACTAATTTATAAAAATATGATCAGAGAAATCTGGTCATATGAACCTTTGGTTTACACTATTGTCTACTCAGCTCTTCCTAACTACATGGGGTAATGAATCTAAATTATTACATGCACTTTCTTCGCGCACTTCCTTTCTTCTTCAATTCACAAATTAGAGCTATAATATTTTTGATGGAGCAGTTTCATTAAATTCGCGCTGCCATATTTCAAAAGATTCCGCTGGTTATGATATAAGTATTACATGTAAATAAGAAAATTAAGATAACCGTGCATCCCGCAAGAAGCGATGACTAATCTTTGTAATTTCTGCTTTCACTTCACAAACTAATAGTTTAAGGTAAGAAAATAAGAAAGCGCGAAAACTTGCCCGGACACAGTGTATATACAGTTAACAATAATAAATATATACTTAAATATATGACACATATTAATGCTAGCTAGCTTTAATTTCGTTAAAAAATTTATTAGAAAGATTTTCGAGAAGAAATAATTCTATCATTCTCGATGGAAACAATGTTTTTTTTCATTTGCAAAAGACTGAACAACCCTGCAGTACTGTAAGGCGTTTTTTATTTTATTAGCAATTATATCATTAGAACTTCTTTGTTGTAAAACTGTTTTCCATTCGTTTAATATTACATCTAATAATTGTTAAATGAAATTGCAACTGCTGAATAAAAATATTACTTTGAATTATATTATATTTTTATTATTTTATATATTTATTACATAATGTTAATTATTTTTTAGATTTATTATATTATATTTATTATATAATATTATCTTTATATTTTCATTAAATGATCACAAACATTTTCGACTTTACTTAATACAGAAGAATTTTAGTTGAAGGCAAATAGAGACGCTATTTATTTTCTTCCTACACGGTAGGAGTCGTATTACGTCAAGTTCAAATCAAAAGATCTGATATTTGCAGTAGCGAACTTTATTCCTCCCATTCGTCAAAAACAAGAATCGCATCAAAAGCCGTTAGTAAAAGACGTATTTAACTAATAACAAGCGCCAACGTAGTTGACATCTTCACCTATTTAATGCGATTTAAAATAAATTCAAATAACCAGTCTTTTATTTAGAGTTTGTATTTAGTTACATTTTCCAAAATAGATTTTTCGAAATGAAATTATTTTTGGATATATTCAGAGCTAACGAATTGGGAAAATTTACAAATGATCTTAGTAATAATTACGTACGTTAAATGATTGTTTTTAAGCACACTGCAGAATAGTTACGTTAAGCTCCCTGGTATTGCATATTTAGGTTAAGCTTTTCGTACTTTCGTATTGTCATGTTTCATGACAAAAGAACCACTTTATCGAGCATCTTCGTACTTCCTTCTAAAACACACACAGAAATTCGGATTTAAAAGGAATTTTTAGTTTCCTACCGAGTTATGTTTTGAAAGTTCTTTTGCTAATCGATCTGTTCTTTCGGTAACACCCACTCAGTCTAGAAACACGTAGACAAATAAATTTCAGATGAGATGCGAGATTGTTGAAGGAGTGCGATAATTTATTACCTTATGAGGATTTATTTATTTATTTTGACTAATAGTTAAATGATAGTTTAAGCAAATTACCTTTCATTCTCCTTTTTACCCACGCTTTCCTGACAGAATGCTAATGAGAACACACGCATGGTTTCAAAGTAAGATAGAAAAAACTGCTATTTAAGCACAGGTTTCGGAAGGCGAATTTAGAACATATTATATCTGATTGAAGATCTCGTTGGTACTTTGACTTACCAGTGATTTGATTCTATGGAGTTGACTGCTTCTAACTATTAAGCTTGTTTCCGACGGCTTCTACGAATCAGAACTTTATTGCGCGTTTAAATTATACTATGAGCCGTTAGGCTGGTTTATAAGTTCAACATTATCTTTGAGTTAAGCCAGAAGTGTTGGCTTATGTAAGCCAAAGCGGGGCAATCTGTCCAACTATATGTGATTGAATAAAGAGTCTTTACGCCCTTCTTCTGACTTGTCTCAAGACATGGGGTTAATCATACATTCTTTCTAAAGCTCGTGCTTTTATGCTACCAAAAAGAACGAGACTCTATAACCTATTTAATTGCATCCCAAGTACTATGAGTCTCTAAGTATTAACTAATCACTAATGATTAACTAAAGTATTAACTAATGAAAAAGAGTATTTCTCATAAGACTTAAGAATGCATACGTTTAGCTCAGATATTTATTTTACAGATGTTTTATTTTACCTCATGAATATTATCGAATCTATTCCTGTCGATCCATTTTCGTTTTTATTCAGCTGTCTATATGATACAAATACACTCCACGGTTTTCCCGGAACTATAAACGCGATGAAGGAAAAGTCAATAATCTCCTTTTCTAAATTTAATTTTGCCGGTATTTGTTTCAGGTTTTGAGGGAAATTCTTAAATTCCGAGTTTCTGATTTTTAGGTACACTGTAAAAGCGAAAATGTGGTATAACCTTTCTCAGTTTTTGATTTTTAGATATACTGCAATTGTTGTAGAATAAGGAGTTGTTGTACTAGATAACCATCAAAAGTGCAGTCTAATATAACTTAATAGAATCGTTTATTATCTGACGGCAGCGGAATTGTTTACGACCTCAGAGTAGTCAGGTGTGAAGTTTTTGGCAATTTATCAACGGGCAACTGCTAATGCATAAGTACTAATGCTTATAAAGCAATTCTTGATCGTTATAACATAGTAATCATTTCAAATCTTTCCATATCATTTATATATTAATAGAAATTTTTAATGCTTTCATAAATTACCCATTATAAATAGTAACTTTTGTTCACATACAAGTTTTATAGTATTTTGTTCCCACTTAGGCGATCTGTTCATTAACTGTTATTTAGCATTTCACTTTATTTAACAAATAAATTTCGCAACTAATACCGTTTTTCGAAAAATCTGAGAATTCGTTTGATCTCTTTTCTTATAATGGCTATATTTTCCTTATTCATTTTAACTTCTGGAGTGAATAGTCAATAATTTCTCACCGAGGCCCTAAAATAATTTCGTTACATGAACTCTTCAGCATTCGCTATTAGATACAAATAATGAAATTAATTCCATCTCACTCTCAGATGTATTCCTACTTCTTTAAAAATTATGTGGAGAAAATAGTACTATGTAGCACTTAACGTATTGTCATTTAAACATATTCGTTTGTATTAGATATTATGAAATAAAATATTATTTGCGTATGCTTATAATTACACTAAACGCAAATGTGACGCAAGCAGAAAAGACTGAAGAATATTTATTATGTAATACGATTGTTCTTTGAATAAAATAACAGAAATTAAATTAGATTAGAAACCTTTATTACGTCCTAAAACTAATATGTTTAGTGTTTTCATAATAGCGGTATTTTAGATAAGTAATAATTAGGTCGCTTAATTTTCATTATTTCAGCAATAAAGACGTCCTTCATTAGCAGAAAAGAACTAAAATGTTTGTGTTAATTCTAATAGGATTAGCCATTTTGCATAATGTCTCCTTTCTTGCCGCATGCGTTTTCGTTAAAAATAAATAAAGTAAAAATGTTTGGATTAAATATGTCCGTGGGCGTGTAATTTTGAAATATTGCATTCATTTCAATCTTACTTAATTAGGCAGACTGGTAATGAGAAAAACAATTTAGCATTTGAATAACATTTCTATATATTGCATAACTCTCACTCGTAATATAAATTAAATGTATTTTCATTATCTCCATCAATTAAAATAGTTTTCTTGTCCTCTAACAACTAATAAATCAGTGCTATGAAGATAATGTATTCTGCATTTGAATTAAAAACAATTTAATATTTAACATCATTTTGAATAGGACGTAAGAATTTGGGGATTCATAAATTATGTGTAGTTAGAAAAATTCTTTTTATGTATTTTGCTTAAAGTTGAAAACCATTTCTTTTGCTTCGCTAGATTCGTATTTATTGCAATTATAAGTATTTATTGAAATATGAAATTACTATAGAATATAAGCATGTATAAAAATGTCACTCAATTTCCATTATCTATCATAATTACGTGACCTGATAATTAATTGGAGAATGAGTATTTATAGGAATTTTAAATTATATACGCAATATAAGCATGTATAGAGATGTTTTTCTATAGTTATTATCAATCGCATTCGCTAAGACAGTTTAATATTTCAGTGTATTAAATGAAACTTTTTCCAGCCTTTAAGATATGATCCACTTCATCTGCCATGTTTAAAATGTGTTAAGTATTCATTTCCTTTAATTTAAATGAAGAATAAGCTTATATTCAGAAATATAATTAACTTATTGCCAGATATCTACAGAATCATTAGGAGATGGAAATGCAAAGTAAGCTAGTTACAAACGGAATTTATATGTTATTAGCTTATTGCTCTGAATGTAAGATGGCTTGACATATAAGATTCCACATCATTACTGAAAATGTATTATCAGCAAGTAAAATACTATATTTGTAGAAATAATATTATAATCTTTAAAATTAAATGTACTCCAAAAGTTATTTAAGATAAACCGTGAAACTATTCTGTAACATGCACTCATATACGTAAGCTTAGTATGCTGAAATTATTCTATAAGGGGCAAAAATAAAATAATATGAAATGATTCAGATTTTAGCCATCATACAAAAGGATTTGTTTAGGTTTTTTATGGTCTCGCTGAGCTCACAGTCTACAGTTTGCTATTGCACTATAGAATAGTTTGATGTTTGTAGAATGATGATAAATATATATATATATATGTTTATATAAATATACAGGATGTTTATAAAGTCACGGACCCATTTTGATGTTTAATAACTCATAAAATAATGAAGATAGAAACAAACTTATGGCATTTATTGATGGAATAACTTATATAGTTTCCTTTTCAAGTTTGAATAGCTTTACGTTTGTAAATACCGTCTGCGCGTGTGTTTCATTTCAGATAATTTCATTTTCCGGTCTAAATATCTGTACTTTTTTAAATATCGTCTGCTTATTAATTGCATTTTTCTCTCTTTTGTTTTTGGAAACTATTGCAATGATCTGAAAACCCCCATGAATACCGTGAGGCAAAAGGGTATTCCCCAAAGGTTAATGTATGGTGTGGATTAATGCACGACCGAGTCATTGGGCCTTTCTTTTTTGCAGAAAAGACGGTCTCATCAGTCGTATACTTAGACATGTTGGAAAACTTCATATTTCCACAACTAGAAGATCTTCAGCCACATGTCTTTTTGCAACAAGATCGTGAACCACTTCATTGAGATACCATCGTTCGTAGTTCTTTGAATGACCATTTTACAGGAAGATGGATTGGGCGAGGAGATCCAATTCCTTGGCCACCCAGATGACCCGATATAACGCCGCTGGACTTTTTCCTTTGGGGATTTGTAAAGGATAACGTTTACAGGAGGAGAGTGTTGAACATTGATGACCTAAAAGCCAGAATTACAACCGCAATAGCCTCTGTGGATGCCGACATGCTTGCCGGTACCCGGCGTGAAATCGAATATCGACTTGATATTCTCCGTGCGACGAAGGGGGCATACGTGGAAGTTCATTGACGAGGGTCATGAAACTTTTTGAGTCTTTCTAACCATTTATGTTATTAATTTTAATCTGTCTTTATTATTTTACGAGTTATTAAACATCAAAATGGGTCCGGGACTTTGTAAACACCCTGTACGTTAATATATATGTGGGGTAATACCTTTTTTAAAAAGACATCTAAGAAACTTCTTGAAAGGACAGCACATTTAATTACATTTAAAGTATTTACATTTCTTACAAATAAGTTTATGTAAATTTAGTTCGCTTCTATGATACACTTTCGTTTACGTCTTTAAATCTAGCGTCGTTATTCATTCAATACGTCTCAAGGCAAACTGCCACATTAAATGGAATTCCGTTCCTATATATATATGTTTAGAATGATGATAAATCGATTTTTTTTCAACATTGTTTTTATAAATTAATATTTAATACTGTGTAAATGTGCCGCTACAGATGAGTTAATTTCTTGGTTAATTTTAATTATGGCAAGGC
Organism: Stegodyphus mimosarum; assembly: GCA_000611955.2. Lineage (NCBI taxonomy): Eukaryota > Metazoa > Arthropoda > Arachnida > Araneae > Eresidae > Stegodyphus > Stegodyphus mimosarum. The sequence continues at coordinate 185,285 of KK112732.1, read as the reverse complement.
ATGCAAGGACCTGTGAAGCAAAGATGCCTTTATAGATGTTCCGTTAAGGCAATCAGATTCATATTCTCCCCTGGTGAAATTCATGAAGTCATAGAGACTCGAAAGCCGTTTATTGTGATTCGACAAACAATAAGTGCTTAGTGCTCTTATTCACTCGAGAACTGGTGGGATCTAACATGTGAAAATCACTGACAGTACTGGAGAAATTTTGTATGAGAACATTTATTTCTACGTGATACGTCTATAATATCCTCAGTATAAAACTATCAGCTACTCGTCTAAAACTCTACTACAAGTCATCTTGTTTATAATAAATATCTACTAGATTGGAAAAACGACGTTACAGAGAGGAGGGTGTTATTTCATATTAAAAGTTAGTAAGGCCCGTAGAAAGTAGCATTGCAAAGCTCCCCAGTCCTTCACTAGGCATGAATCATTCATGAGCATGCTTAATCAGTTTGTTTCATGAAAGTGACCATCGTATATGTGGCGAGATTGGCGATCCCAAACATCATGTGTTTGATTCCCCAGTCACCTCAAACTAACATGCCTGGAAGTTATCATGCATGGGGACAGCTAACACCTGCAGAAGGGTACAATGTCTTCCATTAAAATCCGTTCGTCCCAAATTCTCACTATCAGAAGGAGACAAAACAGATTAGTTAATAAGTTCCGCCTGTTTCAGTAACATTAGCTCCAGTTAATTAGCAATATGTTTCCAAAAATATATGATCAGCAAAAGTCCCATTCAGTAACAATGCTTTGTTATTAGTTAAGCATCCTATTAATATCTTCAGTCTATGAAGCTATCGTTATACAATTATTTAAATCTGTTTCTTAGCGTAGTGTATCAAGTGCATGCAAAGCATTAGCCCATTAACTTAAGCATTTATATTTTTTGTATGTAATAAATATTAGCACATAATCTGGGTATATGAAACTGCTATTTTTCACATGTAACTCAACATCAGTGTTTGTCTTTTGTAACTGCAACCTGCTCCCTATATATTCTTAAATAAGTAAATTTTGTAAATAATTTTTGTTCCAGGAATTACGATGCCTAAATATTTGTGTTGATTTCTTCTTTACATCTGTACTTGCTGTAGTTATTGCATATACAGTACATACCCAACATATACTGTAAAAGTGAAAGATTCCTAAAATAAGTAATTCATTAACAAAATTGATTGACGTTTAGCAAATTAGCAATGTTTTTAATAATTTAGCATCTACAGCACCTGTTGTTTTGTAATTTAATTGTATAACTTTTGATATTCATTATAACTATTGGGCAGTTGTACCAAGCAATGACATAGTACTCCTCTGCATATAACAGCAACTTTCCAAATACTCAAGATAAATATCATCAACTATTTTCCACTTAGTTCCCAACATGTATTTTCCCGCCTTGTTCCGGTCTTTCTTCCAGTGTTCCTCATTTTGTATTTTTAAGTGCCGGAGGATATAACGCTTAGCTCTATTTTTATTTTATTTATATTTTTATTCTGTATGCGAGACTTAACAGGCTGATGAGCATCTTATCCAATGGCCCAGCTGTTCTTTCGATGCCGAAAAGAAACTAAATGCAGAAAAGTTCTAGTAAATAAGTAAAAGAAAGCAGAAATAATAACATTCACAAACGCAAAGTTTTACTGCGTATTCTTTTTATCCCAATGTAAACTTCAATACTCTGTAATTAAAAATGTTGAAAGAAAAAAGCTCGTAATAGCAAATCAATAATGCAGAGCAAACTATCTATTACTAAACAGTTCGCAGCTCACAATTTGGAAAACCTCAATTTAACATCATTGGTAATGAATAAATTACGAGGGATCATATCGTTTGTGACGAAACATACACGAGTAATCAATCATTACAAAATAGGAAAGGAAATAAAACCTTAATATTATCCACATATAAATATATTTATGAATATTAAATCATTGATAATACTCATTTGTTAAATTCTCATTACTGAGAAGAAACTCAGAAATAAATCAATTTTCTGCTGTAACTTTTGATAATTTAATAAGCGTTCTATAAAACCAAATTTGCGCAATGTTTCCAAATGACGTATAAGTAGATTTACAATTAGAAGAAACATAATCAGACAGTTACTTTTTTTCTCTGAGGGTTTACTAAGCGTTCTGACTCGCACTTGCACTACGCATGGAGAAAACCACGGAAAACTCAATGCAGACAACACATTTTCACCCGGGTTTAAACCCGGATAGAACTAGCAGTGCTCAGCTATCCTGACCACATGACCACTGATGGGTGTAGCTTCCGGATGTGCCAATATGCCTTTCTGGAGGATGCAGCATCGGTCTAGCTCCTGTGGTACAACATTCTTGGGAATAAGACGGCTAAGTGTCTGATTGTTCCAGCCATTCCTGCCAGAGTATATTAACATTCTTCTTTTAGTATATTGTGGAATCAATCTTGGGAGCTTATGTAAGGGAAATCAGCAAAGCATGCATGTAATTCTGCCTTGTTTCCGATGACATAAATACAAATACGGAAGTCACTGACTGAATTTGAAAACACATCAGCGCTTTTAAACTGGTGGGAAGTGGTGCAAGATTAACGAAACAATCAAGTTTTATCAGAAGATTTGAGCAGCCTGTAGAAATTGAATTGGACTACTTAGATATTATCAAAAACACGCGAATGTTAGCTACTTAAAGAGAAAGATGTCGCTAGGGTTTATGTTTTAAGGAAAGAAAAAAACATGAAAACTCTCATGCAGGCAGTCGGGGCTTGAACACAGAAGTCGAACAACCAGTGTTCAGCATTGTTGCTACTCAGCCGGATGGGCCTGGATAGAGAAAATTCACAGGTAGATAAGGAAGATTCACTCAGGAGGCACAGAAGTGAGAAAACAAAAATAATAATAAAATCTAGTAGGAAGAGAGACATGCCAATGTAAAAAAAAAGAAATTTGAGCGAAAAAGCAACTTTACACTTTTGACCTTCCCCTTGACTCTGTAAAATCAACGTCAATCTACGGTTGCTTTTTATGCCTAATGTTGACACAACAGATACCTGGTATATGAAGATTCCAGTGATATATATGAAACCATATTTAATTATAAATATTATTTCTTAATGTAACAGGCGGGCATAAAATACAACAGGATAAGCGAAAGCATATAAATTGATTGTCTTATTTTGGACAGAGGAATAGAACAAAAATATTCTTTAATACGAGGATAAATATTTTGTCGGTCCCCCATAAGCACGTATGACTATGATGACGGTTTTCAGTTCAGGGGTATGTTTCCTTATTCTCGGAAAACAGAAGATAGTGTTGACCCCACTGCATCTTTGCAAAATGAGCCAGACAACAGCTACATAGTACTTGTCATAAAGCAATAATTTGCGCCGATAATGGGTACCGAGATTCCATACTCTGCTTCACAGCTAAAAGCGCTTGAACCAAGGTCAATAGACACAAAAGGTCAGGCTCTTTCCAACTCTCGCGTTAAGTGACATCATCTACAGAAGTGAGAGAAAAGAAGATGCAACTTAGAAGCAGACGATGAACCACTGACGTCACGCAAATCTAGTGACGTCGAAGATTTCTGGTCGGGAACAGCAAACATTGTAGTATGGTCGGAATATTGCCTTGTTGTATAGTAAACTTTGCCGAAATGTATATTACGGCGAGTGAACGTAGAAGCAAGAAACGGCCTCATAAAGATTTTTCTAGTGTGTATCAATTAAAATTAGTTAGGTAATATACATAATGCAAGGAGGCCATACCCTAAATCGCCTAATCGCCTTTAGAAGCTATTTGGATGATAAAATATTTGGAATTATAAGTAATCTCTGCATATAGTATTCACCTGTGCGTTTTATAATCTTGAATTCGCTGAATGATTTTTGTTAATCTTATAAGAAATTATCGCATATTTTTCCGTCTTCTAAGTAATTGCACTCATGATATAAGCATCGTCCAGATAGTCAAATGAATGATCCAGTGTTCGAATCCTGGCAACAGTGCAATTGATGTTTCTTGTTTCGCACTGCAAAACATATAATAACCTTTACAGTGGAGACTGAAATAAAAGTAAAATGAAAACTGGGATTCAATTGACTAGATATGGGGTCTCTTCCTGGTCGCCCTAAAAGTCAGTTAGAATATGAGGTATAATCGCTTTGCTTGCTCACATGGCATAAGTGAACGTCTAGCTAACAGAGCAAAAGATCCGTCATTCAGCTCCCTCCAGAGGTACAGTTCTTGCAGGTTTCTTGCTCCAAAAGTCTCTTTACAAGTGCATCTGAAATAAATGGTGGTCGGTAACTCATCACAGCTAAAATTTTGCCGACTGGGTGTCGTGCCTTGCCTCTATCCCTTTTAAGTGCAGAAGTATACAAAAATTATTGCCACGCCTCGTGTCGTTGTCGTGGTGTAGTTGTTATTTAACACTTCCTGTTAGCATACTAGAGGATCTGTTTTTCGTATACTGGTGAGGGTACAGCTGAGTTTTCATGTTTCCTGCTCCAGAATTCATAACAGTCTTTATAACCTTCACAAGTTACAACGTTCTAACTCTTAAATTCGTTTCATATTTTTACGGAATCAAAAAGTATTTTCCGTAAATGTTAGTACAAAAGTATTGCTTTTATTGGCCTGCTTAAATGAATGCGTATACATTATTTCTGTGTTGTTGAAAAATATGACGTGATATCAAATGACAAGAAACCTTTTTTAGCTTCAGTTTTCTCTTTCAAGATGAGCACATACCTTCTGATTCTCATCAGAACCCGTATCGCTTGGATTTTCTCATTATTAAGAATGAATCTTTTAATCACCAAACATAAAACTTCCCTCAAACTTTGGTAGTATCATGAAATTTTGGAAATTCATAGCACAGAATTGCACTGGTAAATTTAGTTACTTACACACATACATAGGTGTTTATTGCATTGATGTGGAAACTTTTTGAACACTGTGCAACTAAAAATGAAACGTATCGTGTATAATAATTACATCTTATTATACTCTTAGACAAAAAAAACGACGCACCAAGAAGGAGTTATCCGAATCTGACGAAAATCTATAGAAGTGATGTACATATACCCGAAAACAAATTATTACAGTTTGAGAAAAATTGGATGATTTATTGAAGTGATAGAGCTTCACAAAGTGAAAAAGTCAGTAACGCGTTTGTCCATCTCTGGCCCTTATGCAAGCAGTTATTCGGCTTGGAATCGATTGATAGAGGTTGCGGATGTCCTTCCGAGGGATATCGTGCTAAATTCTGTCGAACTGGCGCTTTAGATCGCCAACCTCCCGAGCTGGTTGGAGGGCCCTGCCCATAATGCTCCAAACGTGCTCAATAGGAGAGAGATCCGAGGACCTTGCTAGCCAAGGTAGTGTTCGGCAAGTACTAAGGTAAGCAGTAGAAATATGTATAGTGTGAGAGAGGGCATTATCTTGCTGAAATGTAAGCCTAAGGCGGCGTGACATAAAGAGCAAAACAACGGGCCTTTAACTTCGTCGACGTACCGCTGTGCTTTAAGGTTGCGATGGATGACAACCAAAGAAGTCCTACTTTGAAATGAAATGGCAGCCAAGACTCCTGGTTGTTGGCCTGTCTGCCGGAAGACAGTCAGGTTGTATTACACCGCTGTCCGAGGCGTCTCCAGACGCACCTTCTCTGGTCATCGGGGCTTAGTTCAAAGCGGGAATCATCACTGAACACTATTCTACCAAGTGATTCCAGTCAGTGACATTCCAGTGCGAATGAGCCGAACACCACTGCAAACAGGCTTGACGTTGTACATGGGTCAATGGTAGTCGGCGCAAGAGGCGTCGTGACCTCAGCCCTCTTTCTGTGAGCCGTCCATGAATGGTCCTTGTGGTCACTGAAGCACTAGTTGCAAGTACAATCGATGATAATGATGCATCTGGGGCTGTGAGTGCCGCTCTGACGTTTGTTTGGTCTTCACGTTCTGTCGTTTCTCTAGGCCTATCGCTTCCTTCTTGACGCTGTGTTCAGCCATGGTTCACCCATTCCTGCCAACATAGTGGCATCGCTCCTGCTCAGATGTCGAGCTATTCGCCGATAAGACCAACCGGCTTCTTTAAGCCCAACTACACGACCTCTCTCAAATTCTGACATCTGCGCATATCATTCGCGCACCTGTATGCCTGTATGCAAGGCATAGTTACTTCCTACAAGAGTACACGGAATGAAATTCATGAAGAATTTATGACTTGTAATCGTAATTTTTCCTTTTAAATATCCTGCCAGTTGCGCAGATGAGATGTGCTGTAGCGACAACTGTTCATTCATTGGCAGCCAAAATGTCAAATTTTGCATTTTCTGTCGAAACCTGTATGCATATCAATTTGTGTCTAATTTGCTTCATATCTTCTCGTTGCGTCGTTTTTTTTCTCTAAGAGTGTATATGAGTGCCATTTAAGAGAAAAGAAATCTTTTTTGTTTTGCTCGAGCTGTTGTCAAAATAGGAGCAAACTCCAAATGAAAGAAATATTTTTAAACGTAAGATATAAAAAGGATCATCTAAAAACTCATAAATGTATAAATAGCATCTCGCTTATATCTGTTTTCTTATTATTTTTCATTTTCCTTCCGAAAATCCAATCATATTTAACAACGAAAATAGTGTGTTTCTAAAGGAGTAGAGAATAACAAACCAGCGCTAAATTGCCAAAGGTCTTTATTTTTAAGTGATAAGTATATTACCATTAAGTAAGTAAGCAGAACATAAGTATACGATAAATGAAAAACTCGAATAAATATATGGAAAGTATGATTTCGCATATACTTATGCATTTATTATTTTATACTTTCATTCCGAGAATCGAAATATTTTATACTCAGAAAACAGTGTTTGGAAAGCTTAAAAAATAAAAAAATAGCTCTCCGTTGTCAAATGTTTTTTTTTCTCGCCAGAAATATTAAAAGCTCCTAACTAAAGACGATATTTGAGATGTTTTTCATTCAAACCTTTGTCTTTGAGACACAGTTAGAGCGATGTTTTTCAAAATTGAATTGAGAACTTTCCGTAAACAAGCAATATATTTTACTCTTCGTGATCTATTTTTACACATTTAAAACTTTAACTTACAAATTTCGTATTTGTTTGTATCAGGGACGACAGATTGGAATCCTCAAAATTCAAGAAATTTTGCGCATGCGTCGCAAAGAGTATGAATCATACCCTTTTCTCAATCGTCATCATGTAATGGGCTCAAATACATATTAAATCTGTTGTTCGTGTTAACATCGTGTTATACTGGAGTTAATATCGTTTACTAAAAATACTGTTAACTGAAACAAAAAATGATTTCTGCATAAAAATCTCATCCGCAAAGATATTTTCTGGATACTTTTAGCAAAAATGAAATAAATATATTGCTTTATTAAATGCATATTACTAAATTAGTAATGTTTAAGGATCAATAATGGGTTAGCAATGGCAGATTTATTTATTTATTCTTCTCTGGTACAGGTGTTTCGCTTTATAATGCAAAATGTTAATGCTGTCTTAATTCACTGCACGTAAGGCCCCATAAAATATAAAATTATTCCAAATCAGTCAGTTTTATACTTGACTCCTGGGATATGTAACACGCATGTATGTGTATGTAATATTCATTAATTACTTAAAAAATTCTGCTTTGTAAGAAATGACTCTGAATAATCTATTTAAAAAAATAGTAATACGGCAGTGAGAAAAAAAGTCAAGCTTAAATTGCTCTCATATAAGCGTGATATTTAATGTTCTTAATTTGTTGCAAGCTTCAGAAGTCCATTTGAAGAAGTAAAACACTTCAAATTTGAAGTGGGCATTCACATACTGCCCACATCAAATTAGAGATAACTCTTTTTTATTGATATGATTAGTTCTCTTAGAATTATTTTGAAAGAAAACATTTTGGCGGAAAATAATTTTAAGAGAATGACATGAAAATTGATGTAATAAAAGATTTTGTTGAAATTTTTTTATTTATTTTATTCTAATTTATTAAATATTTCCATGTATTTATTTATAATGCACAGACGCTATTTATTCTAAAAAAACTTCAAGATGCAAAATATTGACATTGGACACCTTCAATGAATAATAATTTATAGGAATTTAAATTTCTATCTATTTACTATGCATGCTTAACAAACATGAAAATGTGATAGAAGAGCGCGCTGTCAATCTAACTTACGACAATTCATGAGAAAGCTTTTTATGAATGGTAACGTTGCGTTATTTTCCTTAAAATTTTGAAGAAAAGTTGTTTCGAGCGTGGGGGAACAAATGTAATAAATAAATAATTTATATAAATTTTGAATACTCTATTTTTTATTGAGG
>KK112732.1:159334-176928 GCA_000611955.2 Stegodyphus mimosarum | reverse complement strand
TAAAATTCGTAGACTTTGCAGTAAAAGTTTTTTAAAATTTGCAGTTGTAAGTTTTGCAGAAATTTACAAATATTACGTTGATTCTTGTTCTTTGTCTTCTCCAATAATCGTTATTCAGCGTTTTATTTTAACCAAAATTAGAGGAACTTCAAACAGACCTATTTTTTGCTTCTCTTTTCCACGTGGCGTGTTCACCATTTTGTGATCGTATCCTGCGAAAGTTTTAAATATTACGTTGATTCTTGGTGTTTGAGTTCTCCAATATTCATTATTCGGCGTGTAATTTTATCCTGAATATTAGCATCTCCAAGCAGGCTTATTTTTTATTTCCGTTTTCCACGTGGCGAGTTTTCGTGATTGCATACTGCAAAATTTACAAATATTACGCTCATTCTTGTTGTTTGAGTTCTCCAATAATCATTGTTCGGCTTGTTATTTTAACCTTAACTGTCATGTTGTTTAGTTCCATTTTGAGAAGATTATGCAAGTCGATAATGATTTTTAAATTATTCACAAAATTTTTGATTAGCCATAAGTTAGTATTGCGTACATTAAACCTAATCAGACACTTCACTGGCTTTCATTGGACCACTTTACGCTTGTTCTGCAGACATCGTATTCTTGTCCTCATCTAAAGCAACTTTTAGCATGTGTTAATACCAATATACTTTTATTTTTTAAATGCAATTAATTAATTCTATTTACTTCATTTAATTTTTGGCATTAAGTAATACAGTTAATAGAAGAAAATTTCTATTAGTTTTTTAACGATCCAAGGTTATTAGAATTATATGTAATATTTATTATTTTAACTAAAATTAAATAAATGTTTGGTACTCATATTAATGAGATGCATGCTTATAGATTCTTGCAATTTGTTTTATATTTGAACTTTTTATTATAAGAAACATCCAGTCAAATCACACTTTTGTTGCTTATATGTCGATAGAAATAACAGTAACAAATTTTTAAAAATGCCGGCGAGGAGAGAAAACGTAATAGATTATTGTTACGTGTGATTGCCAACTTCTAGTAGTAATAAAATGAATAAATAACTGGTCACAGCTACCTTCGGGCTGTCACTGATTTGAGTATTTGCAATCGTCTGGCAATTGAAGTTAAATTTCAATGGCTAATCTACTCGCTTGTAGCTTCGTGTTCGCACGTGTTCTAGCCCTGTTCGCTAACAGGTATAAAATTCGGTGGCAAAATATGCGAGCCAAATACAAGTGAGCGTCAGCAGGACAAACAACTCTGTTGGAAGGCTTACACGGTCTTCACCCGAAGTGAAGAATTCGCTTGCTATATATATTCAAGCAAATTTATATTCTAGTGATAGATAACAGAAAAAAAGAGGGTATAGAAGAGAATTAACATAAAATGGTGTTATATAACTTCATTACACATGAAAATGGTATTACATAATATTCTACAAAGAATTATTGACACTGTACACTATAATTACATCTATTTGTACGGAATATATCGTAGACATTGGGTTATTTAGAAGCAGGAGATCAGAAAAGTGAGCAATGCCCTCGCCGGGACTCAATCCACGGACCTCTCGAATACTCACCGAGCGTGCTGATTACTACACCCCGAAGGCATGCCAAGAAGGAGGGAGAAATACCTTATATACTCCCCCTTTTAAAGGGCGATGGGGATCAGGGGACCTAGTTGTGGAGAATCATCATCTGCTACCTTTTTGTTAGGGCACCACTTATAGAGACATTAGGTATTTATGAAGCAGGAGACGGGAAAAATGAGCAGTGCCCTCGTAAGGACTCGAACCACGGACCTCTCGAATACGCTCCGAACGTGCTGATCACTACACCACGAAGGTATGCCAAGGAGGTGGGAGAAATACCTTATAATATTACCCTGTATTCAGACTAGTATAAATTCTTTAATTCATGACGATTGTTATAATTTTTACTATCATTTACTGAACTAAGTAGCAAGCTAAATTGTCATTAAATAATACTTTAAAAGAATCTTTAATAACAGAAGTAATTCCCCCAAAAGAAAGTTTCCAGAAATTTCGTGTAAACAAGTATCTTTAACAACGTTTGCGTGCAAATAATGTGTAATGAATTAATTGATTAAAATTACCATTTTCTTGATGCCTACACATTAAACCCCCGTATATTTATGAGAAACTCATAACAGTTAAATTTTCATTATTGTGGTTAATATTTCTCGAAAATTCCTCACCATTCCCTGAAGCATTTGGGAAGTGATGTCATTAACAAACGAATCTCTGAAAGCGCAGATTTAATCTGATTTCAACTAGTAGTAGTAAGATTAACAAAATCTTCCTCTATTTGTAACCTTTTAAATATAGGTTATTTAATTAGATTAATTTGCAATTCATTTCTGAAGGAATATTACCGTTGTAAATATTTCACTTGCCTGAATTCAAAATACTTCTTCTTATTTGATATACATAGTTAATACTGCTATTCTTCCCATGGCAGCTGTTACATTCTTCGATATCTGAATAAAAATGCTCAGGAAATAAGTATTAATATATAATAGCACTACTCGTTAACTGCAAGATTTGTTAGACGTTATGGCTTCAAAATTATTATTTCAAAGAATTCCAATTTCAAAATTATGAATTGAATAAATTTAGATATTCAAGCTGTGTGTTTTAATGAGTCTTAAAGTAGTTCCTCGGAAAAGTATTAAAAATCGTTTGGCTAAACACTAAAAGTAAATGTATTCAAAATTTGATTGTAACGCCTTTCAAAATTAAACAGCTCGATCTGGTTACGCAAATTCTTTATTTTATAAGGTATTTCTCCAGCCTTCTTAGCCTGCTTTCGTGGTCTAATAGTCAGCACACTCGGCGCGTATTTCAGAGGTCCGAAGTTCGAGTTCCGGCGAGGGCGTTGCTCATTTTTCACGTCTCCACCATCAAAATAATCTAATGACCCTACACTGGCGCCCGAACTGAAAAAGGTGGTGGATAATGATTCCCCACCACCAGGATTTGGCGATTATGTCCCCTAATCTCAGTCGCCCTTTGAAAAGGGGGAATATATTAGGTATTTCTCTCGCCTTCGTAGCATGCCTTCGGGGTGTAATGGTCAGCACACTCGGTGCATATTCGAGAGGTCAGAGGTTTGAGTCCCGGTGAGCATATTGCTCATTTTTGACCTCTCCTGCTTCAAAATAATCTAACGACTCTACAATTTTAATGAAATATTTTAAATTATTTTGTCTGAGTTATATTACGTGAGAAAGTAATGATATTAAAATGATTATTGCTTTCTTATAAAATGATTATATTTTTAGGAATTTTCAAAATCTTCATAACACAGTTCATCCTCAAGACACTGCCACTTCTAAAAGCGACTATTTTTAAGAATAAAAACAAGCTTCTTCGGTTGATAATTGCAAACAGTTTCTGCAAGAGAACAGCTTTCTAACTCGACCGGGACTATGAAACGAATTTTTTTCGAGACGACCAAGACATATTAAACTCGGTACCAAATTATTTATAACATTAATGATAATTACAGATATTATATATCTCCTAAACGATTCGATATAGCATGAATTCATTGCAAAGTGAATTCAAATATAGTGTTTGTCAAGAAAATGGATACACCCCAGCAAACATTATTGCAATTAATACATTAAATTTTATTTTGAAGCTAGCGGGGAACACAGACTAAAGTACATACTAATATAACATACATATAGACCCACAATAGAGGCTAAGGAGGGAAAACGAACATTAATCATCGCATCGCAGACAATGGCAATTTATATTGTATCAACAGCAATTGAGACATATGGACTGTGTTCATACGCGCGATTGCTATTGAATGAAAGAGTAAAGCAATGGCTAGATTTACAATGCCAGATAAATGACAAAATTATAATTTTGCATGCTCACATGCCAGGCCGCCTGCAATAAGGTAAGACATAGGTACAGTCAATACATTTATTAGCCAACCAGCAGTTGCTAGAAATTTTGTATTCTGTTTCTAATGAGTTCTAGAAAGTTCTATTTCTATTTTCTAATGAGTTAATACTTTTACTTTCATCGAGTCAAATGTGGAATTTAGTCTTCTTTACTAACATGCAATTTCACTAGGTCTACTTAAAAGTCTATCTTGCGATTTCGCTCAAAGACTCGAAGATGTATGCAACAAAGGATGAAAGGGTGTAAAAGAACCTTTTATTGAATACAATAGTTTACTGACGGCATGGACTTACGTGTTTACACAGTCACCAATTACTTGTAATGAGCAACTTAAAAAAAGGTAAAGTAACAAACAAATCCAAAGCTAAGTATTTTAAGATTGACACTTATTTCAAGTAATTTTAATATTTCAGGAAGAAACTCCGCTTCTTTAAACGAAATTTTTAAAGGGCTAGTAGATTTAAATTACAAAATGTAACCAACAGAAATTTCTTAAAGATGGAAACTAAGGTAAGATTTGAGGAAAAATAACTTTTTTTGAGGAAAAATTTAAGAAAAAAAAGGAAGTAGTGAAAAGGGTTTTCCCTTTGTGTTCTTTTTCTTTCTGTTTGTTTTCATAAAAATAATAAATTTTAAATTACAGCGGGCAACATTGAGTAAAAGCCTATCTCGTTAAATTGGAGAGATATCGCCAAGTTGGCGATTATTTGATGACATTTGGATCTGGGCCATGTATAACTATAATTGGTATCGTGATTGAATGTATATAGCTAATCCTATGTGTAGCTGTAACCATATTCGACCCTCATATGCCTTCCAGTAATTTCAAGAAGTGAAAGGTACTAGAGATTTCTTGGCGGCCGGAAGAAAACTACGTAAGACCGGTCGGAGCATCATTTCTCAGTTGTTCGTTCAGAGGTGAATTCGGAGTGAGAGCTTCGCCTTTTAGATGTGCTTGAATTGCACTGTGTTTAATGTTCTTAGTAGTTTGAAGTGTAACTACTGATTATTCTCTGTGATACTGAGAAGAAATATAGGACTAATTTTATGGAACGTTGCAGCACTGTAAAGTGTTTCTTTTGGGCAAAAAAAAATAAAATATCAAGTTATCATCGGTTTTGTGTGCATTCAATCCATTACGAAAGCGTACGCACGCAAAAATATAAGTATAAATACGCACGCAAAAATATAAGTATAAATACGCACGCAAAAATATAAGTATAAATACGCACGCAAAAATATAAATATAAATGCTACGTTTCGCAATTTCTTTTGAGTTATTATAGGAAAATATAACTTTTATTTTATTTTTGTTATTGTGAAAGCTCATTTTGTCGAAATTTAAAATTTGTAGACTAGCGCAGCACAGTACAGCATGAACACTTGATAATTTAGAATAAAAGAAGCATCTGGGTTGAATTTATGAATTTTCAGTATCAAATATCAAGGAAAGGAAATTTGTATTTAATCGATATTTTAATATCATTTTCATTTTCTGCTGTATTTTAGACAGAATTTAAATTATGTTTTCAATGCAGTGCTATTTAAAATTTTAAGACATTTGTAAATTTTAAATAATTGTAATCCCCAGTTGTTCCGCAGGTCAACTTGTTGTAAGTCCTATGAAAGGTATTTATTCTTTGCGATTTTTAATGTCGGAGTACTCCGCAAGGTAAATACTTAAAGTTATGACGCCTACGAATGCAAATATTTCGACACCGTTGTGAATTTAAAATCTCTTCTGCTTAATTTACTTTAGTGTTAGAAATTCTGCTGTTATCGTGGTGTACGTTTCGCATACTAATAATATCTGTATCGCAGACAAATGTTCAAGGATTGTAAAATACGTTTAGAAAGAATATTTACTTTTAGTTACCAGACGCTAAATATTATGTGATCTAACTCTGAAAAGTTAAAGATTATAACGAAGCATATAATGTGCATTCTAAATAAAAGTAATTTTGTATGATGAAAGTAATCTAGACGAAGAATCTCGCAAGATAAACGGAATCGAAAATAAACGAAATCGAAATGTAATAAATGCCTCTACAAGAATCTACAAATTTTAAAAATTAGGAGAAATAAATCATGGAAACAAAACATTCTTCGAGCTATAGCTTTCATTTCCTTTTAGAATTAAGTCAAAACTCTCTTTCGATGCACATGAAAAAGCAAAATGGGTGTCTGAGAAAAGCATGACAATAATTAACCAGTAAATAACTACAACACATATATTTCATTTTTAACTACAGGGTACTGCGCAATACTAACTGCTGTTAACAATCTCTTATCGAAATAATCTTCGATGGAAATAGTGAGTAATTTAATATTGCATACAATGACTGCAGATTCTCGCTAGATAATATCGAAGTAAGCACCATCCTCTGGTAGGTTAAATGTATTTCTTAACAGACATCAGTTCAATATCTAGTTCATCATGTTCTAATTTGCGCTTATTATTATTTAAAGAAGCTTCGGATTTGCGTTATAAATAACCCAAGATTCTCAGGCTGAGATCATTATAAATGTTTCCCAATTTATTAAAAACAAAGGATTGTAAAAATGAGTTCAGGATTGTATAAAATGTTCAGGACTGTATAAGTGAGTTCAGGACTGATTAAACGGAGAAGAAATAAAAACTACAGAGGTTTTTAGTAGATATTACAAATGCTAATTTTTTTGTAAAGTAATAGATAAAAAGCAACTATTTTTACCTCTCACCGTGCTATATACTTAGGTAAGGGAGGAGGTAAAGTTTTCTGTCCAAAAAGTAAATAAACAAGAATTAGGGTCCTGATTACACGTTTTGGCTATTTTTACAGTGATATCTGTGTGCTGCTGTATTTATCACACACGATAACTTTTGCATGAAGCGTCCAAAAAATTCCGTTAGTTTCTGTGTTTCAGCCTTCTACATTCTAAAGAACTGATTAGATTTGGAGTAAAACTGGACAACCGGAAGGGGTGCTTTACAAGAAGCCCATAGCAATCTTTAATGGAAAATCGAAAATAGTACTTTACTTGGAGCTCATAATAGTTTTTACAGAAAATGTAATAGAATATGGTCGAAAAATTTCTCAATTTTAGTATTTAAAGCTTTTATATCAACGAAAATCAGATATCAGATTTCGATTAAAATTGATAAATCGAAAGTAACATTTTATTTGAAGTTCTAAGTAGACTTTTGTAGAAAAATATGTAGTTTGAGATAATCCAAAACTTCTAAAATTTAGTATTTAAAATAGGTAAATGATTGGGAGCAACGTATCACATTTATAAGCATTAAATGTAATACTGGAAATATACTAAATACAACGAAAATAAGCTCATTCTGAATAGGAGCTCTCGTTATAAAACAACTGAACGTATAAGCCTCAGTCGTTATTTTGTATTCACTTCACTTTTCAAATAAAAGGATGCTGACACCAACTGTTATCGCTATGTATCACCTTTAAAGAAGTGATCAAGCAAATATAAGTAATATAATGAAATATAAAAAAAAATATATGGCAACACTTAATCACTCTGTAGGGAATTCTAAAGATAAGCTGCTTTTAAATGTTTTTGTGATTATTAAATCATTGATTTATGAATCAGAGACGATATACTAGGATTGATACGATATTTTCATATCAAAGGTTGGGTACTGATGAGTACATGAAGTCGTATAGTCAATATAGTCCATTGCTTGGGAGAATAGAATAATAAAAAAATTGTAAGGTGTATAATTAATCGCGAGCCATAAAGTTTATAAACAAATTAGATTTTATTTAAAAAATTAATCAGCCAGAAATGGGTCTACTTAAAGCTGAGATCATCATCATGTGCTGATCGCATCCGATTTCTTTTAATTTATGCATTCTGATTAGGAATATGTCAGATATTTATGTGTTACAAATGTTAAGAGCATCTTATGGTTTCAGGTTTGCAGGAATTATTATAGTTCATACATATTCAAGAACTTTACGAAAGGAAATAAAATTCTAATATGACAGGTTTCATGAGTAGTTAATCCTAAGTACTTAAGAATGATAGCAATTAATTACGCTACAGTTATTTAATTATTGAAGCTCATGTTCATTATTCTTTTGTAAAATACCGTTGCTTCGTTACAAGCTCTGGAAAATAAAAATAAAAATTATTTAAGTATTTATAAATATTTTCATAATAATCGATCTGAAGGTAGAAAGAAAACAGTCAATTGAATATTCTTTGAACTAAAAATTCGAACCAAGTTGAAAAGTGAAATATGCATAAGGGATTTCTGTTCACAATAATTATTTTAAGTTAATTACCTCATGTTTAAGAAATTATTGACATATGAACCACTTTTCAAAATACTAGGAGTTAACTATAGTTTGAGCTCATCGGCAACCAAGTTGCTTATTAGCCCATCAGCGACCAAGACCGCTGAACACTGGTAGTTCGACCCGCCTCCTAATCCAGAACAACGGGATGACTGCATTCATGTTTTCGTAGTTTTCCTCATATATAAATGAGCTAATTTTTTAAGAAGTTCTCGACGAAGCATACCTCCTCTTAGGAGGGTAACTTTCGTGAGCTTTGCAATAGTGAACATGTCAGGACTGAGTGTTCTGTGCATAGCTTTAGCGAACATTGTGAAGTAACTCCTTAACCTAAAGTCCTGCTCTGGAACAGGGAGCTGAAAATGAGCTTTGTTCTGATGTAGATACTGTGCTGGAGAATAACTGCACTTGAAAGGGATTTAAAATCCTCTTTTATTAAATCAATATTATTTACACACTTCCCAACTCGGGAGGGATACAGAAAGTAAAAGACCACACTTGGGCCTAACTTAACAATCAGATAAATTTAAACTAAGCTAAATATAAATTTAATTAAATCCTTGCTCACAGAGCTAAATCGCGGAATTGGCCTCTAACTAAATGGTGCGTAGCAAGAAATACTAATACTAGCGCACTTCAATTTATTTCAACATGCAATCGCGTAGTAAGCACTATGGCTTATAATTTTAGCTGCTAGCTGGTCAGGCGAACGTCGAAGAATGACCGTGATCCGAGACTAAAAGCTCTCTCACATTGAGAGGTTTCTACTTCTGGTTTAAATAGTACTTGGCTGTACTTCAAATTAGCATAAGCTGAAAACGCGCGTTTCTTCTGACGGGAAGTTGAAACAGAGAAGAGATAGAGAGATTTAAATTAAAATAAAACTTTGTTAGTTTAATTAAAACCTTACATACTTCCCGCCAGAATTGCGGTAGTTAAACTACTGTGGTTCAAACGGACCATGTTGAAACTCGCAATTCTAAACAAATAGTCAAAATTTAACTCTTCTAAATTTAGGCCAACTCTTACAAGGCAATATCTGTTTGTGAAAATTGGTTAGAGACGAAATTTGCTTGAACAACAGTCTTCAACATTTTTCTTTCATAAGTCTTACTCCTTCCATCAAAATCTGGAAGGAAAGGAATTTTAGTACAACATAATAACAGTAATTTCTAGGTACAATTCTTTATTCTTACCCGTGTAAATTCGCACAGACACATTATCATTCAAGCACAATTAAATCCTTCCCCCAATGCTCTCTCACCGGTGTTGGATGAAAAGCAAACCGCCATTGCGGGTTTTCTGTGTTTGGGGGTGTTCAAATCTTCCACCTACGATCGACTAACATTAGTTAGAACTTGACATACGAGACCTCAAAAGACGCCCTATAACCAGCTAAACCTGAGGTTCTCACTAGCTTTATGTCTAACACTTTAAGTGTATTTGGTGGAGAGCCTATTTAACACTTGCATTCTAAAATTACTCAAACTTTAACTTTTCATGCATACAATTCGCAGTTTGCACATATAATTCACATTGATATTGCACTTAACGTGCATTGCTAGCATAATATTATTTGTTACATTTTATAACACTTTAACAATTTCATAGCAATCATGAAATACAAATGTAGGTTAAATTTCTAAGCTTACAGCAAGTGCTTCCTATTCCTTTCTCAAGGTACTTTCCTGAAATATCACATTACACTGAAATAATAGTCCATAGACTAAATCGTGTTCTTCAATTTTCCGATTTTTCATTCTAGACATTTTACAAGTCTTTCGACAAAGCGTCATACAAAATCATTTAATTAACATTTTTCTTTTCAGCAATTCATTGCTTTTACAAAATTAATCTATTTGCAATGCTTCAGAATCTACTTTACAAACATTAAGTAATTTTAAGTCTTTGCAGAATTACAATTTTTAAGCAAAAACATTTTTCTTTCAAGATGAGAACTTATCGCCCACTTGGCTTAAAACTCAACCTCGCTTGAGGTAAAATCGACCCTGCAACTTACAGTACACTCGAAAATTAACTAAACTTTTGAATAAGAAATGCTACTTATCTTGTTGTAGTTATCCATTCTTTTCTTGGCCCAATCCTTGAAAGAATAAGTTGCAGCTTGGGGCAGTCTCCTTGACTTTGGTTGTTGGTCCTTGGAAGCTTGTTCATCTCTTTTCCTTTTACAATTCCGTCGTTGTATCCTAGCGTACTTGCTCTGGGGAGGAGGTTGCTCTGCTGGGCGTTTGGTGGACTGGGCTCTTCGCTCCTGGGCCCTTGTTCGTTGCTGCTCCTGGTTCCTGCTGTATTTGGGACGTTGATTCTCAGGCTGCAATCGAGGCTGCTTGCTTCTCAGGCACCTGTCCGATGTTTCCGCAGTTTTTTTGGATACTTTGGGCTTTCCTTGCCCATTCTGCTTTCGTCTCTTGGTTTGCTTGTAGGTCCGTTCGTAGGTCTGCTCACCTGCATCGTCAGACTTTCTTTTGAATCCACATTTTGGTTCTTACTTCTACTTTGTTGAGGTTTCTTTTTCTGACTTTTCGAGGCCATTGTAGCTGGTTCCTGCTGTTTTCGCTGAGGTACATCTTCCGTGCTATTCGATTGCCTCGGATCCTGGAAAAAATCTTTAAATACTTGCATTTTATTTCTATTATAGTACGGCTTGATTTGATCCACATTCGCCGTGATTCTTTGCCCGTCATTTCTTTTTAATATAACCACTGCCTGTGTAACTTTCTCAATTATGAAAGGGCCTTCAAAACGCGGAAAAAATTTCCCCACCTTTTCTTCTGGGGTATTTGACAAGTTATGTTTTATTTTCAGAACTTCATCTCCCACATTGTACTTGACCCCTCTTCTCTTTTCGTCATAATATAATTTTTGTTTTCTCTGGGCCATTTCTATATTTCCCGTCGCTTCCCGTATCAACTTTTGTATATCACTTATTTTAAATTCTTCTGCCCTTTCCTGGACAAAGAAAAGTTTATCTAAGGGTTTCAAAATTTTTCTTCCAAGAAACAGTTCAGCGGGTGTTTTTTGTGTAGTATCGTGTTTGGCGGTCCTAAGGGCAAATGCAAATTTATTTATATGGCTATCCCAGGTAGAGTGATAGTTTTTCACATAACTTCGAATTATTTTCACTACATTTCTATTAACCCGTTCCGCTATGTTTGACTGCGGACGATACGGGACCATCTTTAGATGACGTATGCCCAGTTTTGCACACATTTCCTCAAAAATATTACTAACAAACTGGGGACCATTATCGGAAATAACTTTTAGGGGCGCCCCGTATTTTAAAATATACTTATTTAGAATTGAATCTACTACAATTTTTGCAGACGCGCATTTTAACGGAATCAACTCTAACCATTTGCTAAAATGATCCACTATAACTAAAAGATATCGGCTTTTGTTAATTTTATTTCTAGCGTAAGATCCCAATAAATCGATGCCTATTATTTGATTTGGGAATTCTGATTTAATACTATTTTTAATTTACATGTTGGGCACGACTGGACATACGCCCTAGTAAACTTTTGCAGTTCTGGAAAGAAAACTGCCTCGCGAACTCTTTGGACAGTTTTTCTTATACCTAAATGGGCCGAAATGGCACAATCGTGCACCTCTTCTAATACATTCAATCTAATGCTAGCTGGGATAACCGGTCTATATTCATGATTCTCATTAGTCGTTTTCGTATAGAATAACAGCCCGTCAATTATTTCATAATTCGCTGCCCTATTTCTTATCGGCACAATATCCGGATGACTGAAATTCTCAGGGTCGGCCAAATAATTACATATATTTTTGAACTCCGGATCTTTTTTGAGTTCGGCTATTACTGTTTCACGAGAATCTAGTGCTTTGGATGTCAGCATGGCTATCTTAATTATACTTCCATTTTCATCTAAGTTAATTCTGCTTAAAGCATCTGCCACCACATTTTCTTTTCCCGGCGTATGTTTCATTATTAGGTTATATTCCTGTAATTTGAGAGCCCACCTTATTAATCTGGTTGATAAATCTTTTCCAGAATAGAGTCTAGTGACCGCCGCGGGGTCGGTATATACAGTTACTGGAGAACTTCCAAAGAACACACGAAATTTCTGCACTGATGATAACACTGCGAGAGTTTCTCTTTCCGTTGCGGTATAGTTTCTCTAGGTTTCCTTTAATGTTCGACTGAAAAAGGCGACGGGTTGACCATTTTGGGAAAGCACTGCGCCAATCGCGAAATCTGAAGCGTCCGCTGAAATCTCTAATCCCTTATCCCCCTCTGGAAATTTTAAGACGGGAGCTTGAGTCAATGCGTCTTTCAGTTTTTGAAACGCCAAGTTGGCTTCTGCTGACCACAAAAACCTAGCTTTCTTTCTTTTCAACTTTAGCAGCGGCTCAGCTATTTTTGCAAAGTCTTTAAGGAAGGACCGATAGTATGAACACATCCCAAGAAACGACGATAATTTCTTCGCTGTTTTAGGAACAGGATAATTTTTAATAGCTATTATTTTTGATTGATCCGGTTCGATTCCTTTTTGGGAAATTTTAAATCCTAAATAGCGTAACTGTTTTGCGGCAAATTTACATTTAGACGCATTTATCTTTAAACCAGCTTCATTTAACAATGAAAACACTTTTCTTAAATCTTGTAGGTGTTGTTCTAGATTACTACTTGTAATTATAATATCGTCTAAATATATGAACATGCTTTTACCAAGGACTGGTCTTAAGACGATGTCCATACATCTTTGGAACGTTGCCGGCGCGCCGGATAATCCGAACGGCATTCTAAGAAATGCGTACGTGCCAGATTTCGTTATGAACGCGGTTTTGTGTACGTCCTCGGGTTTTACCCCAATCTGAAAATAGCCACTCGTGAGATCTAATGTAGTCATGTATTTTGTAGACGAAATATTTCGAATAATTTCTTCAATTATCGGCAACGGATATACAGGATATTTTGTAACTGAATTTAACTTGCGATAATCTATAGCAAAACGCCACCGCTTCGGGTGCGTAATCGGATAATCATTATTTTTCCTACACAGGACAACGGGGCTAGCATAACTGCTAGAAATTGGCGTGATGATTTTATTCTTTAACATCTCTTTAATATGACATTCAATTATTTCTTCCTTGACCCTGTCATAGCGGTAAGGCTTTTGCCTAACTGGCTGAGCATCCCCCGTGTCAATGTCGTGGTTCACAACCTGTGTGAAACCCGGTACATCACTAAATAAATTCGAAAATTCACTTACCAGTCCCTGGATTTTTTCCTTTTCTTCTGCTGGTAAATGTTGCAAGTCCAGCTGCGGGGGCTTATCATTCTTGGTTTCTATTGGTTTCATATTTAACGTCAACTCTCCCCCTTTGAAATCAATTTTTGCTTCTGCCAAACTAAAAAAGTCCACACCTAGAATAATACATGTTTGCAGGTTTCGCACAATATAAAATAAAATTTTTACCTGCTCGTCGTTGATACGCACGAACAAGGGTACTTTGCCTAAACAGCTACACTTCTCCCCTTGGGCCGCTATGACATCCGTGTCTCTTGCACTAAAAATTCTGTAACGGCGAAAGTGCTTCTTGAAAAATGTTTCCGATATAAAGCTGCTTTGGGCTCCTGTATCTAAGAGAGCCGTCGCCGGTATGTTGTTAATTAGAACTTCAATCTTCGGTAAACTCGAATTCTTCACGAGACCACGGTGTTTAAATTGATTTTGGAAGGGTTTTGCGCTGCTTCGGACTTTTTCACCTTCCTTGAAGAAATCCATCTTAGTTTAAATTCTTCTTATTCTGGTTGCCCTCGGAATCTTTGCTTGTTCTTCTATTGAATTCCCTTCGTTCGCCGCTCGATTTAGGAGACACATCTTTCTTCGGCCATTGCTTCGCCTTATTCCCGCAACTTTGATTTTGCTTCTGCTGGGGTCTTGGCGAACTCCACTGACTTCTTCGCTCAAATTGGCGTCGTCGCTCGTTGTCGGCTGTTCTTCGGCTTTTAAATTGTACTGCGAGCTGAAATAATGTGTCTAATGTCGTTGGGTTTCTTAGCTCGTTGAAATCTTGAACTTGGGGCAGTAGCCTAGAAAGTATAATTTGAATGACTTCAGGATCCGGGCGACTTCCATACAAAAGCTTGAAAACTTGAATTTTTCTCAAATAAAATTTGACAAATCTTCTATTTTTTCTTGATATCGGCTAAAAAGTTCCGCTTCCAGTCTGGCTCGATCTCGTACTACAGGAAATGCTTTCACCAACGAATTTTTGAAATTTTCGTACGTATATGTAGGGCTTCCTGGTTCCCCCAAGAGATTCTTTCCAATGCACTTGAACCAACTTAGTGCTTGGCCCTTCAAAGCGCTGGTAGCGAGAGCGACTTTCTGAAATTCGTGAACTGGATATAGCATGAAGTGGGAGTCTAGCTTTTCCAGGAAATTAATTACGGCTGTCTTGCCGTCAAAACTTGCCGCTGGCTTCATGGCTGCTCGCATGGTTTGTACGATGTAGCCAAATCTTTCTAAGCCGGAGGTGCTATCTCAGGATTCTGGGCAGGTACAGCAGGTATATCAGGTTCGTCTTCTTGTCTTTGAGGCCATCCTCTTATTTTTGTTCGGGCGCCACTGTCAGGACTGAGTGTTCTGTGCATAGCTTTAGCGAACATTGTGAAGTAACTCCTTAACCTAAAGTCCTGCTCTGGAACAGGGAGCTGAAAATGAGCTTTGTTCTGATGTAGATACTGTGTTGGAGAATAACTGCACTTGAAAGGGATTTAAAATCCTCTTTTATTAAATCAATATTATTTACACACTTCCCAACTCGGGAGGGATACAGAAAGTAAAAGACCACACTTGGGCCTAACTTAACAATCAGATAAATTTAAACTAAGCTAAATATAAATTTAATTAAATACTTGCTCACAGAGCTAAATCGCGGAATTGGCCTCTAAATAATGGTGCGTAGCAAGAATTACTAATACTAGCGCACTTCAATTTATTTCAACATGCAATCGCGTAGTAAGCACTATGGCTTATAATTTTAGCTGCTAGCTGGTCAGGCGAACGTCGAACAGAATGACCGTGATCCGAGACTAAAAACTCTCTCACATTGAGAGGTTTCTACCTCTGGTTCAAATAGTACTTGGCTGTACTTCAAATTAGCATAAGCTGAAAACGCGCGCTTCTTCTGACGGGAAGTTGAAACAGAGAGGAGATAGAAAGATTTAAATTAAAATAAAATTTTGTTAGTTTAACTAAAACCTTACAAACAAACCAGCTACTTTTACTGTCTATCAGATTTTGTGGATACTTTTTGCACCGCCGTTAGGCACTACGTGGAAAAGGAACGATGTCCCGTGGAGATTTTTTAAAGAAAACTGGCTCGTAGCTACGTTACCCATGGGAAACACCACAAACATGCCAATGGAGCCGGCCCGTTCACCCGAACTCGAACCCCGGACGAGCCACCAGTGTTCAGCGGCTTTTACCGCTCGGCCGTTGGTGGGCCTTTGTGAATAATTTCTGTGTAAAATATCGTTCTGGAAATGTGGCAGGATTCTGCATCACGAGGAAGAATATCATATGTACGAAACGTTGCATTGCCGCTTCAATTTATACGTAATAAGCAACACACCAACATATTTATGTATTGATGGTAAAATAATAAAGCCCTATTGCTCCACCACACCTGAAATACGTTTACCAATTATTAATATATTTTCCTTTTTTTTTCTACTTCAAGCGCTGCTGTCTTTGCCAAGTTTCTGTTTCCGGTATTCTCTACTTTCACTGTTATAAATGCATCCAGTTAGACTAAGTGAAACATAAATTACAAGTTAGGTAATTGGAAGCACAATACTATTTTAAAGTAATGTAAATGTAGTGCATTTTATGTACCTGGAAATGCATAAATATAACTAAGATTGAGGATGCAACAATAGAAATAAAAAATAGCATATTATTCAGGACTACTGGTAAACATTTTGCGTATGGTCTTACGATAGCGAAAAAAAGGTAATTATAAGATTCATAAGGTAATAAGTAACTATAAAACTAAATTGTTCAATAAGTTTTCTTTTTGAGAATAATTTATTTATTTACTTTTCATATAATTCAGTTTCAATTTCCAATCAGTAATAGTGCTATAAAATCTTACAATCTAAATGTAAACTATTATAGAAAACTGTAGGCGAAAGAGATTTTCTTAATGCACTATAATTATATTTTAAATCAAATCTAAGTTTCATATCCGTAATTCTACAACTTGTAAAATACGTTTATCGTATAGCGTTGTAATACAAATAATGTGCTTATTGCACAGCAGGTCGAGAATCAAATAAAAATTATGTAAGTCACCAAGAAAAATTTTTATATAGATTGAAAGAACAATATATATATATGTGAAAGAACAATATATATATGTGAAATAATAAAAATAAATTTAGAATCAAATGACGAACAGGAATTTTGATGTCATAGAATGCTGAGATGCCGATCCACAGTGAATAAAAAATTCGGAAGTCGAGGCAAATTAAATCTTCATTTTATTTTCAGTAAACATATTGCGGCCACAAACGACTTGGCACATTATTTGTGCCTATTTCAAGAGGTTTACATTTTTGATAACTTTGCAGCAAGAAGAAAGCACCAGACAGCAATCCAGCTAGGCTGAAGTGTAGCGAGCAAGTGCGTTGTGGTCAGGGTGAAATCTTAATTCAGACTGAGTTAGTTTTGGCTTACATTGCATTTTGAGTAGATAGTTAATACTTCTGTAAAATTATTATTGGTTGCTTGAGGTTTAGTTCCATTTACATCATCAGAATTACGTAAGAGTCATATGACATGGATTAATCTAGAAATGACGCAGTGCATAGAGAAGAATTTTAGAATTCAGAAGGGAAATTTACGTTGCTAATTTAATCTTTTCCATATTCTTAATTTTTCTTACATATATATATAAATCAAAAGTAAAAGTCGGAACGAAAATGAAAAATAGTCTGTCCTTTCTATATGAAGGTCTAACCTTTCTTCTCCGGGTAAAAATTACCAAACTGAATAAATGCAAATTAATGAAACTTTCAAAAACGGAATTTTTAAATGAAAATTACATTGTGAAAAGAGAAAACTTTTTTAAAAATTACAGAACATTATACATAACAAAACAAAATAATTTTATATTAATCTTCACTGTTTAATGCTTAAAACAGAATTTGTCAAGGGAAAAGTGTTTTGAAACTGAAACCAAGTTGATTAATGAGTTTCAAATACATGTTTCGTTCCTCTGAATCATTTGAGATTCAAAACCGAGTTCAAGTATCAAAATTTCATTTTAAAACAAAAGTCTAAAATTTC
>KK112732.1:64920-145845 GCA_000611955.2 Stegodyphus mimosarum | reverse complement strand
GTACTTTGGGAGACACTTTTGGTAGCCCCTTGGTTCATTTTGGTGGTCAGTTGCTCAACGGTAGCCCGTCTATCTGCCCGAACGCATCTCCGCAACCGTCGTTCGCCTCTGTCATCTATGGCCCGTGGTGCACCACATTTGCCACGTCGCTGATTTTGGACAGTCCCATTTTGCCATGCACGGTACACTTTTACCACGGCGGCACGCGAACAGTTCACAAACTCAGCCGTTTCGGAAATGCTTCCACCCTTGGCCCGAAAGCCAATGATCAGTCCAGTCCAGTCCATATATGTATGGCCGAAATGCCGCTAGTAAATGCGGCGTTATCGGCTCCTAAAAGAATGCCAAAGGCACATGATGGTGAGAGGTCCTGACAGAATGATCATGCCCTTTTGGAAGTCGGATAAATCGCTTCGTTTCTGCATTACGCCAACGATTGAAATGTTTTCCGAAGCCCTTACACACCCTTTATATACGCTCAACTGCACTGTACTGCCACCTGCCTTCTGTGATTGGTTATTTAACTCTGACATGGAAAGTACGTGGTGGTCACATTAATGTGACTGGACTGTGTATAAGAAAAATTACTTTTTATTTTTATTACCCTACTTTATTCGGGCATTTAACTACATAGATCCATCAACAGCACTTACAAAACTTATCCTTAAGCAGTTTAAAAGAACACGCTTTAGAGATTATTTTACGCATGAAAACAAATACATGGATTTAAACAAATAGAATATATTTTCATTATTTAAGCACCAAGAAAAATAACAGTGAAAAATATTTGATGAATAAAAACAATAGAAATAAGATTTAAAAATAAATATCATCGGTGCAACTAATAGAAAATAAGGTTAAGAAAAATACAGAAAACAAGTTCAAACTGGACGACAAAAATAAAATACCGTTTCATTATAGTGAAGCTAAGATATTTCCAAAGGAACTAAATACTAAAAAATTCTCATTGTCCTTTAGCTGCATATTATTCAAACAAATCCACGCAAAGGAACAGAAAAACGTTAATTATACATATTACTTTAATCTCTTTCGCCACCTACTGCTACTCTTTCTATGATAGGGCCCTAGAGCTTTATGTTGACAAAGAAGCATATGACTTGGATTTAACTTACTACGCTTAAACTGAGCATGATTAGATGACCTTCAACAAAATTCATTTGCAATCATTTTACTCTACCTCTAGATGTAAGCAAAATGAATTGATCTTTACTGTGGTTGGTAGCTTTCAATAGTACAAATGAAAAGTTATCAGTGAAACTCCATCTGTTAGTACTGCTCATTTTATAGGCACTATTAAGGAGTTTAATGTTTTTTTAAGGAACTTATTCAAGAAAATCTTTTAAGATTGTAGACCTCATTTTAAGTCTTTCCTACCAAGCCTCGTTTCATTTCTCTGCCAGAATATGCATTTCCAGCGGGCGCAATGTTCAAATTAGGTCGAAAGAAGGAAGTATTTAAAGGAAGATTTTGGAGGTTGAAATCAGAACCTGTTCTCCCTGCTCTAAGCCACGTTGTTAACTTTGGCTTTCTAGCGATTAGAATTTTGAGGCGTTTAGTTATTCTTGCCATTAGGATCATTTACCCCGACTTCGATCAGAGCCAACTGGGGGGCTAATTAAACTGTGAAGCCATTAGGCTAGACTTAAGTTCCATTAACTTTAGTTTATTCCTGATCTTTGATTTAAGCCAAAAGTTTTGGCTTCTGTAAGCACCAGTTGGTGCCGTCTATCACACTTTACTTGACCTGATAAAATGTCGTTTACACCTTTCCCTGTTTCTGTGGTACTTACAAGACATTTCGATAACTCGCCACTTGTCTTTCAGAGTTTTGGTCTAGTGCTTGCTCCTAAGAAGACCAAACTCTACAAGATCATAAAATAATGCAACGTATATCGAAGTGAAACACTCCAGTATTTTAACAAAGTCTCTAAACTTGATTTTGTTTCATAAACATTTATTTATAAAACTGTGAGAAAAGACTCTAAGAATCATACTGCTCGCTGTTAATGTTCTCATTTACAAAGTCATATGTTATTTGTCGGTGTGTCATGCGAAAAACACTGCAATAATCAGTAAATAATTCGAATGTTATTTAGAACTCTGACTTTAAAGATATAACTCTTGCTAATTCCAATGAGGCGCACTGACATTTCTACATATTCAGTTTAAACTTCTACATGCTTATGGAAAATTTGAAAAAATTAATTAGCACAAAGGCGCGTTCTCTTTGTCAGTTCAAATACCTTGGATAAAATAGAAGATTTAAAATTCTAACTTTAAGTTGAGGGTCTCTGAATTTTTAGGTTAACGCAGTTTTACCTTTGGTATGCAGTAAAGCCTTTTCTGTCTCTTGTCTACTCTGTCCTACACAAATTACTTCGAAAACGAACTCAAAATTTTAAGCTTCATATCGCTAACTTTTCTTCAAGGAGTGTGTAATTTACTCAGCTGTTTTCATCCTTGATAACCATAATTTTCAAAATAATATTTATTTTCTTCTAAGTTTTATGGGTATCTTATATCTTATCAGAAAAAACATCAATCAATTACCAACGCATTACAAATATTTTTATGCTAATTTAAAATATAGGGTATACTGAAGGGTACATTAATTTTTTACCTCTAGCTGAAATGTTATTATATCATACTGAATAGCTTTTAATATCTTGGCCTGCTCAACGAGATTTGAATCGAGGACATTTCTCTCTGAACGATCTTCTTTAATTCACGAATAGAATTTATTTTATATTTAACAATGAAATTTGCAGATGGGGCTGTTCACGTGAGAGGGCCCACTAGCGGCCGACCTTTAAAAATCATCAAACACAAGTAGTTACACCTACATTTAAATTCTGGGAAATAAGCTGGCTGCCTGGAAGAATTTTGTGCATAGAACATCTCCTTATGCAAATAACTTCCTTATATTTTACACCAGCTATTTAAATCTATGTGAGCTTAAAATCTTCGTTCGAGAACTTAAAAAATTAGATGTTTTTCCTGCTTTTTCTTCACATCGCATTGATTCCCCATCCGTTATCTATGCTAATGAGCGATCTCAGTACCTTATATTTCCATTGGACAGGAATGGCACGCCTGTGCATCAGAAAGTATGTTAATTACATGGATTGTATTTTGCCAGAAGCATTTGCATCAAATGAGCGCTACCAACCTTTCCATCTGCAACTACATAGAAGACAAATATCACAAACAGAAATTGAGAAAAACAGGGTTAAGGAATTTTTCAACTTATTTACAGTTGCAAATGATGCCCTCTATAATTAAAAAATTATACCATTTGAGAATGGAAAATTGAATCGAAATGATATGTTTATAAATGAGCGAAAGAAATGTCCAAGTCATTCCATTTGAAGTCAAATTCTTTGCAGCTATAGAAGGCAGTGGTTTTCAATCGCCAAAAACACTAGTCCTAAATTAAAAACCATGTCAATTAGTGTTTCTTTACGCTACGTTTTGCTCGTATAAAAGTAATCTTAACCTTTCATGCCAATTGCTTACTTTTTTTTTTCTGGGGACTAAATACTTTCAAACATACTTTGAAAGACAATATACTGAACATTTCACTGTTTCTGAGAGAACCCAGGTAAGATATTTCCGGCTTAGAAAGAAACAACTTTATTTAGAATATCAACTGCATAGAAATTTCTGTATTGAGTATCAATCTCAGCTGATTTTTTACCAAAACTTTTTTTTCCAGTTATTTTTTAAGTTTCAATTTCTTCACCAAGCTTTCCTCAGGAAGTTATTTTGATGATATGCACTTCAAATACACGAATGAAAAATGTACACTGTTAAGGATCTATCAACAATATTTAATTTTATTGTGAAAGTAGCGTATGTGTAATATTAAAATATACCACCTGCTCTTGATAAGCCTATGAAAAGAAAGTAAGCTTTTTAAGTTACGTTTACCTTCTTTTTAGTACAATTCAAAAAAGAGTATTAGTCTGCCATTAGAGTGTAATAATAAAGAAATACCGACCTAAAACTGCATTCATTTAAACAGAGAAACCTTTACCTTTAAAGTAAATTTTTACCTTTAAAGTAAATTTAATTAACTGAAGTCTGTTGCGACCTAAGAAAAAAAAATTAAATAGAAGTTATTTAACGATTCTTTATAGGAAAAAATATATAAAAAGCGAGTTAAAAAATCGGTTATTTAAACGAAATAAATATTGGGCTTGAAAACAGTAAAACAACACTACTTAAAAATATCTTGGTTTTCTTTCTAAATATGTGCATCAAGGCATATTAAGAAATTTCGTTTGAATGAACGATTCCGAAGAATGAATTTACAGATCAATGGTTCTAATGAAAGAATTATGTAAACGCGTATTAAAGTCATGTATATTAAATCACAAGTAAAAAAACGAGAAAAATCTTTAGCCGTATTAAAACTTTTTTTGTACTTTTAATTATCTCTTTAAATCATTTGTAAGATGTTAGCTCTTTAATTTCCAAACTAAATTATTATTTTATTTTCATTTTATCTCAAATGTTATTTTTTTTCATTGTTCTTGGTAAACTTTAAACACATATTTTCTCGCATATGAGTTGTAAAAATGCATCAGTAGAAAAGCTCTAAGAAACTTCCAGTTGAGGTTTACTGAAAAAAAAATTCTTCCTGTTTTATTTCATTTTACTGCTATGCATCTGCATAATTTTAAGTTTGGTAGATCAATTTAAGATCATTTACTATATAACGTTTGAAAGTACCAAAAACTTGCACTGAACCTGACTAAAGAAACTTTACTCTAAAATTTATTTAATATTTTTTTTATTTTGTTTATGCAAACCTATTATGAAACCCATTTGTATTCATTCCTTCTGCTTAATTATAATCAGGGTAGAGGAGTAGGAATGAAATATTTATGACATTTCTATAAATATTACGTAAATTTCGAAGTAATTGCATTTTTTCATAATTCAGTGTGCATCACTGAATTATGAAACTGAATTACGCTAATTGATACTTTTTTATTGATCTTGATTCTGTTCGCCATTTATCATTTTATGTAATTATATAATTACTTATATCATTATTATACATAACAGTCAAAAGATTCACTTCGTAGTTTAAAGTTTATTAAAAGAGGAATGAAATGACAAAAGTCTGTTATCTAGAGTTTGGCAGTACTTTCATAAAAAAATGTTTTGTTTTATTTTCCTAATTAAAAGATTAGACTGGAAAAACTATCAATAAAAATATCTTATAATTCAAGAAATCTTAACCTAAAAGTTTTTTAATTGTATCGTCAACAAATTTTCTGTTATTTTTCAACGAAAATGTTCCAGTGCAATGTAGAATATATTTATTGTCTTGTTATCTAAAATATACGCTTCAGTATTATTTATAAACTCTTGCTTTTTTTACTGGGTGACTTTTGCTTTCTATAAATATCCTCTCCTTTGTTGTGGACGTAACTTTGTAGTCCATCGAGGCAATTTTTCATATTGCCATACTCCTATCCTTGAAGAGAACAGTGTAATGACTGAAATCGGTAGCATTTTGTTAAAGTAATATTCAGTGAATAAAGGGTTGTAGCAGTGGTGGTGCCCAACCGTTAACCTGGCTGCCTAATTACTAAGCCACCTAGTTTCAGAATGAAACGTTAAAGCTCCACACTCAGCGTCAAGTTCATGGGTCAGTTATTTGAATAATCTGCACTGAAGTAGTGTGGCATGAATAGAATTGACAGTTTTTGAACAACTCTCAATACGTATTCCTAACGCAGGACTTTTGCACATAATACCTGCTGATGCACGATACAATGGTAATGATAAAATCAACGTCGTTTTTGCAAAACGTGATGAAGCCAACAGCAGAACCAATCATGGCAGGTGCACCATTTGTTGTTTTGGATATAAGTTATTGAAACGAAAGCTTAATTTCTGTAACATGATTTTTAATAGCTTGCTATATATCGTACCCACGTGCATTCCCTTTTAATAGAAAAACTGACAGCCTATCATCTTTTGCTGAGCAATCGCTGAAAACCATCCTTATAAAAATATTTATTTGTGCTACATTACAGATACTTTTTGATTCATCAGACTGTAAACTTAGAAAAACACATTTTTGCAAATCATCTTTTAATTGTTCTCTTATATTCCCAGACACTACTTCTATTTTACGAGTTACTGAATTTCTGGATAATTGAACTTCCTGTATAGTAACAGAATTTCATTCTTGTTTACAAATTCTTGAAATAATATCTCTGATGCAGCAAGCATTGATTCTTTAACTTAAAAAAAAGGTTTCTTTGTGCATTGAAAGTATATGTACAATCTTAAACAATGAAGCAGTAGCAGCTTTTGGTGTATTCACTGGTCTGATAAGCAAGGATTGTTAGGCAATAAACGTGGTTTTCATTTCTTCCAATTTACATTTCTTTCAGTTTACAACATTTTCTTAAATTGCTATTAGAAGGATATTCAGTATCATATTTTTTATCAACTCTTGTGAAATTCGTTCTCTGTTGCATTTTTCCCATCAGTAACTATTAAGCTCCAAATCAGACAAATACATTTGTTCTTAAAATATATAAAAGATATTTCTCTTCTCATTCTTCATGTACATTTTAGTTGTATACATGTTTTTTTTTCTTTTTTTCTGGTTCCTGTATCGGTATGATTAAAGTAACTGCAAAGTAATTGCTAATATATAATAATGACTAACATAAATGGAACACTATTTTTATACCTGGATGAAACCACTTGTTAGTTCATGCCCAATTTCTGATAAATGAAAGATCTGTATATAAACGTATTCCAAACTCAACGAACCTGTCTCACTGCCCTCTCCGTACCTAATCAACATCAGGCATTGACAAACTGTCATCGGCATTTTGGATGATGCCATTTTGAAGCGAAAATATTCCTGGTCAGTGGCATAACAATTTAATAAAACCAAAAACTTTACAAATAGTACCAACCAAATAAATACCTACAACTAATGTATTTTATTTCAATACATACAAACTATTAAACTAAAGAAATGTCTGAACAACTACGGCCGTTAACAGAGGCATTTTATTTTACAGAACAAATATTTTTTTAGACATTTCATGCTCCAGTTGATAAAATGAGCCACATCAGAAGTTGCCGCGAGGCACGCGTGGCTCGTGAGCTACGGGTTGGGCATCCCTAGGCTAAGCTCTTCAAACTTACTGTAACTTTCCCTGAATCGAAGCAGATGTATAGCCTCCTGCGTTGTAGTAGTAAAATACCATTCCGTAGCAAGTCATAAAATCTGGATATACATCTTTGAAGATACTGGGAAGACGGTCAGGTTAGGAGGAATATCTCTCAAAATTAAATAGTCATTTTAATTTACCTGGCAGATTTCAGAGTTCTGTCAGTGACACAACTGAAACTTTTGATAATATAGTTCTTGTTTATAAATGAGTACTGACGATTTACCTGGCTTGCCCCCAACGGTTTCACGTCGTTTCATATTCTTGTACTGAACTCATTTCTTTCTGCATTCATCTGACGAAAAATTACAGCTGAATTCTGCATAATACAGTTGGCAATATATCAATGCATTTCATATCTCCTTATTTTTCCAATAAGTTATACATTGCCGTATACCTAAGATGCACCCGTAAATCGCAAGCCATAAATTCTGTTCACGTGTATCGCTCTATAAACCGCAAACCTCTTTGTAAAATATTTACCACTATAACTTTGTTATCACTTTCATTGGCTTTCTGGAAGTTTTCTGTTTCTCAATTCTGTCGAACATCTTAGTCCTCTTTTGTTTTCGGTTTGCTTTTTATTTCTACTGAAACATTGAAACTAATATTGGCTTATACATTCTTATACGAAAGAGTTGTCAGATAAACTACTTACAACATGACGTGTTTCTGTCGCATCGTTTCTATACCTGCTCAAGCAAAAGACAATATTTGATATACTGCTTTTGAACTTTCATAGTTTCCATTATCGCTGAGAAATAATACGCAATATCTCTATCAACGCCTTTTACTACACGTAATATAGGACTACATTCTGCCTTCCAACAAATTAATTAACACAAGCAAAAATATCTGAGTGTCAAAAGGAGAAAAGATGAAAAAATCAGCATATAATCATTTTGATTTCTGAATTACAAAAGTGCGTACAAAGATATAAGAAGCAATATTTAGAGCATACTCTTTTCTCAAAATTTTACAAAAATATCAATATAAGCAGCTTTAAAAAACTACAGAAAAGTGTCTAAATGTAATATCTAATGAAAATGTAATCGAAAGGCATATCAGGCATAATAGAAATATTCACATAACTCACTTTTTTGGAAATAAATAAAATGTGTTTCAAAAAAATAAGGAAGAACGCCATTTATGGGGAAACATATATTTAGAAAAAGGTAATAACGCACATATTTTCATTTCTCGCTGCTATAAATTTGCAGTTACTCTATTAGCATTAAACGGAAAAAAATATATAATATTCTTCCAAACAAAGGGTTTATTTTCATTTCATCTATCAATAAAATAAAAATTCTTATTTTATTAAGTAAAATAAGATCAAACGTATGGCGTAACGACAGCATTTAAAACTGTATTCTTTCAATGGCAAAAGTACGTACATAAGCAAAGCTGAAGGCGCAAAACTTTTAGAGTTTTTTTAAAATGCTGTAAATGTGCAACTCTGGGTTTTTCTAGATCAGTATATTAAAGACTTCCTCTGATTTATAACAGCAGAGCTAAGGTATGCAATATCAATTTATATAGGAAGCATTTTTTAATATTTCCAGCCTTTTAGAAAACCTTATTAAATCACATTTAATCATATTTGAAATATAAAGTAATATTAAAGACAAAAACGATGTGACGAATGCTCAGCTAAATCAAACATAAATAAGATGTAAATGTAGTAGACGGCAACATAGTTTACAGAAAGGCGGGAGATTATTTAAACGCATTAGGCTGAGTAACTAAAAAGTTTAAATGTTTAATTATGATTGAAGGTGGTGACATTTTATGCAGCGATCCTCCTCCCTCTTCTTCCAGTAACTGTAGGAGAGGGCTGATTGTTATTAAGTTACCACATCTGATATTTTCTATTGTACTGATAAAAATTTAATAATCTAATTTCATGATCTGCTCTGCTGTGAAAAAATTTATGTACAACAGCATGCATGACCTTTTAAAATGACAATTTTTCTGACATACAATTCTCGCTAAAGTACTGGTATCGCAGATTATTAAAATAAAGTATGGTCTGAAATTTATTCAGTCATTATACAAAATTGTTCAGAAATTAGCTTATCTTCCTATGTATTTTTAAATAAACCTTATTGCTTTTATTGTAAATCGAAAAATTTACTAATATTATACAGAATTTTAGTAAAATTGAAGTGTCAAAAGTTTTAATATAATAACTTGATGCTTAAAGCCAGAATGTTAATATTTTTATTGTTTTATATATTCCACTACAAATTTTTGGTTGTTTAATATATCGCTTCCTCGCTGATATTAATTTTCTAAAATTAAACTAGACTTATAATCAGGAAACATTAATACAATTCCTGGAACACATCGGGTTTCTCGCCTTTATCGTTCATCTATGTCAAATTAAAACAGTAAAAAATATATGTCTGTAAAGGAGAAATCTTATCATAACTAAGAAAATACATTGGAAAAGAAGTGAAAAAATTGAAAAATGATTTGTGAAACTCATTTGGAAATAAAACATTTATTTTTTACTGGTTTAAAAAATATTAATCTGCAACATACTGAAACATTGCCTTGTTGTTTTAAAAATATGTTAGGATTTTTAAAACAACATGGCAGTGTTGATAGATTTAAATATCTATCTAAAAAAATCTGCTGTATACACCACATAACTTCCTTGTACGGAATATTAAATTATACTAATTTTTTTCTTGCATTTCATTTAAATTTATTTCCTCGAAGTTAATTAGATGTATTTCTCATTCAATTAATTCATTTCTTACTTCCCTACAAAGCAAAAATACATAAAACCTCAAAACATCTTTATTAAAAATTGAAAAACATAAAAAAATATAGAACACCAAATGCAGGTAAAACAACTTTTAAAAATTTACAATTAAAATTAGCGTTTCTACTCAAAAAGCAAGCAATTCGTCCAATCGGCTAGAAGGCGGATTTTTTCGGTGCACAAAGTGAACGTCTACTTTTGGTCCCACTCGGCAAAAAGACATTGAGGATGCAGAAACTGACTTAATTCACTCTTCTGCTAAGTTTTAAACGTAAAAAAGAAATGTGGCTGCTATGGTAGAAAAATTAGGCTTTGCCACACTTAAACAGCTTTTAAATTGTTGATAATTCTACAACTATTACATGAAGATTAACTAAAGACATAGAAACCTTAACCGGAAGATAAGAACAACAATTAAATAATTTTTAAAGCAAACAATACGCAGTTTACCAACATATAGAGATAAAAAAACTGAGCTCAAGAAGCCGAGTAGCAAAGTGGTTGTATATATAGATATGTGTGTGTGTGTGTGTGTAAGCTATAACAAAATACAATAGCTGCTTTAAAAAATAATTGGCGACCTCAAAATTAAGCTTTTAAGAGTTATACTGATTCTTCATTGTTAATATTATAACTGCAATATATAATACTAATAATGAAAAATTTGTATTTATGTATATATGTTTGCTTGTTCCTCGCATTGTAGAAAGACGGTGGCATGTAGAGCACAAAATATTGAACAGACTTTGTTTTTTACCCGAACAAATACATTCAGAAGACTAAATCTTGAATTTCAAATTTGATTTTGATTTATTTCTTATTTTTTTAAAATTTAACGAACTTCATGATTTACAGATTAAATGTGATTTAAAAGCTTTGTGTTGCGACTCCGCAAAACGTAATATATTTCAAATTTATTCAGAAAACTCCCTAATATAAGGAAGTGTGTTGCCACTAAGCAAAACGCAATATATTTATTAACGCATGTAATTTAATCGCATTGTGGAAAAACTTTAGTGCCTAGAACCACAAGATTTTGGATATGTATTAGTTCTCCAACAGAACATGTGCAAAGCTCGGAACAGGCAACAAAGATCGAATTTTGAATTTTGAATTTGATTTTTATTTATTTACGATTTTATGAGAACGTAAATCCTTTTCGTTTATAAACTCAACGATATGAATATTTGGTGTTGCCTCTCGGCAAAACGTAAGATCTTGGATAATGCTAATTAGGCTTGGTTTTCACACATTCCCTGCAAATACGGATCACATTGATTCAATATTTCACTGAATATCCTCATTTTTGGGTATGTAAAGATAATTTTGGACCTGAGTGTATGTTAGGTAACAGCCAATCGCGCTTTCATGCCAAGAAATATGCAAAAAAGACAATCTTATAAGAAGCCAGCTTTATAAACGGTTACAGAAGTTGATTGTAATTGCTGATAGAAGGTGTTTAAAACTTTTGTACAATTTGTTTTCAAGACATATGTTCCTATGACTTTCAGAAGTCGAATGGAAGATTCTGAGCGCTGGCGTGCTGTGGGGCGCATTTAAGCAGGACAGTCGATCACAGATGTTGCTCTTTTCTTCGGCGTTCATCATTCTCTAATTTCACGTTTATGGAAACAATTCCAAACCACACAGACAGTTGTCCCAAGGAACATAGCCGGTCGCTCAAGGGTTACAACCCCCGCCGAAGATCGATATATTGCTATTTTAGCCGAGCGGAATCTCAGAGCGACTTCCACACGTGTGACATTTATGGTTACAGCGTCCACAAGTAAGGCAATATCTGCAGCTACTGTACACCGAAGATTACATATCAGTGGACTGTACGCCCGGGTACCTCGAGTTGGTGTTCCTCTATCCGTCCAGTCAAGAGAAGCACGATTACAGTGGTGCCGGGAACATGTCAATTGGAATGAGTCTGACGGGGGCAATATCGTGTTTACTGATGACTCAAGATTTGCTTTGGAGCCAGATGACAAGCGTATAAGGATATGGCAGGAACAAAGAACACGCAATCAGTCCCAAAACATCACCGAACATCACGCATTCCGAGGCGGAAGCATTATGGTGTGGGCAGGGCTTTCATTAGGATACCGCACCGACCTGCACATCTTTAAACAGGGTTCTTCGACGGCTATCCGTTATCGAGATGAAGTTTTAGAACCCATTGTGAGATTGTACGCTGCAGCAGTTGGCCCTACATTTGTTTTAATGGACGATAACGCACGTCCCCATAGAGCTGACGTTGTCGATGACTACCTGGAGAGTGAAGGGATTGCTCGTATGGCTTGGCCAGCATATTCGCACGACCTTAATCCCATTGAAAATCTTTGAGATGCTCTCGGCCGTGCTGTATCTACACGTTTCTCACCTCCAGCCACTCTTATTGAGCTGGAAACTGCTCTACAAGAAGCATGGCGATTGCTTAATTCTGCGGTGGTTGACCACCTAAATGAAAGCATGATCACAAGGTGTAAACTTTGTATACAAATGAGGGGGATCACATACTCTATTAATGTCCTTTTTTCATTTTATGCTGTTTATTTTCACTTTATACATAATTCTGTTTTAGTCTCCAATATGTCATTATCGCATAACTTACAAAATGTAATATTGTTTTCATTTCTGTATATAATTATTGATTTTGTTTTATGCATAAATATATATGCTACTTTCCTCTCGAATTTTGTGTCAATCAAAGCAGCATTTGTTGATTTTTTTTTTCATTTTACATCTTCGTGCTTAACTTTTGGAAGTGAGTGTATTTATATTTCATATTTAATCTGAAAACTGAGTGTTACAGGAGGCGTGTGTTGCCATTCGGCAAAATGTAAGATATTTGTATCACGAATTTAATACAAGAACTCAGCGATTTAAATGAAATATGTTACCAATGCCCAATATAAAATATTTTTGTCTTCCAAACGCCAATTTAGTATTATCTAGCGAAGCCTAAGTATTCAATATTTCTTTCAAGTTTATTGTCTTATTGATTAATAGTCTAAGCGATTTAAAAGCAATAAACGCATATTCGTTTCAGTATTATTAATTACGAGCTGGAACCGTGACTTTAAATTAGCCTGGTATCATTAAAACCACTACGCAAATTTTCTTTTTTATAATAACAGTGGAGCTTTTCTATTTTTTTATTCAATTTGTAATAATTTTTTATTTGAATAAGTGAGTGTAATATAATTTAAATATTTTTAGGATCTACGATATTGCATATTAGATACAAATGCATCGTGTTTCATATTCGAATGATGTAAATGCTACTGGAGAAGAAAATGTAAAAATACACTGGTGAAATAAATTAAGAAGAATTTTCATATTTGATCTACGATCTCCAGAACTACTGGACAGATTTTAATAAAATTTGGTGTGAACATAGGTTGATATAATACAAGCGAAATAAATATTCAACAGTTATAATAGACACACATGTTCGTGTCTAACGCTCTTGGTTGTCTGAAGGTCTGAAACAGAGGTTGCAGAAGACACAAAAGAAATGGGTTAATAGGGGCTATAGTCCGCTCTTACAGCCATATAGGTCTCGCAGCGTGATGTCATACTGGAAATAAGGCATTTTATCAGTGACTGTATCAATTGGTCCCACTCATTCATCAATGCTGTTTTAAGTTTCTGGATGGTTCTCGGACGGAGGTTGCGAGTTGCAATTACCCTCCCCAGAGTGACCCAAACATGCGACGGTTATCGGGTTGAGGTTTGGAGACCTGGTTGGCTAATCCATCCGGCGAATATCCTCCCTCTCGAGAAATTCGTCGACCAGAAGAGCTCTATGTGGCCTCGCGTTATCGTCCTGTAAGATGAACTCGGGGCCCACTGCACCCTATAAAAGGCGAAGATAGGGCTCCAAGACTTCATCCCTATACCTCACACAAGTCACAGAACCTCTGTTA
Organism: Stegodyphus mimosarum; assembly: GCA_000611955.2. NCBI lineage: Eukaryota > Metazoa > Arthropoda > Arachnida > Araneae > Eresidae > Stegodyphus > Stegodyphus mimosarum. The sequence goes on along the minus strand of KK112732.1, from coordinate 131,902 downwards.
AAGACATAGAGAGGTGTGCGGCCATCCAACTTGATAGCTGCCCAGACAATTACACCGTCACCGCCGTAATTGTTGATTTCGAGGACACTGAAGGGTAGGTAGCGGGTCCCTGGCTCTCTCCATGTGAAAGTTCGGCGAGAATCGGTGTTTAGGTTAAAATGTGACTCGTCCGTAAAAAAAACAGTCGCCCATTGCTCCGTACTCCAATCACTATGTTGCCTGCACCATGCTAATCAGACTCTCCTATCCGTAGATGTGAGCGGGACGCAAACAGCCGGTCTTCTAGCAAACAACCTTCTCTCATGCAGTCTTTTGGAAACAGTCACCCTTGTTACACGGATTCCTGTGGCTGCATACAGGTCTTGAGTGAGCTGAGAAGCTGTAGCCCCTCTGCTACGCCTCGCTAAAATGGGCAAATAGTGATCTTCTCTGGCCGTCGTGTTTCTTGAACGACCTTGCCCAGGCTTTCTCTCGATGGATACAGTATCCTGGAACTGTTTCCATAGGTTACCCACGACGCTGGGAGTTAAATTAAACTCTCTGAATATCTCCACTTGCGCTTGGCCTGCCTGTAGCCCCCTCACAATTTGCCACCTCATTCCATCATCTAAACGTTGGTGGTTACTAATTTTTACTGTTCCGATATGAATTCAACCGATTGCTGCAAGATAACACCAAGAAATTCGCCGAGGTGTGCTAGAGAACGGAATTCGTCTTACCCTCCATGCTCTTATAAAGCCTGTTTTTTTAGCTGGCTTCGCATACACACACGTGTACGCTTACGTATTTGCCTTACAAGATTTGCATTTTTATCTAAAAGCAGTGTTTTTTCCTTAGGTTCAGTTCTTTTCATGCAATTCGAAAAAATATGCAAATTCTGTTAATTGATTTTACCAGTGTAATTTAGAGGAAAAACTTATTATCGGCTTTTTTATGAATGAGCAATTTTAGTTAATTTTTCTTAATAAAATTTGTAAAAGTTTTTGTTATCAAAAACTGCAGCAGCATTTCGTGCAATTAAAATAACACGGATATGTACTTTTCAGATATTGCAACATCTATATATAGCCGATGCTGGAAATATTTAACATAAATAAAAATATAATGTATGTTTCTTTTTTGTTACAATACTAAGTTACCTTCAATAAATCAGCAATTTCAGAAACAACAACTTCTTATAGGGTATAATATTTATCAGTTGAGGTAACTTAATTTAAAATATTGAGAATAAGAGCCACAGGAAATAAAATCAGATATCAGAATAAAAATATAGAGTGAAAAATAACTCAAAATTCGCAAAATTAATAATTGTTTATTAAAGTAATGTTGTTTGATTAGATAGTGATTTGCTTTAACGTTTCAGATACTTGGAACTCCGTCATTATAAGCTTCGGCACTTTTGATTTTAATTCCCCATTCTTGTGATGGTTAGCGGAATGCATTCCAGTTTGCATGTGATCATATTAATCTGCAAAATATAAAATTCTTAATTCTTTAAGGTTATTCTGACTATATGTGGAACATTAGGGTCGAGACTGTATACGCCCTTATAGTTTCACGACTTTTGGTCTCTTATCTAAGACATATTCAGTTAGTATTGTAACTTACTGAATAGCCGCCCAGGCGATATAGTGGTTAGAGGAGCCTACTGAGGTACCGAAGGGTCTGGGTTCGAATCCCGAAAAAGGCGTGGATATTTGTAAATGTATAGTGTCTTTGTGGCATGGAGGCATTCTAAATATATGCCGAACCGAAAGTCTTCTTGAGAGGTTGGTCATAGGAGAAGAGGGTGGCAAACCCTCGGACTCGCCCCCGGGGGAGTTTCCATCAAAATTGTGGGTGGAACTGAACGAAGTCCGATTGTCACATGTATGTGACAAGGTTGCTCAAGGCTCTTGCCAACTACAGGCGCATTTAACTCCTTGCCATGATGAAGTCGTGGGCTTGCGCTGACTATTTCCAGATAAGTTACAACATACATATTGAATTTATAGCCCACTAAATTATTTTTCAGTTCCGTTATGTAGTTTTAAAGAACATCGTCTACAGTAAATGTTATTAGTAAAAACTATCTAAAATATGACATGAAATATTTTCAGAAATACTGCAGTTTAATATTTGCCATTGCTTAATCTCTGGAAATAAATTTCTTGACAAATGCTCTGAAAGTCATTGCTGTCACTTTTGTTTACAAATATTTCTATGACAAAATTTGTGATAATGAGGTTAAAAAAGAAATAATATTCGGTTTTGAGAGTAAAGAATGTGCTCGAAATAATGTTGGTACTACAGTTCTAATTCATTCTTCACAGTTAATCTTGAATAAAAAACCATTGGAAATCATTTCATTTGAAAACTTATAATGATCAAATATTTCTTCAATTTTGCTTGGATGGCAATATTAATATGTTTTCGTAGATTGTCAAAAATAATGTTACTAAAATTAGATAAAGTTATGAGGATCTAAAGAGTTTCTTTATATTAGTAATCATATTTACTACATCATTCAAAATGGGATCCCCGAGTTCTATAGCCACCAGAGGGCATCACCAGTGCGCCTGCAGCGAGAACGAGGTGGAGACGAGGATATCAGAGAACCGCGTGAAGGTGTGGTGACAATGGTAGCGAGCGCGAGTGGGCGCCGTCCGTTTATTTAAAATTAGCAAAACTGAGTCAGAACTGTGTTTGAATTGTATCCAACAAGCGCGAGAAGGCGCTAAAGCACTGTTATCTAATTCAATCTGTACAGCTTTTTCTTTGTATTATTAAATGTTTCTGTGGCGTGGAAAAGGTGTGGAGGTGTAATTTACTAAAAGAGAACATCTTCAAGTTTCCCCCACATATATATATAATATATATGTATGTGTGTGTAATTATTTTTACTGCGTAGTTGTGAAGGCAGAACGGCAAGAAGAACAGATAACGCCCCCACGAATGAATTTTGATGAAGTCCAAAACTTTATTTCACGCATATAAAAAAAACCATCTTAGTAGATATTTATCCAATCATAACAAAATATAGTAAATCCTATATACACTGATTTTGAAAGTAAGACGTAAGCATCTGAGAAGCGAAGCCACATCGAATATATTAACAGTGGTGAAGCTAGGAGAAGAACGACGTAATTAACATCAAGTCAAGACGATCACTGGTATATATCGCGAGTGCCAAGAGTATTTATACCAAGTAGATGCAGAAAGTATTTTGAGCTATGATTCGTTAATCTTAGGTTGTTATATAATCATAGAACGACCTCGAATTTCAGAGAACAGGTAAATTTAGGAGGAGAGCAACACATCTAAAATGTTAATTTTGAGGTCGCCAATTATGTTTTTAAAGCAGCTGTCGTATTTTGTTATATCTTAAATATATACATATTTATTAAATTCATCAATAATATAAGCAAATCCAAGCATCATATTCACTTCTAGAATAATAAATTATCTGACAAACCATGGCGGGGGGAACCAAAATTAGCATAAAAATTATCGCATACACAAAGAAAATGCAATATAATGCAAAATACAAAGTCATGTTTTACATCTCCATGTATCGGGGAATATGAAAGAAAAAGAATATATATATCAGAGAAAAAGAACAGATATATGTAATATTAAAAAATATGCAAATAAGAATTATAACTTAAATTAGCAACAACCGCTTTATTCTTCGTTTTAATTTGAGTATTTCTCCGCTTTATTCTTAAAATAGTAATAACATTTATTGGACTATGTCATTTCTATATTAACCCATATCATCAGACTTTTACATAACTATGAAAACTTAGCTAATCCGGAAAATTAATTTCCTTTCTCTTAATCAATTGCCATATTGGATAATATTAATACTTACTTAAGAAAATTACTCCCTTTGCTTCTATCTCCGTTGCTGCTAAGAGGCTGCTACGCCTTTTTTTTCCTACCGCAAAAATATAAAAATGTGAATATTTTGGAAATAGGCAAGATTAGAGTGCCAACTGCATGTGGCCATAGACGGCAGTTAAAGTAAAATGAATATTTAATTTGCTTCGGTTTCCAAGCTGCTATTTGTTATAGATCAATATTTCTACGATTCTACATCCAAATTTGCTTCATTGTATATAAAAGATGTTGCACAGAAGCGGAAGCAGTTTAAAGTGGTGTGTTCAGATTCACAGATTCATCTACTGTTTTAATAATGGGTTTCTTCCAGATCAAGAATTGCAGAAAGAAGGGAAGCACGTCTTCTACAAAAATGTCTTGAGCCGCAGTTCAAAGATCCAGATTTTCAAGGGATCTACGGTCAAAGTATTTTCAATGTAACTGATTATTAAAGTTCAGATTTTGGAATAATTGCAGAAGCTAGTGATGATGAAGGCGAGGCAGGCCATAAAATCCTTAAGCGTGTTTTAACAAACAAATCCCAAGCACAAAATTAAGCAACATTTCTTTCGGAACTTACGTATTATGCCGTCGACAGTGAAAATTGGCTATCATCATACCATTAAAGTTGGCGGAGATCCCGCCAAAGTTGCGCCAATCGTTCCTGTAGAATTCTGAAGAAATTGGCTTCTCTTTATTAATAGACAATCAGTATTCTATTCGCTTTGCCTTTTTTTACAGTTCGTAAAAAGGAAGTCGTCCATTTCGATTACTTTATTAGAACGCTGTGAGCACAGACTTCTCTCAGCTAATTGTTCTAATCTATTACTATTTCCTAGGCCACATCTAGTTGATCATATCACATCCATTTCAAACACTTTTTATGGTATGTTGGCATAACCTTGAATATAATCTACTGCTTGCTGTTTTGTAGGTGGCTGGTCCCAAAATTTAATCGCGTTTTTAAAATAATAAAAAAAAAATTCCGATGTGGACACCACGTGACTTCTTTGTATGGCCTATTAAATTATACACATTGTTTACTAGAATTTCATTAGAGATATATTTCTCATTAAATTAATTCAGTTCTCACTTCGCAGCAAAGCTAAAATACAAAAAACACTTTCATTAAAAATTTTAAAATACACAAAAAATACCAAATACAGTTTAAAAAATTAAAAAACAACTTTTAGATTTAAAATTAGAGTTTCTACCCAAATCCAAGCAATTCGGCCAGCAGGAAAGGATGCAGATTTTTCGATGCACAAAACTGAAAGTTTATTTTTGATTCCACTCGGCAAAAAGACATTGAAAATCAACTTAATTCACAATTCTACTGATTTTCAAATGCAAACAAATGGCGATTCGTTAGACTTAACTCGCCACTTTTAAATTTTGATAATTCTACAACAATTGCATGCAGATTAACTAAAGGCATCAAACTTTAACAGAAGCATAAAAACCACATAATTCAATCCCTTTTAAAGCAAAAAATGCACAATTTACCAAAATATAAGAATAAAAAACTAAAATCACCGAGTCAGGGAACAGAGTGCGAGTATATATACGATTGATATAGCCGAATGCAAGGAAAAAGGAAGGCGCTCAGCTAAATGCTATAGCAGTCCCATATAAAAAATTTCAGCACTCTATGGTTACTCGTGCTTGAGTTGTGCGAGATACGTACATACCTACGTACGTACAGAAGTCAAGGAAAAATCTATTTTGAATCCATTTTAAATCCATAATGTAATTCCGTTTCTGGCAAAAGCAGTCCTTTATTCTGCCCGTACGTACAGGTGTCATACAAAACATCATTCAACTGGTTTCAAGAGGGGTTGAATTGGAGATTATCGTCGAAATATGATACCCGAAATTTTTCGCGATTGAAACACTTCCTTCTCTTCGAACAAGGATGTAAAAAGGCAAAAGCAATATATTAATTTATATCCTTGTTCATAAAAACACGAGGTAGTTCATGGAGAATGATTCTGTTTAACATCAAACCCACGCTTGGCAGTTGTTTCAAGGTCAACGAGATAATACGTAAATACCCTCATTTCTATGCATTTAACAAACTTTTGTAGCGTATAAAGGCATTTGTATAAAGAAACTTTCTCTTGCAGAACCGCTGTAAAGCCATCTTGCAGAATCGCCATTGCTAGACCACCAGTCTACACTTCCTTTCCAAAACTTGAAAAAAATATATGCAGTTATTTAAATTTAAATTATTTTAATGCGTTTTATAAATTAAAGAAAAGAAAATATAAAATGTTCATAAATACGAAAACTTCACCAAAAACAGCATTTTATATTCATAAATTGAAACTAAGTACTTAACATGCAAATAATGCGCCTCTGAAATTGTGAAATCCAGGAGGAAATTTCCTATTGGTCACGAACCCTGGTCTGAAATTTTGAAATTGCTAGAAAAATGTTTTAAAATAATGCATAATATGAATGATGCATAATTTTCTAGATACGATTTGAGCAGCTCCTGCATAAGAATATATATATATATACAAGTTTAACTTCCGCATATACAAGTTTTAACGGTGCGACTTTCAACTCAGTTTTTGTTATAATGTTTGGTCATTTCTTACGCGTTTTATTAAATGTTTTCTTGTTGTTTTTGTTCTTAATGAATTTTCACATCCACTAGTTCTAATTTTTAGATTATCTATTTTGTTTTAAATAAGTAGTAATATTTATAAGTCCTTTTACTTGTGTTCTGTCCTATCCTATCTTGTAACATTCACCTGTCTAGAGGGCGCTGCGACGGCCCCCCAAAACATCGAGCAGAACCTCTGTAGACCGCGACAAGATGAGCGGTTGACCCCTTGTTAGCTCCTACGCCATATTGTGTAACAGCCATCAGCGCTGACAAGAGCGTGCTGCTCTTATCTTTACGGCCCCTGTGCCTTACCATTTATAAATAAACTCTTTATAATCAAATACAGTTCACTATATCTTTTCGACGGATCTCACTCCCTAACAACTAGCCTACTTCAACAACTTTAGTGAAGTTTTGCCTATTACCGATGGGCTTTAGTGATGACAATACATAAATCCATTTTTAATTGATTATATTCTAGTAGATCAAAACACACCACGTTACACATATCCCATTACATGTAAAATAATCCTTTTTTATGCAGTTCCACTTTTTCTTGGACACTTGGCTTCTTAGCCGCCAATGTTGCTTTTTGTGTAACAATTTATGGCATAAAAAACATATTTTCATGCTCAGTCAATGCACATTGACAAAGGTTTCACTTCATTTCTTGCGAACAGAAACGCGCAAATCTGTACATACTATTCATAGTGTTCAGTTGCGACTTCAGGGAGAACCCAAACACCATCAAGAGAAAACTTCCACTTTAATTTCAAATAATCTGCTGCTGTCGATTTCGCTCAGTGAAAACTTTACGTCACTTAATTACTGGTGATACGGGAATATGGTTCTGTCAGTGTTTTCAGTTATTAGCTTCCTTCATCTTTAGGCTTTTTATCAAGATAAAATTTATACTTGACAAACTTTTAAACATTCACTAACATCACCAGCACATGCTGAAAACTGGTTCCTTATGTCTTTGCAGCACTTGCATGCAAGCAAAACTTATCAAGTATGATACGGAAAATATGTCCATACTTATAAAGCATGATATGGAGACAGTTTGGCCATATTCAATTGGCAAATACAATATTGCATCACTTACCTGTGATTAAAATTAACTAATTATTAGTTCAATGGAGTTGGGAACGAAAATATGTCGTTTTCGGATTACAGTAATCTTAAAACTTTTCGATAGCAAAACCTCTTGAGTGCACTTCTATGCATCTGAATTTTAGAAAACACTAATACCGTATTACTTTTCCTTTAATATGATATATTACCAACAGCATTTAGCTGAAGAATTCTAGAAAACGTATCTGCCTAGCAGACAAGATAGAAACAAATCTGAGTCAATTTTCTAAAGCATTACACAACAGATACTGAATGTGTTGTGTACAAAAAAAATGAAATAATAACTACATCTTAGAAATCTGAAAATGAACTTTAAATTAAAAGCTAAAATTTTTCATCCAGATCATTTCTTTGGAAAGAAGCAGTCATTAGAAAAAGCAAAGTTTAGTACAAAGTATAGAATGAGTCAAGAACGGATGTACTATTGTAAATAAATCAACTAAAATAGAATCGGTCTTTTTTATTTCCAACGTAACTTCTTTATTATTGCAGCAACCCTTTAAACGCAATAACCGTAAAACTAGAATGAGTTCATATGTAAGAAGTTTTCCTTTGTGTAATTTTAGTTGGATTTTACTGGTTAGGTTCTAATATGGCATTTGTCTGAAAAGGAAAAAGATATGAACTGTGTATAAACTGTTCACTTGTTAAGAATGCTTTAAGATGTACTAAAGATGACAATACCATATCATGATTTAATAAAAATTCATGTTCAACTTTCAACAAAGTTAAAACGGACTATGCTGGATGTTTCATAAATTGCATCACGTATCTCCGCTTTATAAGCTTCCGCTTTATATTAACTTGAAATAAATGTTTTCTTGTTGTTCTTTTAAAATATTACGAAGCTATGCACCTGATTTTAACAAAAATGTTTATTTTTGGCATTTAATTTAGTCGTCAGATATGATTAAAAAGTGTTTATTTTTTGGTCATATCTGATGTAAAGAATTTCATCAGCTATGCCTTCTTTTCACTAGTAAAGAATTTCTTTCATTTGGATAGTCACAGAAATTTTATTGTTTCATTATAAAGCGCACTGATCAAATTTATTGACAACGTATGATTTAATGATTGCTAATTTACCATGCCTTCCATATAATGTACTATAAGGCTTTAAATAAAGCATTTTAATTCATCAAACTGTACATTTACTAACACTTTTGAGCTCAAGAGAATATGAGTAAAAGAATACAATGGCTGTACTGTTTTCATATGAAAGAATCTAATTTCATTATACTCAACATATTTTCAGCTTTGTTTTAAAACTTTGAATCGTTGATATAAAAACGAGCGGAGGCATTGTTTTGAAATTTTACAGCAGCGTAAGGGGAGAACTTCTTGTTAAGTGTGTTTCATTTCACTGGGCTGTATACAGTGATTTAAGAAGTAGCTTTGAGAGAGAGATTATTGCCGTTTCTTTCCAAAATTATATGTCTCTTTTAATTATATTGTAATTGATATTAATTACTTACATTATAAAGTACATCAGTTAGTATATTATTCACAAATAAAGTATCATTGTACTTTAAGTATTACAAAAAGCAGTAATCCAATGAAATGATTACTCATGCCCTTTATAACCTCACTGGCTCTATAACTGAGCGAAAATGCAAATTACTTCAGCGAAAATTGTGTCGTATCATATTTTAAACTATATATTAAACTAAGGATTGATTAATAAAATTTATTAAGTTTGGCAACGAATACTTAAAAGAGTATCGTCGAGATATTACGCTTTCAATTCACAACATATTAAGATGCCTCTTTGTTGCTTACGAATCTTCAAAGAAACTTCATAATATAGAGAATAAGTAACGCAGTAATTAGTAACATATGCATAAAACTGCATTCTGTTATAAGAAATGTATTTTGCATAGCTAAAACATTTTTGGTTTGAATTTATTTTGATTATGGCAAAGTATTAAATCTGCCTAAGGGAAGAGATGATTTCGCGGATAACTTTCAAAGGGAAACTGGCAGATATACACTTGTAGATGGGGAAACCCGCGAAAGCGCCATGCAGCCAACCCATTCTCCGAGATTCGAACCCCGGACGGAACTACCAATTTTCAGCGACTTTACTGATTGTCCGCTGGTGGGCCCAATTTAATGTATACATACATACATATATATATATAGATATATATACATTAGCATCTAAATCTATTTTGCTATTAGCAAATTTAATGTTAATCATTAATGCACTAATAATAATGCATGCAAGCATTTTTTTTAGTGTTAGTGCGATCAGTAAAATTCCGCAGTAAGCAAGTTCACATGCTAAAGCAGCATTTGGAGAACACGTTTGTGGTGCAATTGTATGTTAACTCTCGGCGACCCAAGTAATGTCTTTTATGTTAGGAAGCTGAAGAAATCCGCAAAGGTCTCGCCGCGATTCGAACTGTGGACCTCTAGAATACGAGTTCGGTGTACTTCCAGGCGGAAAGGAGGTATTAAAGGGCGATTGGAGATTCCCAATCTATGCATAACATGACATTTGTAATGCTCTATCATATTTTTGCAAATAACATATTTTCCATAAAAAAACCTTTAATTTTAGTCTTCAGCTAGAAATAAAAGTAAAAAAAAATTACTTTGAAAAAATTTCCTACAGCTAGTAAAAAATATGTAAAACATATAATATTTAAGTGCATGATTGCTTAAAAAATTATATTTGATTTAATGGCATAACCAAAGCACATATAATTAATCCATCAAAATATGCTTAACGTAACTACTTTCCTTTAAAGTACACTTATGAGCACATCCATTTAAAAAATTAAATTAAAACATGCAAATGTGTTGTTTCACAGCGCACAAATTTTTTCTGATGGTTTTAATAAATCATGTAAAAATCTATTTGATCACTAAACTGTAAATTTAAGAAATGATAATTGCTTGCATTTAGCGTAATGTTTGTCAGTAATGTTCGTAATTTAACGCGTTTTTTATTAAATGACGTTTAAAGGCAGCCCGAGAGAGATTACTGATCGATATTTATTCTTAGTAGTTAAACACTTAAGATTGTGAAATACAATATTCAGACTTTAGAATGAATGTGCTTATTATAACTTTTGTTATAGCAAATGATTACAAGGGAAATGTATGTACGAGAGATTATTTTTAAGAAAGGAAAATAACAAGGAAAATATTAACGCCGTAATACATATGTATAAAACCACTGAGATGAAATGACAGAAAAATTTACAATTTCCTCTTCACGTGTTTTCGGTATTCATTTTATAAGTTCCTTGACTCACAAATTGCTTTACTTTCTGGCTTGCTGATCTATAAATTTTGCATAACACGTACTTAAATGTTTCTCCAAGAATAAAAAATGTTTCTCGAGTGTAAAATGCTTTCGCACGCTTTATACGTTATTTAAAAAAATTACGATGTTGTTTTAAAATTATTACTTTATGCTTATTATTATTTTATTGTACGAGTTACATTCTTTTATGCTACTGAAGAAGATACAGTCAAAAGGACTTAGAAGAAAGCTTTCAAACTCTTCCTTGTTGAAAAAGGACTTAGTTTTCCCTCAGGAGTTTTCCAAAAGATTGTACGAATTATTTCTCTGAAACAACGTTTATTTACTGGAGTTAAAGGAACACTGGCTAACATATAGTGATACGCAGATGAATCATAGAGAGGAGTTTACAGATAATCACATAAAATGATTATGCCATAGTTCCTTGAACTATCAGTATAATACACTGGTTATCATAAATTAAGGAAAAATCACAAAAATAAAGATAATTCCCTCAAAAATAAGGCAAACCGTGTAAACTTTGAATATGTTGCCAAGTAAGAGTAGCTGAGTAAAACTGTAATATGCAAATTCGTGGGGCTGCACTCGGAATACGTCATCTGCGAGGAGCATACAAGTCCATGTTTGACAGCAAGCCCACATATTTCACTGTGATAGTGACATCAAAAATCTGAGATAGCCGATTAGTAACAATGACCTCCAGGCATCATTTGCCTGCAGAACTACGATGGACAGTCATTGGGAGATTAGAGGCAGGACAGAGTCAAACAGAAGTGGCCAGATTGCTAAATGTGAATCCTTCTGTGGTTCATAGACTTTGGAGGCAATTTCAAACCACAAATTCGGCATCTAGGAGGTTCAGCCAAGGACAGCCAACTGCTACGACGAGCGCCGATGACCGATATTTGACATTACGTGCACACAGGAATAGAACATCTACACAGACTCTTCTTAGATCCTCCAATGTTGCAGCCACCGGAAGGTTGGTGTCAACGTCAACTGTGCGTAGAAGGCTTCCCGAAGGTGGTCTGTATGTGAGGCGACCAGCCGGCAAAACATTTATCATAATTGATCAGAAATCGAAAAACAAACAAACACACAAACAGACATTCTTCTTTATTCTTCTTATATGTAAAAACTTACAAATTTTTTGATTAACAAACTCTAGGATTTGAAAGCGAGCAGTGGAAAAAAACTTTCGAAATGAAGCAGATTTTCATCTTCAGCTTGCGAGACTGTTGCCTCTCGGAAAAGTGAGGGCGAATATGATCGTTTTTTTGAGTTTTTAATTCATATCTCTGATTTTAGCTCCTTTTTTTGGAAAAAAGTGCACGTCGACATTTTCCAGGACCCAGAAAAGAATTGTGGAAAGTTTGGTGACAATAGCTTGCGTTATTAGAGGACAAACACACAGACCTTCTTCTTATATATATATATATAGATGATTAAATCTCTCTTAATATATTATTCGCAGTTTGCTTTCAAACAAACCAATCCAGTAGCCCTTTCCTCTACCCGCGAATGGGCTGGCTGCATGGCCGTTTTCGTGATTTTCCCCATACTTGTTCCCCAGATTTCTTTAGAAGAAGGCATCCCTCCTCTTAGGCAGACAGCCCTCCAGTGCTTTACCGTAATTAGATAAACCCAACCCAACCAAATAACTCTTCTATAAGTGCTGTGCTTGCATTTACTTAGCATTAGTCATTTTCTTTAATAGTGAGACTTTTTTTTTTATAAAATTCAGAGATTTCCTTAACCATTTTTTTCTGGAAAGTTAACACAGCTCAAAGATCTTTTACTTACAAAGAATTTCCTTAGTGCAACAAAGACAGAAACTGAAATCCCGTTCCTTGCATACAATTCGAGCAATAACCTTCCACATTCGAAATTCTCCATTGTGTTTCTAGACCATCTACTGCTACGCAAGCAGCACACATTCTTGGATTTTCTTCAGTATATTCATGACAAACCATCTGCAAACATAGTAGAAGTTCTTGACCATTTCTTCGTATTTTTGAGGGTAGAAGGTTTTTTATTTGTTAGAACATCTTTATGTGAAATTCTCGAAATGGTGAATCAGGATAGACATTTTATTTGCTAAATAAATATTTTTAAATCAGTTCCTTTTCACAGTAAACTAAACTGCTGAATAAATTGTTTATAAGTCCAGTAATGAAATCTTCGTATAATGTGCATGCATTTAAAGATTTTAAAATAAATTCATCAATCTAAGATAATTAGCGCCCACCAGTCGCTGAACAGTGATAGTTCGGTCCGAGGTTGGAATCCCACGAACGGGCTGGCTTCATGGGAGTTTTCGTAGTCTTCCTCATGTGCAACGTGTGTACAAGCCAGTTTTCCTTAGAATGTCCTCCACGAAAGCGTCCTTCCCCTAAGGCTGATAGCCCTCGAAGCTTTGCCGTAATCACATAAATTAATCAAATTAAGCTATTTAAAATAGTCAAGAAGCATTAGAATTTGAAAAGTATGTCCTAAACTGTAATTTTAAGAAGATTTAAAAACATTTTATCTGCTAAAAACTACAGTTTTAGATATTTTTCCTTAGCACTAAAAAATTGTTTTATGTATATCCAAACATCTAACTCTAATATGCACTTGTGGAAGATAATTCTAACATTTTCGAAGGTCTGAAATAATTTTATGGTATGAGATTTTTAAGGTGTGCACAATTATGAACAAATCTGTACATGATGCAAAAAAGAATTAGTTATTGTCAGTAGCTGCATTTACTTTTCTATATATATTGTTGCGTGCGTACAGCTCCGTAATAGATTCAATGCACAAGTCCGATAAAAAGTTAGTAAAATTTAGTCTAATCACAATACATATAAAAAGAAACGCTGGATTTATTCTTCAAAGATATACGTGCAATATCACAGTATCACGCAAAATAAACAGTCGATACATGTTTAAATACTAAAACGTTAAATAGCCGCAATCCAAACCGCAGAGAAAGCTAATCTGATCTCACCACAAACTCGCTTAAATCAACAATAACAACCAAGTAAACAACTGAACTGAGATGTTTCTCTCCGGCTTTTTAAACGGTCACGAGAAGGTTCTGGTAATTTGTATTTCCTAGAGGTTTCTGGAAAGTAAAGGAGTAGAATTACGAGATATCTATTTATTAAATGTTAAATGCGCGTGTTGCTGTATTTTTACTTTTCCAGCGTAGCTTTCTCTTCAAATAAATCTCGTGTTGCATTGCCCAGGGAAACAAAACAATTTTAATTATAATTCTATTAAAAATATCTAACTAAATACAGAATTCGTAATACTGTCCCCTTCCCAAGGACTGCACGTGCCGGGCAGTACAGTCACTGGATAGGAAGCCATATTTACAACTAAAGCATCAATTCAATAACACACATTGCATTACAATAACAAACAACATAAACAATAATTGCAATAAGTAATTGAAAACAAATCATATCCTATCAAATACAAAGTACAAATCAATAAATGAATGCAAAAATTTATATATTTGAAAACAAAAAGAAACATAATCTTATACTATTTACTTTATATACACTACGTACTATGACCATAGTGTGGAGCTAACCTGTTGTAATGAAGGTCTTTGGTCTTAAATTTCCATGACTTAAGAATCCGAGCCACGACGCCGTTCAGCCTGTTTAAGACTGTGTATGGACCATCGCAAGATGACTGTAGGTTCGGACAGAGTCCTTTCTGTCGAGTCGGATTCCACAACCACACCTTGTCTCCATCGTTGAATCGATGTTCAGTAGCTCTCGTGTCGTATTGGGTCTTCATATTTCCCGTTCTCAAGTTGATTCGCGCTCGTGCAAAATTGTGCATCGCTTCAAACCCGGCCTGGAGATCTTGGAAGTATTCCTTAGGCGATGAAGGTGCATCTGGAGGACAATAAATTATCAAAAGGCAGACGAAGATCACAACCGAACACAATCTGAGATAGGAAATAGTCAGTAGCCTCGCGTTTGTCTTCGACCCTGGTATGATTTTGGCAGCTTTCGGAGCAGGGTCTTTCAGACAAGGCGCCGTTGTTTCCAGGTGAGGATCCTGTCTGATGATATATAGTTATGTTTTCTGATGCCGGAAGCAGGTTGTTGTTTTTAAAGTCCAAGGAAAAATTGTATTTCCCTAAAAATTCCAATCAGAGTATGCCAGGATTTCTAGTAGCTACACTGCCAAACGTGATGCTAACGTATAATTTTCCTTCGATTTCGATCTTCTCGCCTGATACAGTCTGGAGGGTAACGCAGGATGGCGTCCAGATAAGTTTGCTTTTCAATTGTTGAGCCACATCTTTTCGAACTATGGTAACATTGGTTCCTGTATCGATAGTTATATTATAAGGAACTCCATTGATGTATCCCATGATGAAAAGACTGTTACTGCCGCCAGTCACTGCAGAAATCTGAAGCGCTTTAAACTGGGGCTTTTCATTTTATGGCAACCTCCGCCCCGCGAGATGGCCACGAATTATTTCCCTCCCTCTTGATAGACGCGGTCTTAACATCCGTGCCCTGGGTTGTTCTGCAGTTTCTTCGAATGTGCCCTTGAGCACCGCAGTTCCAGCACTTTAGTGTTCGTTTAATGTCACTCATATTCATGCATTGACTTGTCTGGTTAAATCGTTTAGACGATCAGTCAGTTAATTCACTGGCTCTTGTACTTCAGTGGCTCTGACGGGTTTGTGATCTTTGCAAGTTATTTGCCGGCCCGCCTCGCATTTCATCGCGTACACCAGAACGCTTTTTATGTCCTTGATATCCGCCATTTGTAGAGATTTCTGTATTTTAGGATACCGGATGCCATCTATGAAGTATTGCAGGGAGAGGATTTCTCTTGTTTCTGTCAGGCACTCCGAAAAGGCGAGGTGAGACAGCCTTCCAACATCTGTGGCAAGTTCCAGGAGTGTTTCCATGGCCTCCTGTTGACGGGATTTTAATTGATGGCTATTCTAATCTTTAACACATTTCTCTCCAAAGTGCAGCTCTAACGCGCAGGATAGAGCTTTGAAGTCTAATCCCGGTTTTCTGGAAGAGTTTGAAGAATATCCACAACGTCTGCTCTCAGAGAAGCGGGGAGATGACAGGCCTTAGCTTGGGAATCCCAACCATTTGCTTCTGCCACTATAGAAAATTGTGTCTGATACGCTTGCCAAGAGGTCTTCTCATCGTACCTAGATAGTTTCAGAAAGGGACGAGCAGGCATCGGTAAAAATTTAAAACCATTTGTATTGCTCCCTCCTGTCGCTGCGAATTTTTTCAAGATATCAATTCCTTTGGCGACCGCTGAAGCCCTGTCATCAATTTTTTTCGATTTGGTGTTGGACGGCAGAAACGCGATAGAGTCTATTCTACCTTCTATAGCCTCGAATTTGTTTTCTATTACGCAGGTAATTTCTTTTTTCATTTCCTTCTGACCTGCTTCAACCTCTTTTTAAACACCCTTCATATCTTCTTTAACAGATTCCTGAACAATTTTTATCTTTTCTCGAATCACGTTTATCTCTTCTTTAACGGCCCTCTGTCACCTCTTCTTGACCAGCTCTCATCTTTTCTAGAACAGCCTCCATCTTTTCTTTAACGGATTCCTGTCTTGCTTTAATCTCTTCTTTAAAGGATGCTTGGCCAGCTTCCATTTTTCTTGGAATGCGGCAAAAGCAGTGACGAGCTGTCTCATTGTTCTTCCATCGCTCTTTTTATTAGCATTCAAATCCCACTTCTGACACCCAAATGTGTTTCTTGTGTACGGGTTCGTAATAGATTGAATGCTCAAGTCCAATAACAAGTTTGTAGAATTTATTCTAATCACAAATATAACAAAAATGCTGGATTATTGATCAAAGATATTCGTATCATATCACAGTATCACGCAAATCCATAGCACATAATCCGGTCTCACAGCGAATTCGCTGCAATCTGCAATAACAACGAAGTAAACAACTGAACTGAGATGTTTCTCTCCGGCTTTTAAAAGAATTTTAAACCGTCTCAAGGAAGTTCTTGTAATCTTTATTTTCTCGAGGTTTTTGGAAAGCAAAAGAGTAGAATTACGAGATATGTATTTATTAAATGCTAAATGAGCGTGCTTCTGTATTTATACTTTTCCTGCGTAACTTTCTCTTTAAATAAGTCTAGTGCTGCATTGCACTGGGAAATAAAATTGTTTTAATTATAATTCTATTAAAAATATTTAACTAAATACAAAATCGTATTAGTATAAAAGGACGAGTTCTGTCTGTGTGTGTATGTGTCTTTCGTTCGTGCTTCGATTAAGCTAATAGACCCAGGGCTACGAAATATGGTACAGAGGTGCATCTAGACTAGAGCCAATGCACCTGAAAGTGATTTTTTCAAAATTCGAATAAGAATTTTTCTTATTTTATGTGTTTTTATGAAATCGCATCAAATAGATAATTCTCTGTCATTATATCAGCAACAATAGCACGCAGCCATTACTGCTGATATATCACTGTCGGCATTGCTGCTGATATCAGCACCGTTGCCACTCGTGAAAATGAGGGCGATATTTCTGTGCAGTTTTTAAATTTAATGTTTCTCTTGGATACTGGACATTTGTCGAGAGAAGACAACGGAAGTTGTTTAATTTATTTACTACGATAATTGATATTTGTATTAAGGCATATTGCTTATTTCATTGCAATTTTTTTATATGTAATACAATTTTATTGAAATTTGCTTTTTGCCCCTTTTTCTCCCCCCCTTTTTTTGATAGAGTTATTCTACAGAGTAAAATTCTGTGCAGTTTCTAAATTTAATGTTTGGTATTCTCGTTAGGCATTTTTCGGCACATTTAAAAGCCAGAAGAAGGCTAGTTGCGTAGCGTCTGCTTTAAACAAAACAAAACAGTGTATAAAACCCTTACACATTTTTAAATAAATATATATATTGTTGCGTTATACGGGTTCGTGGATTTGAAAGTATCCGATGAAAACACGGTGCGGAACAGTAAAAAGCACAATTTATTTACAAGAATCACTATTTACAGCACAGTTCCAAAACTACCTTTAAAATCGTCGAAAATCTACAATAAATACGCTGAAACAATCAGCAACACAGCTTCAGGCTGTAACTGTAAAGGTAACTTCACGGCAACTCTAAACTTACAATAAACACCGTGGAACAATCACCAATACACTGTCAAGCTATACTGTAAAGTTAGCTTCACGGCAAAGCACTATCTCGATCGCTTTCCGTTCACAAATCTCTCGCGTAGCTTAGTACTCACAGTAAGCAGCTATTCTCACAACTCTCGCAACTAATCACACTTAATCACGCTGCTCGCAACAATGCTCGCAACAACTGCTCTCAGAAACGCAAGGGTTTATATAGCTTTTCTTTAAGTTCCACACGTTTCGAGAAATATCTCGACAGGAAGTTATTCTAGAAGCTTCCCGATTGGACCATGGGATATCGCCGATTTGGTCGCCAAATGGGCGATAAAGTCGCCAATCTGGCAACCCTACCATACACTATTTTATGGCAACCCTAGTGCTATGCCGGAAAGCTTACATACAGGCGCAACCGCCGAATTTTTCGCAACAATATATATAAATTTTAGGGCCTCTTACAATGCTTACACGACATTCTGTTATAATCTAATATTGCACCCATTAAATAATTGCAAACTAAAAGGTTATTTTAAGTAAATAAATTAAATATATATATAAGTGTCGTATTAGGTTTTTACTTACAGAAATCTTAACAGGTTATTCTATAGCTACCACACTGCCAAATATACGGCCAAATGCAGCTATCGTACTACCAAATAAAAAACTATCGCAATTTCAAAAAAGTGAGAATTGCTTTCTCTATTAGCAGATAACCTTAAATAAAGAAAAACTTTGCTGAGCGCAAAAATAAAAAGCTGCTTCGAACTCAATGCCTTTTTAAGTTTTCTGTATTTTCAGCTTAGTATGGATTTGAGATATCTTCAAACAACTTCTTATATACTAAGTTTTTTATTTACTCTACTGCAAACTATTCAACACCGAGTAAGAAAGAGTTTGAAATAAAACATGAGCATCTCAAAAACAGAAAAAAGCTCATCTCACGAAGTTTTATTCGAGAAATCGATTTTCTGGTTAAAACTCTGAAGACCTCACTAAATCAGGAAGCTTAGGATGATGGTTTTGTCGTAAAATATCAAATATCATCGCATGATTTCCGAAGAAGTTTTTAAAGTTTGAATTATTTTATTTCTTTTAATATTTGTGCTTCCGTTTATTTTGTATAACCTTTCCTTTCAGTGTACAGTGGAACATAATCTTGTTTATACCCTGGAAGTCTTAAACTAATGCAGTGACAGTTTTTTCGAAAGCGATGAAATTTTATAAGCAATTTAGCAGAATTATGTTTTCTTCCCGAATAAACACATTTTATTAAATGTGACATCTAACCAACTTTTACAAGATCTCAAAATGGCACGTGGCTTACAAATATTACCTAAATCTGGAACATTAGCAAATAAAATACGGATATACTAGTCTAGGCTCTAGTGACTGGAAATTAATGGGAGTTCACTAATTCTCACGCCTTACAAAACATTATGAAATAAAAACTGACTACTTTTAATGCATCTAGATGTAATCAATACTCTGTTCTTTCTCCTTTTAATGCAAGTAATGAGGCTGAAGTTCACTGGAGTTTACTGTCCTCTCTCTGTCTCTGATCAAATAAAATTATTATATTTTTCTTTAATACATTTAGGTAGGATCGGTGCACATCTTGTTCACTATAGTTCTGATGTGGATTTTATTTTTACAGTAGTTGGTGGTAGATACATATCTTAAATGCAGAAAATCATTGATGAGCACAAAAATGAAAAAGTAGCTGTTAGCTAATTGCAGAAATGTTTTCATGATGCAGTTATTCGTATTTTGGCATATATAAATTAAAAAAAAAAACTCAATTTCGAAACAATTAGGAAATCTGAATTTCTGTACGTTCCTCCGAATCCTATATTTAGTAAAATTTCAACAATATTACCAAAAAATAAAATGCAAAAGGTTTGGATGGTGTACAATGAAATTTAACTGAGACCTTTAATTTCAAAATTTGGAACTTATAGTATCATTTTTACATTGCCTTAAAAGATAACTTAAATTAGAACAATCTCAAATTTTCCTTGAATGAGATTCAGAATTATTCTTTTCTGATATATTAGTTTGTCGCACTTTTTAAATTATAATTTGCTGCATATCGAAAGGACTTTTACATAAGTACTTTATCAGTGTTCAAGGGATAAAATTACAGTATTCTCAATATTATGCATTTTATTACTTTAGAATCATAATCTCAAGCAACATGTTGATAGAATTAGAAATATTTTTCATTTTAAATTTCATTCAAGTGAAGAAATAATATTACTAGTTCACTATATGTTAATACTGAGTCTGTCACTCTTTTCTCGAAGATGCTCCAGTTATTCCCATTATTTAAATAATATTCCTTATTATTTAAATAAGATCTCCATTTTTTGGAGTGAGGAGGGAGATTATACATGCATATTGATAAATATTTTCCCCACGCTTAATATATTAATATTAGAAATCTTTTTCTAAAATGATGCTTCATTTTCAGAATGCAAACATTTCACTATACATTTATTGCAAAACTCTCGAACGTGATCTGGAAATTTAAAATTTAACAGCTGTCAATTTTTATCTAACGAGTAAATTCTGTGGTTTATTTTTATAATGAGTATACACTTTTACTAAATGTAACAGTAGAGATCGGGGACCATATATAATATTAAAACTTTGTAATTGTTATGAAATTTAAGCATTTTACAAAGTTTTAAATTTGCAAGAGCCAAAATATAAATATTCGCTTCATTCATCATCATTCACATCATCATCGACCTACTTTTGTGATTGAAATTATATGCTTACGATAATGACTGAGAAAACAAAGGCTACATGAGGATTTTTGTGGTATGTAATCCTTCGTCGTTATAAAGGGCAGTATGTGGACTAGAGTATATTCAAAGTTTACTGACCATTACTAAATCAAACTACATTTTCTATAATGCTTCTTAGGTATGGTCAGCATATAATGATGCTTCCTTATAAAGGGCTAGAATTATTAGGCTAATAAATAAGCAAATAATTATTAGGCGAAAACAGGGCTAGAATTTTATTGGTGTTTATTAACCTTGTAGGGATTTGTATTTGTTTTAAATAACCAATTTAATTTAATTTTGCGTACTTTCCTATAAGCCTTCATTACCCCTAATTGTCAATGCCAGAAGATTTAAATTTGATAGCACACGTGAAGTAATGCAAATTCTACGTTAAAGAGAAAAGGTTTAAATGCCGAATTCTAGAAGGGAAAGTAGAGAGTTTGGGTGAACACTGTGCCTTTGTAGCGTGAGCTTCTGCTTAGCATTTATTGCTGGTTAACGCGGCGTAACAGCTATTACTTTGCTGCCACTAGATTTTCGACGCTGTTTTAGGAAACAGGATTGTCTGAGCCCTGTAGCGTAATTCTAGTACGGGTTAATATCTTCAGATTTTTAGTTTAGTTCTTGCTATTTGAGTTACCGCCCGAACGAGTTAATAAAGGGTTCTTTTCACCCTTTTCCTCTGTGGTCTCTACGCGTATCTTAGCTGTTAAACTACAAGATAGACCTACAACCTTTATATCGAAAGTGAAAGATATCACAAAGCAAGAACTGAATATTTGCATTACGTAAACAAAATAATATGAATATAACCATTTGATAGGAATGTCAATAATATTTTTTGTTTGTATTCCGGATGGCAATAAAAAGCAATCAAGTAGAAAAGTACAAACTACGTTGTATACTACACAAAAGTAAATGCTTCCTAATTTTGTACTTAATTAGTTTTCTATGTATTTTACATTATTTTGATTTGTTTTTAGAATTATATTCTTTAATCGAACATTATAACCCATAGTTTCCTAGTTTAAGGCTATGCGTTAGATTTGTATAAATGTATTTATTTGTTAATGAATGAACCTATGTGAAAACCAAAATGAGCCTCATTGATTCTTACACGCGTTTTAAAATCTCTGCAACGCATATATATATATATATCATTTATTAAATTCATTTTGAATCCATTTCTGAAATTTTCAACTGTAGCCTTACTTTTTGTTTCAAAATTTGGCCATCCACAGTGGATAACCGGGCAGTTTATACTGAATTTACGATTGTAGTTTTAAGTCATTTCATCAATATGTATATGGCCGTACGCGCCTGCTGATTTAAAGCTAAAATTTTAATACGTTGTTTCTGTTTTCTTATTAGATTTCGCTAGATTGTAAAGTTTCTTTTGGCGACAGATTCAAAATGGCTGACGTGAATTCTTGAACGTGTTGGCTAAAGAATATCTGAAAGCTCAACTTATGAAAGAGCGTTATAACGGAATAATATACACTCATTTTTCCTCGAAAAAGCGACTGAAAAGGCTATGCGGATAATCATAAAATTCGTTATCAGCAGTTTTCGTTCAAAAAGCATTTTAAGATATTAATTGTTATTCAGCTGTTTATTAAAGAACTTTTTTCAAGAAATTACTGCAAGTTCACATTTTAATAATACATTTAATATAACACATTATACATTTTATTCAAATTACGACTTTCGTATATTTACTTAAATTTGCTTTTAACGTCATTTGATGATATTATCCTTTGTCACAGCACCATGCTCAGACTCTCTCCTGCGCTCATTTTGAGCATTTATTTCGTCTTCTTTTCGGTTTAGTTTATGTCTTGATTGATAATTCTTGTAATATTTGATAACTTTTTTATCTATCTGGTCTCAGTACTTTCACCTGCTCAAAATCGAATTATTCTGAAAGCTGAGGGAGATTTCTAACCTCTTATTTACCCACATGAACCTAAAATCATTATTAAAAGTGACAAACTAATATAATAATTAAAAATAAGAACTGGCAAATAAAATAACTCACAAAACAAAGTTTTACAATATCAAAAGAAACTAAGAAGAATCAGAGGCTTTAAGATTTTCCAAACAAGTGGAGGAATCCATTATGATGGCTAGTAGTGGGGTTGCGACTACAACTGCGCATTCATTCAAGTCTAACATATTTATTAACAATATCAGCACAGACTAATTAATATGAAGGAGCCTAGAAGCAGTATTTAATCAGATTTCAAGAATAAGTATCGTTAATTGTCATCAGTGTAGGAAGGAACAGCATTTGTTAGTGGCAGGATTCTTCCTAATTGAGAGTGTCAGGGTGTTCAGTATCCTTGCTTTGGCTAGTACATTTCACAAACTGAATTTATTATGACCTTTTCCTATTTTGTTTTATATTCTGTGATTTGTTATGTGAAAAATAAACGTTGTCTTGGTGTCCACTTAAATTCAAAGAAATGAAATTCATATATCAAGAGAAAATTAGAGTTGTGTTCATATAGCGACGTTAGTTAAACAAAATCACAGCTATTAACGTATCCTTAAACTAACCTTCAATCGTACAGTCTTTAAATATTTCATGCTTTATGACTCAGTTGTGAGGCCGGTGAATGCCCGTATCAGAGATAATTTGTAAACACACTAATTTATTTTTATTAAATAATTGTTATTAGAGAGCATAAATAATAACATTTTATAATTAATCCAAATGAAACGAGCATGCTTGGAAATATTTCCTTATAAAGTTATGCAGGACGATCGCCCTCTTACAGATTTTCAGTTACCATCTGCATGGTGTTAGTATAGGAGTATCCATAATGTCCGCTGGAACCAAATACAGTCAGCTTTACCAAAACACAGTTCACTATCAATCAACAGGATCCATGGATTTTATGCTGATCATATTCATAATAGAATGTTTGAGATGAAGGTGAACACATTTTCTCAGTAGGACCTAGAAATTCCTTTGAAGTGGTAGAGTAGTAGGATCCATGCTGAAGTAATGAGAGATCATTTCTACTCTATGGTATATCTGTCAAGCAGCGTCCGTCTTTTGCTTCCTCAAGGAAGAGTATAATGTTTCGCAACTCAATTCACGAAGGAGTGAAGGTTGTTGACCCGAAACAAAACCGCTCACCCCGCAATAAAAGGGTGGGGATATCTGAGGGAATTTTCCTCACCTTCACCGCTACATCTGCTGGTCGTTCCACTTTGTCCACATTCTACGTTATGTCCACTCTGTGCGGCATTATTCTATGTACATTCTGACTACATTCTAAAATACTACATTCTACAAAAACTTTGCCTATTATACTCAGTCAAATCAACAGTATCTATGTCCACATTCTATGTAAGCATTCAGTACGCAGAATTTCCACACATTACCTATGTAGGAATTCAGTATATGTATTCCCCACCACTGATCGGGAAATTTGTTCGCTGTGTTATGTAGATATTCTGGCTTCAGTATTATTTAGTTGTCAGATTTATTTGTTTAAATTGTTATTGTTTAAAGAGTCCTTGGACTGTGCTGAAATAAAAGAGTAGAGAGAAGTTTTCTAAACTGATTATTTTCTTAAGGTATTGTGAGTGAGTGAAATTATCTTGGAGAATTCCTGCGGCGAACGAGATGAGATAAATAGCCAACTTGCCTTTCTAGGGACACTGTAGAAAATATGTGCAGCGGCTAATTAAAATTTTTATGTGTTTATAATTGGTTTAGAAAAGGTTAAGTTCAAGTGAGGCGTGGTTGCGCCAGAAGATGGCTTTTAATCCTAATCAGGTCCGAAGTTAAAGAGGAAAGATTTTGTCTATAAAGGAGTTTTTGGGAGACTTTCTTTCCTGTTGCTTTGAGTTAGATCAGGATTTAGCAATATATATAAGAAAAGAAAAAGGCTGGAAGAAATTTGCCGATGATAAACAGTAGAAGTTTTTGAAAACAGAGGAAAAAGATGAGAGTAATGCAGTGATGATTCTCGAACGTGTGTGAAATAAAAGAGAAATTGCTGAAGACATGTAGAACTCGAGGAAGATGATTATCTGTACTGATTGATTTGAAGTTGCTGAAGGAGAAGGACTTGAATGAAAAATTGCCTGAGATGAAAATTCGACGATCTGCGTTTCGACGATCTGCGTTTCGAAAATTCGACGACTGGGGATGTAAAGGCGTCGTTTGGGTTTTGTCAATGCCGAGTAGCTTGCAGAGTTCCTTTACTACAGCCGAGGTAAAATTCCTTCCCTGATCGGAATGTAACTGAAGAGGAACTCCAAACCTGGAAATCCAGTGCTGTATCATCATCTCTGCTACTGTGACAGCCTCTTGGTCAGGAAAAGGATATGCTTCAGGCCACTTGGTGAAATAATCGATGACAACGAGGATGTATTTGTTGCCATCAGCAGTTCGTGGCAGAGGTCCTAAGATGTCTAAGGCGATACGTTCAAAAGGTGCTCCTACATTGTAACGTTGCAGCTTCCCCCGGCTGCGTTTCTTAGGTCCTTTCCGACTTGTACAGGCATCGCAAGATCGGCACCACTTTTGCACGTCATCCTTTGCATTGTTCCAATAGAACCGCTCCCGAACTCTCTGCAAGGTCTTCATTATTCCGAAGTGACCTCCTGCAGGGCTGCTATGTAGTTCTTTAAGGACGTCAGGGATCCGGGATCTTGGGAGCACCAGCTGCCATCGGAATGTCTTTCCATCATCTGATTCGAATTTTCGGTACAAGACGCCGTTTCGAATATGGAGTGAGTCCCAGAGAGCCCAATATTGTTTTGTCGTGGGACTATAGCTCGAAATATCGTGCCAGGTAGGTTTTCTGTTTGAGGTCTCCATTAATTCAATTATGGGTTTAATATCACAGTCTTCCATCTGGTCTTTCCTGATTTCCTTGTCACTCCATGGGTCTGGATCAGCCGATGTTGATGCTGTAATTTGCCGTGCGACTGGATTAACCAGTTGGTATTTAGCTTCGACCCTGGAACAATATCGGCAGTTTTCTGGGCAAGGTCTTCTAGACAAGGCGTCAGCGTTTCCGTGCGACTGTCCCTTGCGATGACGGATAGTGATGTCATATTCCTGGAGTCTCTGTATCCACCTGGCTATCTGACCCTCAGGATTCTTGAAATTTAAAAGCCAGGCCAATGATGCATGATCTGTGCGGAGCAGGAATTTTCTGCCGTATAGATAATGATGGAAATGTTCTACGGCTTTGACTATGGCGAGCAACTCTTTCCTGGTGACACAGTAATTCCTCTCCGGTTTAGATAGGCACTTGCTCCAGTAAGCTACTACACGTTCTTGGCCCTCTATTTCTTGGGACAAAACAGCGCCGACACTTTCATTACTCGCATCCGTGTCGAGAATAAATGGTCTGTCGAGCTGAGGATACGTCAGGATTGGAGCAGATGTTAAGGCTTCCTTCAGGTTCTTAAATGCATTCTCACATTCTTTTGTCCACACGAACTTTTGCTTGCTCTCTGTCAGCTTGTGAAGGGGTCTTGCGATGGAAGAAAAATCCTTCACGAATCTCCTATAGTAGGTGCAAAGTCCTAGAAAGCTTCTCAGCTGGTGGACATTTTCGGGACGTCTCCAGTCTTTAACTGCTGACACTTTTTCAGAATCCGTGCGCACACCTTCAGCAGAGATGACATGTCCGAGATAAGTGACTTCCTGTCTGAATAATTTGCATTTAGCGGGACTCAACTTCAGATTGGCTTCTTTCAGTTTCTGAAGCACCTTTCTAAGATTTTCCAAATGTTCTTCGAAACTATTCCCGACGATGATGATGTCATCCAGGTATATCAGACAGGCTTCGTATGAAAGACCTTTTAAAACAGTCTCCATTAGACGTTCGAATGTAGCCGGCGCATTACATAGCCCAAACGGCATCACCTTGAACTGCCAAAGTCCTTGTCCTGTAGTAAATGCCGTCTTTTCTCGGTCATCAGGATGTATTTCTACCTGCCAATATCCACTCTTTAAATCAAGTGTCGAGAACCACTTGCTTCCAGAAAGAGTATCCAGAATGTCGTCAATTCTAGGAAGAGGGTAACTGTCTTTCTTCGTAACCTCGTTCAACCGGCGATAATCAACGCAAAATCTGGTTGACCCGTCTTTCTTCTTCACCAGGACGATGGGAGATGCCCAGGGACTTGCTGAAGGCTCGATGACATTGCTTTCTTGCATGTCCTTTAAAAGTGCTCGTACCTCTTCCTGTTTCGCAATCGGCAGACGTCTTGGATGTTGCTTGATTGGTGGATGATCACCAGTATCGATTCTATGTTGAGTCAAACTGGTTCGACCAACGTCAGAAGACGAACGGGAGAAAACATCTTGAAGATCTTTAATAACACGCTCGGCAGCATTCTTTTCTTCATCGTTTAATTGCGCATTCTGCAGTAACTCCGATATAATGTTGTCGGAAGACACGGGTTTTGAGATGTTACTTTTTCTTTCAACGCTGGTTACTGGGGTACATTCTGCAACCACTTCACCTTTCTTAATAACCCTCGCCTTATCAGTTACATTGGCAACTCTCACCGGGATAACGGTCCCTGATAGGTCGACGAGTGCTGAGGCTATTAATACTCCTTTAGGGCTATTACAATTCTTGGGATATTCCATGACGCCGTAGCGGAAATTTCTATTTTCGGCTATGGATCCAGGAAGTAAAATTTCTGTTCTTGCCGGTATTGTGATATCGTCTTGAGCTATTATTTTGTGGATAGATTTCACTCCTTCATCATTAATTTCGAATAAAGTTATGTCTTCAGAGGCAGAATGCAGTTCGTTATTTTTAAAGTCCAAGGAAAAATTGTGTTTCCTTAAAAAGTCCAATCCGAGTATGCAAGGGTCTGTAATTTCTGCTACATAGGCCGTGTGATGGTAAGTGGCACTTCCAAACGTGATGTTAACGTTTAATTTCCCCTCTATATCGATCTTCTCCCCGGACACAGTCTGGAGGGTAACGCAGGGCGGCGTCCAGATAAGTTTACCTTCGAGTTGTTGAGCCAAATCTTTTCGAATGATGGTAACATTGGCTCCCGTGTCGATCGTCATGTTACAAGGAATTCCATTGATTTGTCCCATGATGAAAATTCCGTTATTGCCGCCACTCACTGCAGAAATCTGAAGCGCTTTAAACTGGGGCTTTTCATTATCTGGCAACCTCCGCCCCGCGAGATGGCCACGAATTAGTTTCCCTCCTTCTTGAGAGGCGCGGTTTTAACATCCGTGCCCTGGGGTGTTCTGCAGTTTCTTCGAATGTGTCCTTCAGCACCGCAGTTCCAGCACTTTACGAACGATTTCTTGTCACCAGTATTCCGTGTCAAAGCATCCACCTTTCTGGTTAATTCGTCTAGGCGAGCAGTCATTGGATCCACTGGTTCTTGTATGTGAGCAGCTCTGATTGGGTGGCGGTCTCTACGAGTGGCTTGCTGTGCTGCCTCAAATTTCATGGCGTACACCAGAGCACTTTTTAAGTCCTTCACATCAGCCATTCGCAGTGCTTTCTGTATTTCAGGATCCCGGATGCCGTCGATGAAGTATTGCAGGGACAGGATTTCTCTTGTTTCTGTCGGGCACTCCGAAAAGGCGAGGTGGGACAGCCTTTCAACATCCGTGGCGAGCTCCTGGAGTGTTTCCGTAGACTTCTGTTGACGGGATTTTAACTGAAGCCTGCTATAATCTTTTAAACACTTCTCTCCAAAACGCAGCTCCAATGCGCCGGACAGAGCTTCGAAATCTAGCCTTTTGTTTTCGGGAAGAGTCTGAAGGATATCCGCTGCGTCTGCTCTCAGAGAAGCCGCAAGGTGACAGGCCTTAGCTTGGGAATCCCATTCATTTGCTTCCGCAACTATAGAAAATTGTGTCTTATACACTTGCCAGGAGGTCTTCCCATCATATGTCGATAGCTTCAGAGAAGGATGCGCAGGCATGGCTAGGAATTTAAAAGTATCCGAATTGCTTCCTGCCGTCGCTACGAATTTCTTTAAAGTATCAACTTCTTTGGCAACTGCGGAAACTTTGTCATCAATTTGTTGCTCCACTGCAGAAACTCTTTCTTGAATTTGTTCTTTCACAGCAGAAACTCTTTCTTGAATTTGTTCTTTCACAGCAGAAATTCTGTAATCGATTTGTTGTTCTACGGCAGAAACTCTATCTTCTATTTGTTCTTTGACAGAAGAAACTTTATTTTCAACCGCGTCTATTCTGCCTTCCATAGCCTCAAATTTATTTTCTATTATGCAAGTAATTTCCTTTTTCATTTCTACTTGACTTGCTTTAACGGCTCTCATCTCTTCCTTAACAGATTTCTCCAACTTTTCTTGAACAGAATTCATTTCATCTTTAACAGATTCTTGAACAGCCTTCATTTCATCTTTTACAGATTCTTGAACAGCCTTCATTTCATCTTTTACAGATTCTTGAACAGCCTTCATTTCATCTTTTACAGATTCCTTCATCTTTTCTTGAACAGCCTTCATTTCATCTTTTACAGATTCTTCCATCTTTTCTTGAACAGCCTTCATTTCTTCCTTAACAGATTCTTGGCCAGCTTTCATCTCCTCTTTCACGGAATCTTGGCCAGCTTTCATCTCCTCTTTCACGGAATCTTGGCCAGCTTTAATTTCTTCTTTAAATGCAGCAAAGGCTGCCATGAATTGCCTTAATTGTTCTTCCATTGCTCTAGTTAATGGCATTCAAAAATCCCACTTCTGACACCAAAAATTGTTACGTGCGTACGGGTTCGTTATATATTGAATGCACAAGTCGTAAAAAGTTAACAAAAATTTATTCTTTCCACAAGAAATAAATTAAAATGCTGAAATATTTCTTCACAAATCTTCGCACAATATCACAATATCTCAAACGTTTAGCAAAAACTCAGTTCAAAACAGATAAAATAGTTCTATCTCACAGCGAAATCGCTACAATCAATACAGCATTAAGCAGTTCGCTTTTTACAGCTACAAGTATAACAGCAACAACAACAACTAACTGACTAACTGAGATGAGGTGTTTCACCTCGGCTTTTATAAGCTTTTTAATTATCAGTAGAACAATCACGATTTTTCTAGATTTTTCTGGATGGCAACAGTAATTACGAGATATTTATTTATTAATCATTAAATGCGCGCGCTCTTTTATTTTTATTGCTATTTTTTTTTCGACGTAGCTTTCTCTTCAAAAATCGTCTGCGTTGCTAAGGCAACATGAAGCAAATCTAATTACAATTCTAAATAAATAGCCAAATAAATGTGAAATTCGTAACAATATAAAATAATGAACGAAGATTTAAAAAGTGAACATATTTTCTATTTTATTACACAATAATTGAAAATGATATGCGAAATACAGAAATCTGATGCTCGGAAATTTATATCAAAACACAAGAAACGTGGAAAATAATTTTACTGTGAAAGGATTCTCATATTTCAGTCATTTTAACCGATAGCACCAGTGTATACGCTTTACGTGACGATAAATACGCTGCTTACAGACTGAATGTATAGCACATAAAAAACTGAAAGCTTTTCAGATTTTACATTATGCTTAAAGAGGCGTTTTTAACCTTTTTAACTTTTTGTATGTTACCTTTACTCATTAAATATCATGTTCTTCGCACTTAAATCATAAAATTCAATTCAACAGCAATTTCAAAAATATTTAAAAGAGCACATCTTTGGAATTTCCGATACACAGTCTCGCGTGCTGGAGGTAATGTTTTTTTTTTTTCGTTACAGTGTTGCCACTGCTCGCTTTGAAATGGTTGAGTTTGTTAATCAAAAACTCTTTAATGTTTGACAAAATCTGAAATACATAATAAAACAAATTCCAAATTTGGGCTTCCAGTTGCTCATACTCGAATGGAGTACTTACTACGTTATTCCAAATTTGATGTCTCTAGAAACTGTTCTTTTTTCACAGTGAGAGAAACATACATACATCCGCGCAGATTCTTCATTATTTAATTTCTGTTAATATAACAGAGGACTCTAAATATTTGATAGCAACAATTTGAAAAGTGAACCGACATTTATAGCGAACGGACGCAAAATGTCAAAAGGAAATTAATAGCCCTTCTGAGCAAATTTCCCCTTTTATGTTAATAAGTACATTAGAAAAGTGTCAACGTAGTAATCAGTTGCAATTATCAAAGCGAATCCATTTGCAAAATTTTCAAAATTTTAAGGCTTCATTTACATTGTGGTTTTGCTCTTTTCAAACTTTCGTGCCCTTTTTCATAGATAATAAGAATTCGAATTATTTGGCATAAAAAAAAAACTTTCTCTTTTCAAAATAAATATTCTGCGATTTTCATACTGCTTGATTATATTTTGAGTACGCTGCAAGCTATATATCGATTTTTTTTTCGTTTCTTCTATTACGCTAGAATTTTATCACTTTTTCCTTATGATCCCGCAACGCATGTTTGAAGCTTTTATTTTTCCTTCATTTCCCTCCAGATTTTGCCCACCAGCAGTCGAAAGGTAAAATCACTTAACGTTGGTAGTTTGGCACGGATTCAAATCTCCGTATACGAGCTGACCGCATAGGAATATTTGTGATTTTTTTATGTATAACGTGGATATGAGAAAAATTTTCCTTAAAAATTCCCCCACGAACACATCCATCCCTCTAAGTACATAGCTCTCGGATGCTTTGCTATCATCTAAATAACCAACCAACAGTTTTCTAGATTCATTATTTGACGGAAAAACTGTGAAATCACTTTCAGATCAATTCACCGGATACACCTGATTCATTTCTTGAGAAAGTCCTTTCAAATAATGAGAAGAGGATTTCTTCTGTTGCTTGGAGAAAGTTGGACTCTTACATTCTTTTCAAACATCAGAACCCAATTTCGTTTTTCAGTTTAATATCATGTTGGCTGATATCTGTTAATTTCAAATATCTGATGAACTTCAAATCAACGCGCACACCTCACTGTATATATTTATTTATACCAGCAGCTAAAAGCATAGTTTACATTTAAAATTCTAAGTCAGTATCTCTATATTTTAGACTTTGGAAAATTTAGTGTATTGCAAGTTGAAATAAAGTTATGGTTATTTGCAACTTGGGGAAAGAAGATAACAATCTGCATTCAAGTGAATGTAGAAAATAAACTATAAAGCGACATAAAGAACGTGCAAAACATTGCATTATAATTAACTCTAAACAACAGGCTGCAAGGTTCTGTAAGGGAAATGCCGTTCAAATAACCTCCTACTGTGATACAGGTACGGAAAGTAAAGAATTTTTAATCCTCTTTCGGGCGCTATTCAAAAGTTACGAGCTCTTGAGTAACGAATCTAATAAATTACTAAATGCCATTTATGTATTTATTTACATAGAAAATAACGTGCAAGCAAGCATTCCATTTACGAAGACTGAAATATTACTTGCAAAAATATATATCTATTCCATGAGTTAAATATAAAATTATACTTGCAGTTCGTTTCTGGAAATATTTTGTAAGGCAGCATTATATAAACAACAATCTTTTGGAAAAAAATATAGATTTTTCAGATTTTTTTATTTCTCCACAGCGAATCCTGAGAGAAAGTTTGCCTCTGATGAATAAAAAAATTATTTATCTTATACCAAACGTGAGTTAGCTCAGAATGGCTACTGGTCTCGAAACCGCATTTTGCGTCGAATAAACGAGTATATTACTTTTCAAATGGTATCTTCCTATATTACGTATGAATGTATGTATGTTTCTCGCGCTGTGAAAAACAACGCTACCTAGAATCATCAAATTTTGAATAACATAGTCTTCTACCCGAACATGGGCACGTGGAAGCCCTAATTTGGATTTTTTTATTGCCTCTTTCATATTTCGTAAACCTTTAACTAATGTTTAATTTAAAAACTCAACAATTTCAAAGCGAATAGTGGCAAAACTGTAAGGAATAAAATATTTTTATCTGCGCAAGACAGTCTATCGAAAACTCTAAAGATATACCGTTTTTAAATATTTTTAGCACAATGTGGCTTTAGCCCAAATACTCTCCCTGTATGTGTCTGTAAATGAAAAAAAACCCTGTTTGGGAGTAATATAAAATATAAAATTTTTCAGACTTTTTTTCTTAGGCGAAAGAGACGTTAGACTATGTTGGAGCTTTAATTTTTAAGAGTTGGTGTATAGGTTTTAAGTTCAATACCAAATGATAAGTCAATATTTGGATAAACAATTTTCAAAAACATGAATACTTAAAGTTTGTGACACACATAATAAACCTAATATCTCTGGTAATAACTGGTTTTAAATAAACAGTAAATAGTGGTACAAGGGCTCCAACAGAATAATTAAAGTTTGCGTTGTGAACATATATTGGGTCCAGTGTTCTAAATTAAAAGTGAAAACATTTCAAGAAAGTTAAAATTAAATATAGAATTTATTTGATTTTACTGAATAAATACAAATAGTTACATAGGTGGCGGTGATGTGTAAACAGAATTAATCAAAATTTTCATACCCGTCCAAACAGGGAATTTAACATTAAAGATATTGATGACAACAATCCTCGGCCAACATCGCCGAGCAAGACTATTTTACGTTCCAACAGTGAAGATTACAGGGTGAAATACATTGAAGATATCGCTTCTTTCATTTCTAGAAAGGAGAGAAAAAAAATAAATATTAGTTATGTTTGGTCATTTTCGTCGCCCTCCTTAGTATCCATCTCTCGTCTATTTCTTCCGACATCGATGTTTCTCTGATAACGCCGACACTTTCAGCTCCGTCTCCTTCCGTCAAAATGGCTGCATGTCAATCTCCCGTCAGACCTCCTCGTCAGCAGCTCCCAAGCCCTTTTTACTCGAAACGCCAAGACCGCTTGATTGGCGATTTTTGATGGTAGTAAAACCGCCAACAGCCCGGCAACCCCAGGGAAAAACCACGCAGGAAGGTGCAGTTCAAGGTAGAAAGAGCTCCATGAATTGGCGGCGAATCGCTGCTAGCCTCGCGAGGGGTCCCAATCCAACATATGAATAGCCTACGAGTAAGAAAAAACATCCCGCCAACCTGACCCTACGGCAGAGTTAGTAATGTAGAAACTAGCCTCTCCGCAGGGTGCAATTTTTACGAATGTTGACAGAGGTTTCACAGATGACCGTCTAGCGGGCGAAGAAATCGAAAACAAAGTCGTAAATCTATTTGGAAGGGCAACGGACTGAATTCGAAAGTTTTGAAGGGATACGTGAAAAGTATTGATTTTACAACAATTTAACTTCAATACTGATAGGTACTTAAATGAAAATATAATAATTTCACAGATAATTTTCTTGGGTTTATTCCGACACCAAACACGACCACCATAGTAAGAAATAAAATTACTTCAGTTAAAACATAATAATCAAGTATGAAAATTTTTATATATTCTCCACAACACCAAAACGACCACCAAAGTCAGAAAATATGGATCCCAAGTTTAGCAGAAAAGGGGGCAATAATAAAAAAACTTAAATTAAACTTTAAACACCAACTTGTGTAAACAAAACTTTAAAAGCATTGACCTTAAAGATCAACTTATCAAGAGATTAACATTAACAACCAAAGTTAAGAAAAATAATTAACTAAACAGAATTTAAATAATTAACCAACCAAAAGTAAAGAAGAAAAATTAATTACACAAGCAACTTAAAATCAGCGTTAACCAAAACTGTCAAGAGAACAAATTAAATGACTACAATTACTTTTAAACAAACCAAAGAACTTAAGTTCAACTACAAAAATTAAAACAAATTAAACTTTAAGTCTGAAGCAAAATAAGTTAAATCATTACCTTTAAACAACTTAAATCTCAACTGAAATAAGTAATACATAACAACTAAAAGAGCTCTTAGTCTCAAAACGGCATTTTGAGTTGTTTCCCTTTCTGCTTTGATTCACTCTTCAAACTCTTGCCACCAAATATTATCAGCATGTATTATGTTTAAAGAAACTAAATAATGAAGAATCTGCATGAACGCATGAATTTTTCTCGCATTGTAAAGAAACAAGTGTAATTAGAGACATCAAAGTTTGAATTATGTAGTCCTCTAACCAAATATGGGCGCGTGGAAGCCCAAATTTCGAATTTGCTTCGTTATCTATTTCATTTGTAAAATTTTAATGAATTTTTGATTAACAAACTTTACGATTTCAAAGCCAGGAATGGCAACACTGTACGGAAAAAAAAAACACTTTTACCTCCAGGGCGCAAGACTGTGTATCGGAAAATCTAAAGCTATGCTGTTTCGCTGTTTTTAAATATTTTGTGATATTGCTCTTGAATTGAATTTTATGGGGTTTAAGTGCGAAGAACGTGATATTTAATAAATAAAGGTAACACGCAAAAGTTTAGAAAAGCGCCAATTTGGGCATAATATAAAAACTTTGGGCTTTTTCTTTTTCTAATTTTTAGCCGAAAAGGGACTTATTACCGAATGAGATATTAATCACGCAACGGCATTTTGCGTCGAATCACAATAAACGGCGTATCACATTTCAAGTTGGTGCCACCCAATAGTATGGCCCTGTATTAAAGAAATTAAAAAATGAAGAATCTATATAAATATATGCATGTTCTTCGCGAAACGTGTGAAAAAACAACGGTACCTACATTATCAAATTTCGAATAACCTAGTTTTCGACCCGTATATGGGCAGCTGGGAACCTAAATTTTGAATTTCGAATTTGTTTTATTATCTATTTAATATAGAACATGATTTGTAAGTAAATAAAGTAAACGCACAAAACGTTAATAATAAAATCACAAAAAATGGTTTGCAAAGCCATCCTAGTAAGAAAATATGATGATGAACGATATGATGAACTGAAAAAAGACCGAAAAAAAAAAACCTCAGCAAAATGTATGCCAACACCTGACTCTGCATTGGGAATTCTAAACATATACTGCTATAGTACTTTCAATTTTTTTTATAATTTCCCTGTAGAATTGTATATGTCCTAAATGCGAAGAATATGATGTTTAAAAATAAAGCTAAAACGACAGAAAAAATGGTTATTAGGAGTGAGTGTAGTAGCTGACTGATAAATTACAAGCTCAGCGAGAGCGTAAGAAACTTTAACAAACATTTTTGGGCGACAGTTAAAATCTAAAACCTTTCAGAGATTTTTAAAATTTATGTGCTTAACTTTATTATTTTATTAGCCTAAAAGCGCGTTAGCCCGAATAGGTTATTAATGTCCAAACAGGATTTTGCGTAGGTTCGGTATAAATAGTAAATCACTTTTTAAATTGTTGCCATCAAATATTATCGCTCTGTAAAATTTTTAAAGAAATTAGATAATGAATTAAGCTGCATCTATGTATGTACGTTTCTTGCACTGTTGAAAACGACGGTGCCTAGAGCCATCAAATTTTGAACTATATAGTTCTCCACCCGAACATGTGCACCTGCAAGCCCGAATTTTTTGTTCCAAATTTTAAATGTCATATTTTGTGAAATTTTAATGAATTTCGATTCAAACACTCAACCATTTGAAAGTAGCAGTGGCAACACTGCAGGGAATAAAGCATTTTTATCTCCGTCATGCGTGACTGTTTATCGGAAAGTTAAATTATGCTGTTTTTAAATACTTTGCGATTTTGGTATTGAGTTGAATATTATGTGGAGTAAGTGCGAAACCCATGACATTTAATTAACAATTTTAACACGCAGAACGTTCCTAATAAATAGGTAAAAAACATTTTGCAAGCCGTCTTCCTAAGGAAACTAAGCATTGCTATGATAAACTGAGGAAAGACTGAAAAAATATATATGCGACACTTAAACACTGCATCGGAAATTCTTAACATATGCTGCTTTTCAATGTTTTTAAAATTTTGCTCTTGAATTATATATGGAGTAAGTACGAAGGAAATGATACTTAATAACAAAGCTACAACCAAAAATAAATGGATTAGCAGAAGGCTCAGGTGCGAAGCACATGAAAAACAGGCGCCTGGGCTGGTAGCCACATCCTGTGTGTAACACGTGGGAAGGGAAACATAACTTTCCTACCATAACGTTGGTGCTTAGTTGGCTGAGAATTTTCTAGAAAATTCTCGATGGATAAAAGAGTGAGACCTTCATACCCATATTCAAAGAGATGTCTGTCGAAACAATGAGATGTAATAATTTAGGAGCGGGATATCAAAAGT
This sequence comes from Stegodyphus mimosarum, assembly GCA_000611955.2. Classification (NCBI taxonomy): domain Eukaryota; kingdom Metazoa; phylum Arthropoda; class Arachnida; order Araneae; family Eresidae; genus Stegodyphus; species Stegodyphus mimosarum. The sequence goes on along the minus strand of KK112732.1, from coordinate 94,916 downwards.
GAGGGAGGAGCTACGATTTTCATCTGGATACTGTTTGCATTCTGGTTGATCAGCAGGAGTCACGTGTCTTGTATATTTCAGTTTTCCTCTTCAGCAAATTTTACTAATGCCATAGCAGCTTCGAATCCACTTTGCAATTTTTCCGCTGGTGTTTTTGCCTGCTTAATTTTTCCAGTTAGCAGAAGTGAATGCAACAGTAGACTGGTAGACTACGAACTCAGCGACGGTGTAAAAAACTTTCACAAACTATGTATTTTGGCCAAACGTTAAAATATGAACCCTTTCTGTTTTTTTTACCTTGTTTTATTTTTTTATGTTATTTTATTATTTTATTTTGGTTTACATATTTTTTTCATCTACAGGATTTTAGCACTTAACTTTATAACTTTCCTTTTGGGAGTTTAATATCAATTGTATTATTCCGAAAAATCAGTTGAAAATGAAATAAATGCAGATAGCAATTGTGTTGGAAAACTGATTAAACGTTTATGATAAAACATAGATAATACTGTAACTTAAGCAATAGACAAAAACCTGAATAATCGTTTACCCTTTATAAGCATATATCCCTAGAAAAATTAATTCTGAAGAATGTGAATTAGAAATTGAAAATATACTAATGACTTATATTTAGCGACGCAACTCTCTATAGAAGATTTCCAGAAATTATAAAACTTCGTCTTAAATTTGGTGACTAAACCTGCGTTTTAACATATTTTTCTTATTATGTTTAAGATATTAGCAGTTAATATTTTACTGTTGTACATTTCTAGAAGAATAAATTAATTTATATATTTTTGAGAAAAATTTAAAGTTTGAAAACCATTCCTAAACCATCATCTTGGAATCGTTGCCAAAGCCTGGAGATGACACTCTAGGCAATTCCAAGTTCGTCTGATGCTTCCAGTTGGGTACGCCCACATTCCAGACGACCGATAATTCTACCACGTAAAAATTCATCCAAATGCGTCCTTTGTGTCATAACTATTCGGTTATTGCACTGAAATACTTATAAAGCGCCTGCGAACAATTTTACTTCTTTGCCTGTATTCCTTATATATCACTCTCTTACACTCTCGTCCTTGTGACGTACCATCGATGTCATCTGGTTACTTCCTGAAATTTGCATATGATTCTTGAAGATGTGTGTAGTGATTTTACAGGTGATATATTTATTTTAGAGCTCGATTTCCGCGTGACTCCGAATTATCCTTAAATTGTAAGAGTGAATGTAAATTTTGGGAATACTTAGTAGTACTTTTGTTGACTATATGTAAGCATATGCGTAAGGTGATTATGACTAAACAATAAACCGATTTGTTCACGATACTGACACTCTCGAGCCCCTTATGCTACGTTGCCTTAGCACCGTGCCGATGTCTTCCTTCCTTTACTATCATAGAAGAGAAAGACAGAAAGTGACGTCTCCTCGTCACTGTGAACACCAAAAACCTCGTTGAAGAAGAGCAAACAACAACAGGCCGTAGTCGAAATAAAAGCACACTCATGTAATGCAAACACTCATGTAACGCTGTGCACGAAATTGCTAAAGGCTCCGAGAGGAAATAGGGGTGGTTAGGCTAATTACATAAAAATAAACTAATTTTTAGTAGTTTTGCATTTAATGTTATAATCTTTATTTTACTATGCACGACATATTCTTAATAGATTGTAACTTCTTAGATAAGCAGTGTCTTATATGCCAGTATATCAGGTACTTATATGCAAGTGTATCTACTGCCTGGTCTCATTAGATAATAAACAAATTTGCAAACGCATTGACGCTGAAACAAGAAGCATTTACCATTAAACTTCATGCAAAATTGTGCTAAGTCTTTTACATGATTATTCCTCCAGAGAGTACGATTATATATATGTGTATCACAATGTCTCAGTTAGCAGTTTATTGGACATAATCAAGGTAAAATTTTAGGTAATATAGCTTGTGTAATACCTGAACTTTTAATGATAATGTCTTTATTGATAAAGTGGACTTTTAATGATAAAGTGGACTTTTAATGATAAAGTGAAACTTTACATTATCATTAAAAGAAAAATTTTTAAAAAAAGTGCATGTTGTCGATCCGATACTAATATAAAACCTCATTTAGTGGTCAGCATGCAGGATGATGCGGGTTATATTAAAGTATTATTGAGGGATTTATATGAATAAATAATGTATTTACTGACGGAATAATATCGTTGGCTTTTGCAGCTAATACACAAATTCCCCAACCAAATAGTAACAACACCCCTTCGCCTACAACTGCGTTTGAAAACTATTAGTAGTTCGAATTAAAATCGAAGTTTTTCATGCACTTTTTATCCCAGGACAACAAGTGTGCATTTTCTTTTGAGGATTGTGCATTTTAGATCGTGCTGACTTAATTGGAATTACCTTAACAAAGGCGTGTACCTAACGCTTATGAAGATAATAAATACTTATATTTGAATTAGCAGAACTTTTATGAAATATTTATGAATATCTCAGTTGATAATTATAGAAAACATATGGATTCTGTCACGCAAGAAAATTAATGTATTTCATTAATTTTTTAATTTTAAAAATCCATATCATATTTTATGAAATGATATCGATTATTCATTCCTTATTACATATTTCTTTAATTATTTTCAATTTATAATTAAAAATGCCTTATTTGAATCTTTCTTCTTTAGAAACCTCAACATATTTACGCAACATGTGTCTTATATCTGGGAGCCGATTTACATATATATAACTTCATAATTTCTGTAAAGACATGGAATGAAACAGGATGTTAGAAAGTTAGAAAAGTGGGTAAATCTTGTAAAAGAAAGAAAAATATAGAGTTTATTGACAGACTTTGTTGAAAGTAAGAATTATCATCTGAAAGCAATCACCTTTTCTTCTCCGTATTTTTTTTCATTCTATTCACTTCTAATAAGCGTATTATAACAAAAGAGTATATCGATATTTAAAATACTACCAACGCGTATATTGGATAGTTTTTAAATCTTTATAAATACATCAAATAAGCTACTACGAAACACGTTTTAGCGAAAAAAGCTATACTAGAGTTTTAAATCAGATATCTACAATATTGCCCTTAAGAGTGACGTATCGTGTTGATAAAAGTATTGACATAGAGAAGAAAATATTGTAAAAGAAAATGAAAGTGGAAAGAATAGTATGGCTAACATTCGTTCATGAATTAATTATAGAGTGAAATAAAATAGTAGAAACAAAATTACATGGGAAAAATTTTCCTTTTACCTTAGTTCTCGTCCTGTAAATGCAGTTGGCTTTCATTATAGAATATGCATAATGTTGTGGGAAAAGTTTACCATACTTAATTTATTAGACAATCGATTAAATATTTAGGAACTCTGATTAAATTTCTCTTCTTTACGCTTTCCTTTGCGACTTTAAATTAATTTTTTCTCTATTACGCGGGCTATTTAACGATCTGCTCAGGCGAATGGCTAAGAAGAATACGTAAATTTAAGGTAGCAAAAACAAGTAAGTTGTGAAGCTTGGGTATTAAAGCGATTTATATTTGACTGCATCTTTTATACCAAGTGCAAATGTAATAACGACTAGCATTATGCACACGTTTGTAATGACCATAAGCAATTTCAATCTGTGTGTAAATACATCAAAAAGCGTGTTAAATTTCACAAACGTTTCAGATGCTAGTAATTTTCCCTGCAGTGATATACACATACTTTAAATGCGCGGATGTATTTAAGACAGTTTTAAAAGAGCAAAACAAACCCTGCTGACTTCAGATTTAATGCTATTTTCCTCGTACTTAAATGCATGAAAAGACGATGTGACCGCACAGAAGACAACATGATCTCTGGCTTCACTTCAATTGTTGCTTTCTTCCTATTTGTGTTTCTGCAGTAGAGATGAAAAGCTTGTTAGCTTCTTACCCCCACCCCCAAGTATGAAAAAACTGTCAAGGTTTCTTGTGTTCTAGTCTCCAGGGTGCTAAGACCAATTTTTGCTGCCTAACCGTAATACACAATAAATCCTCTCAGACAAAACATGACCTTATCAATTTAGATTACCAAATAAAATTTTTCTCAACAGCAAATAAAACGTTAGCATTATGTTAGTAATTAGTTTTCTATGAAAAATCTACTTATTCATACTATTTCTTACAAATGAAAATTTGGTCTTTAGCTGAATTTCTTTTCATATCCGTGCAGATTGTTCGCTTTGAACACATTAATTTCAAATCATCTTTTATGTTAGCGACCGATTGCTTATTCTATATACATAAAGCGTATACAGTGTGGGTCAGTGCCCAAGTTACAAACTTGTAGGAGGGGAAAAGTGCCCCCAGACCATTCGTAATCACATAGTAAAGTAGGGTCGGAAATGACATGTGCGTGCAGTGGTGCACTGAAGAACTCCAGAAGTGAAAGGATAACACATATGTGAATATAGGTTTTAATAATAAATGCACATTAATAAAAATAAAAGATGGCAAAGGTAATAAAAGGGTCCTCCACGAGTTGTAATATAAGCCTCACAGTTCCGAGATTGCCTTGAAACACTGGCCGACAATAGAGGGATAATAATTAGGAACCGAGACCTCCCTCTTTGGTATCGTGGTTAATGTGCGACTGTATATCATTGGGTCCGGTTCAAGTCCCGAAGTAGCCAAGGAAGCTGTTGAATGCACAATATCTTTGTGCTACGGGGCTTAAAATAATGTGCAACTGATAGCTCTCAAAAGGTTCGCTGCAGGCTAAAAGTAGTGGAAGACCTCTGGATACAGCCGCCGAGAATTCTGAATCAAAACTGGGGCGGAACTGGGCAAACTTGTTCTGACACCCATCAGATACCAAAGCCTTGAGTAGGAACAGACGAATACATTTTTCTCCTGACCGCAATGAATTCGTGGACCTGATCTGGATTATGTTCAAATCAAAAGACATAGTCACAACAGAAACCAGGGCCCCTTGCACTTATCTCACAATGAGAATGCAATATCTGTAACAAAGCTGAAAAGCGAGAATAATTTATATCATTCTGGAGCTTTCATTTTTATCCTTTCCTCTCAGGGATTTGGATGTATTATAATTTTATCCCTCCATGTGAACATCAGTCGTACTAGTGAGCAGAGTTGAAGTGATAGTAATTAATAACAAAGATAGTAATTGATAACATTTGCCGCTTTTGTAAAGGCAGTCCAGCTGTATTAATAGTTTACATAATTCACTTTTTTATGAGTCATATCCAAGAGTTGATCTACAGCAGAGCAAAATTTTATAATATGATGAGGAATGGATTTACATTACAAGGAAGATTTATGAAGTTGAACTATAAATTTACGTTTTCTTTATGCTAGTTTTTATAAAATATAATGAAGTGCTGTCAATTAAAATTTTACTTTGCGATCTCTCAAGTTGATTTCAAGTGACAATTTTCTTAATTTAATGCATAATTTTGTGGCGTCTCACTTGTTGTGGTAGCATACACAAAGACTGTCAGCAACGTATCGCTAAGTCTTGGAAAGTATAACAGAAATGTGCTGAGAGTGTAAAAGACCGTTTTATTAAGAACTCAATAAGTTAAACAGAAGGCAATCCCGGTACTTATAAATCAGCCAAAATTTATGTCGGGAACTTTTTAGAATTTTAAATTAAAACTAAATTTAAGCCTTCATTAATCAAAGGCTTAACAGATATACGCGCTAATTGACTGTTAACCTATGACGGCGCGACAGCAGTATCTGTAAGAATGAAGCAACTTCGTAGACAGGAATACTTACAGTAGAATAACAACATTAACATAGCCTTCAGCAGGGAGAACACGCTCTAACTAAAACAATCTCAAACACTCACCTAAATGCATGAGTAATAATTTGCCGTCTGGAAGGAAAATGGAAAGAGAAGAATGAGAGTATAGATTCGAAACTAAAAATAGATGGTTAATTTCATAAATACATTACAATTTAAAGCAAAAAATAATTTAAATGTCTAATTAATTAATAATTATCTGCGGACAATAATGTGCAAACATCAGTGCGATGTGATTTACATTCTTTTATCTTGACTTACAAAAAAATTTAATGTATTTTCAAAACTAAATTCCATACACTTGAAAATTATATATCAAAAAATGTTCCATTTTTTATGTATTTAAAATGATGGTCTTAATCAAATGCTTCCTACATATTATCTTTATGCCATCAGGAGGATTTTAATGGCATAACAGTCGCATTAATACTAGGAATGGAAATATATTCACTGATGTAGAAACCGCCACACGTAATTTTGGACTAAAATGTATTGAAAAAATTAACTTTTAAATTTTAATGTATATCTTTAATAAAGATTTTGTTGTAATGTAGCAAAATGAGTATAAAACGCTTTTTAATATTTTAACGATATTTATTTATTTTTCCTATTTTTGTGTTCTTTACTGTTGTTAACATTCCTGTTTAATCCTTCAAATAAAGAATGAAAATATTTGGCATGTGAGACACGATTGGAAAACGCAGCTAAGCATGAAATAACCGACTTACGACGAACCAACGTTTACTGAATATCTTCGAAGTTACTTCAAAGAATTAATAATATAATTCCATGCAGCTAAAAGTTTTTCTTACTGTTGCTATGATACTCGAATTTTCCAAATTAAGATTTAATCGTGCGCATATTTACGGTTCTATACTGCAATTTCGAGTCATCGAATAACTAAAAGAAAACTGTTTGTCGTGCATTAATTTAAAAGCTTTCACAAATGCTTTGCACTTATAAAATTAATCGAGGAAATTAAATTGAAATATGCATTTCGAAAATGGTAATTTTTAATATTCAGAGCAGACCATTTTTAAATTAACATCTGAAGCATTTCGTGATGAAAACGTGTATGTCTGAAAAAATTATGTTCTTTGACGAGAATCAAAAACGTTTTTGATTACTAAACTGAACTGTATTTACTCAATGCAGCTATACATTTGAAAAGGGAATGAAAAGGTATAGAAACAGGACGAAAACTTAATCAAATCTTAAACAAATCAGACGGCAGTTTGGATTAGGACAACAGTGTTCCTGAAGAGGAAGCAGATAATCCGTATCTAGCAGAGGATACTATTGTGTTTATTCTAAACGTGGTAAAATAAGATTAACGCAGATGCTAATGTAATAAAATATATTTCGATATTAATTTGTCAAGTTGGTACCTGAATAGTTAAAGATATTTGTTTAAAAACTGCAATGAAGAATTCATTGTGTTTACGCAGTAACCCAAATAAAGGAAATGATAAATAAATTTACTTACTTATTATACTGCATAGTACCAAAGAATTATCTATTACATATTAGTAGCTGAAAATTATGGTCATTTTGGCCGAAATAAAAGTTCGCAATCAATATATAAATTTATTACAAATATTAACCCTCCGAGCGTTACAGATTTAGCCCTGAAATTTCAAAGTTCCTTAAAATGTCATGAATGAATGATATTTTCTTGATTATAGTTAAAAATAACTCTTTCACTTTGATTCCTTTTCTTCCAATATACACCCAACCCGCAATTGGATGCATTACAAGCTGGCAGAAATTTTCATGTGTAATGATTACTAAAGCCATCCTTTTGCACGGAGTTTTCCTTCCGTAACGCTGAGAGGGAAGGTAGTTCTTAAAGTCCGGTAAGATCTCACAGAAGGATAGAAAAATTCGAACCTAGAAAAATCCAAATTCATCATCTCTAATATTCATTATTTTAACAACTTACGAATGAAATCACATCTGAGAAGTAACATGGTATAGTGCTAAATAATTATTTATCACGCGAAATAAAAATTCTTTGTCGTAAACAGATTAGTCCTTGTACATTGCATGTACAACAAACTAGCACTTCGTGGCTGCCCAGTTCGTTTTAGTTCGCGTCCATATTCTCTTGCTATGAAATCTGGTTGGGGATGAAACAACACGTTAACTCGCTTTCTCTTCGTAGTCATCTTTTCTCAACTACTGGCACGAAAAAGGAAATAGCAGTGGTCGAAGATCTTCTCAGCATTGTCGCATTAGCTACGCAAAATGGAATATCTCGTCGTTCCACGTGCTACGCGAGGAGAAATGGAAAACACGGTACCTTCGTTCCTTGTCACTTTCGTTGTTTCGAAAGAGGGAAAACCCCGGTCTGAGTGCTTCTTTTATACAGAGCATCAGTGATACCATTGCCATTAAAAGTCGAAGTTCACAATGCGAAGCTCGTTCTCACATTTTCTTCTGTTGAAGAAGAAAAAGCACTTAACATCTTGGAAAACTGAACACTCGAAATCACTTCAAAGCCACTGTCATCTGGTGGAAAATGGATCTAGCGAATGTCATTTTCAGTGCCATTACAGTCTTTTTAGAATTTGAGTAGTGAATTTTATTTCAGTTACACTCTGAGTTATCTAAACCACGTGGCTTTCTAATCAGGCTGATATTAACTTTCATCTCTGAAATATTCGTGATTTATTGTGATTCGTGACATATTTATACTATATCATTACACTTTTAACATTTTAGCGCAATATTTTCACAGTTTGGCACATTTATGATTTGACACTGAGCTTTTACAATCTTACACTGTATTTTCCCACCTTGAAATATTTATGCTTTTATAATTTTGTATTGTAGTTTCACGATCTGATATTTTGAAACTATCCATTTAAATTTTGCGCTAAGTCATTTTTCTTTGGCACTAAACAATTGTTTTTATCTACCACATATGCAGTTCCAGTTAGAGGTTTCCATATGCAGTTCAAGTTTAAACCATATATGCGGTTCAAGTTTAATTAGTCCATATAATTTCATCTCTATTTCAAATATAGTATATCTCTAAAATATAGTGAAGTAAAGACCGTTAACACATTTCAATTTCTTTTACTAAATATGCCATTACATTATTTATACGAATAGGTTTAACATTCTCAGTTTACTTTCCGGTTCCATTATCGTTTCTAATTACTACTTCACACATTTCCTACTTTTATCAATACCTATACATCATATTAATTTTCACATAGGCATTTATTGCTAATTTGTTTATTTTGTTATATATCTTGATAATTTAGAAGTAGCAGGAATTTGTACTTATGGCCTGTTACATGTAACATCAATTAAATGCGCTAATTATATGTTCTGTACATTAATTAATTTAATCAAATGCTTCCCTGTCCTTCTCTCCCTCTCTCGCTCTTTTTGTTATTTAATGAACATATTCTACATGGACCAGCCTGCAATGAACCAAATGTACACACGTAAGTACGCGCTGTTACTTCAGTTCTGGACAACAGATTTAAAAAAATTGTTGGAATTAAATCCATTACATCCTTAAATGCTTTCAATATGTGTAATTTTAACTTTTTGATGTACACAGTTAACAAGAAAAAAAGAAGCTCGATGAAGTAAAATGCTATCAATGTCCGATTAAAACCTCGGATAAACACTTTTAAATAATTTACTAATGAGATTTTTATAGTTTTATTGACATTTACATTTAAATTAGGAGAAAAGACATTATTATTCGCTCTATAAAATTTAGAGGAATTCTGTTAATAGAATTATTTAACATCTTATTCATATGTTATTCCCATTAAAATATACGATGAATTATTTTCCTCCTTTTAATACATTAATTAGCATATTCATTATAATCAAGCTTATTGTATAAAAATATTTATTAATTGTATTTTATTCTGTATTTGTTTTAATATCGTCAAATGACATGACAACAAAGTTTAAAATTTTAAAAAAATATAAAGATTTCAAACTTTCAGCACTCGTGTATCTTTGGCAAAACATGATAATGCAGTAATTAAACTTTAATTAATCTCAAAAGCAATGCTTTTCAATTTTAAACTTAGCAGTTCACGCTTCTCGGACAGCTTCTAAGAAAATCATGTCATAAGTAAAAAAAAGAAACAGATCATGTTACGACTGCATATGTAGCTTAAGGAGTACGTTGATAAATGAGAGTTATAAGGTATTTCTCCCGCCTTTTTAGCATGCCTTCATGTTCTAATGGTCAGCACACTTGGCGCGTATTCGAGAGGTCCGAGGTTCGAATCCCATCTCATTTCCATTGCTCATTTTTCATATCTCCTGCTTCGAAATAACCAAATGTCTCTACAGTGGCTCGGAACTAAAAACGGTACTGGAGGCTGATTTTCTACCACCAGGATTTGGCGATAGGGTTCCCTAATCTCCGGTCGCCCTTTAAAAGGGGGAGTATATAAGGTATTTTTCCCGCCTTCATTGTGTAATGACGAACAAACTCTGGCGGGTATTCGAGAGGTCCGAAGTTCAAGTCCCAAAGAAAGCATTTCTCATTTGTCATGTCTACTGCTTCGAAATAACCTAGTGATTCTACCGAATTACGAACGAAATAAAATGTAAATAAATTGTCTTACCGCAGCTCATCAGGTCCAGACACCAACGTGCTTAAACATAAATGACACGTTGCTCGATGAAGAAAAAGACAATTTTTTCCCTCTGTCGTGGAATAATATTTATTCCAATAAGAGTAGTACAATTATTTCCAAACAAAAGAGACGGAGCAGCATCACAACAATGTGGTTTTTCATTTTGAGTTCAATTCTTAAATCACTTCAGTTTGTAATTCTAATTAAGCAGCTACAGCAGCAGATGTTTGCTACAAGCCATATGTCCTTAGAAAGGTAACCAGAAGGAAGACTCAAATGCTGTTCACCCCTACCCCAACAGTCCACCGATCATAATGTAGCGTCTTCCAGCACTGCTTTGAGCTTCAACCTTAGACCCTTCCAGTTCCCTATGAGAGGAGGTATCCCCCACTTTGAGAATCACTCCTCTATATGGTTCGGCTTGAAACCGAAGTTCGCAGCCAGAGTGGTTTGATGACATTTGAAAGCTATGCGAAAACTCGTTATCTAGATTCTGATACTTGGCCATTCAGTTCTTTATGTAGGCAAAGAGTGTAAAGTATTTTTAAATTACCAACAGCATCATAGAGTGCTGTCTGATATGATGGCTGTGCCTCGTACCCTTTTCTAAACATACGTAGCGCAAAAGCAATGGATAAATCCTCCATACTTTACACAAAAGTCTTTCAGCTAAAAACTCCACGTTTTAAAATGGAACTCATATCTTCTATATAATATATCAGAAGAAAGTTTGCTTGCCAAAATTTAAAAATGTGCGAACCACAAATTGGAAATTTTGGAATTTCAGAACTCGGTTCTGTGGATTAATTCTGAATTTTCGCAACTGTTTTGAAGTAATTTTAAATGAGTTAAATGGAAAAAAAAGGAAATAAATTAATTTTTTTTTTCAAAATTAACCTATTAATGAGATATTTTAGCTTAATGAAAATCAACCAATTCAGTACTAAACGAATTAGAAAAGCTGGTACAGGTGCGTTTCACAGAACTATTTCAGAAGGTTTTTAAAGATACAATCGACCTTTAATAATTTAAAATAAAAAGAAGTAAAACTTCTTTGAACTTGCAAAGTGCTAGGAAAAAGCTCATAACAAAGCAGTAGATGAACGAGTTGGATGAATGGGCGTTTTCGTGGTTTTCCCTATGTGCATCGGGCAAATGAGCCACTTTCCATTAGAAAGATCCTCCACGAAGGCATCCTTCCCCTTAGGCAGATAGCCTTCGTGTCCTTTGTCAAAACCAACAAAACTAAAAACCAAAACAAAATAGTTTAAATTTTGAAATTAAATTCTGAGATTTTCAGAGTAAAAAAAGTGAAATGCTTAAATAACGGGACTACTGAAATTCAACATAAAATGCTTAATAAATAAACGGAAAGAACAAAATTTTATATATCAATTTTAATCATGTGCTTTTAAATTAATTTATAGTTCTTTATATGATTGTACGTTACAGTTCCTGTATAATGAAGTTTCATTTGGTTGTTCTCTTGCATTTGACGAATAAAATATGTCTTCATTCCATGCTGAGCAATTAAATTCTTGGAGCTCTGAATGTCCCCTGAGCACTTCTAAAAGTTTTCGTATCTGTTATTGAACCCTTAACAAAGAATGACATCACATATCTACTAAGTATGATTTTAAAACTGAGAAATGTATTTCCCAAATGAATTCATTAGCTTCTCAATCACATGAAGTAACAATTCCCTTTGAATTAACCGTATTCCTTTCAGTACGAGATTTCAACGAACACAGCAAATGAAATAAAAAGGTCGCGCTATCTTAAATATCGCAAAATGGGAAATTTTGTCATTTGTTAGACGTATATATGAGCAGGCTCAATGGATGTAGAGGGAAACACAGGAGTGCCTGCTATTCCAAATCAAATTGCTAATTTCGTTTGTAAAGTAATAATGTTTTGTTGTTTCTGCTAAGCCTGTTTTCTTTTGAAAGACTTCTCTCTTAGAGAAGATGTATTAGAAGAGAGAAGACTATATATATATATATATATATATATAAAGATATAGTCTTACCTTCTGAACTAAGATGACATCTTTCAATTAATATCAGCACAAAATTAATCGTTAAAAGACCCAGCTCAGGTTTCAAGACCATAAATTGCATGAAATCCAGTACATAGCACTCACATGCTCTGGGTTACCCTGAATACAGTTCGTCATTAATATTAATTTCACTAATTCCGAAACTTTCAAACTACTTCATAGCCATCGGTGATACGATGATACAAGCATTGACTTTATTTCGATAATACGTTTTCCTTCAGGGAGACAGGAGGTTAACATAATAGCAGAAATTCACTTTAGTAGAGAATAAAAATAAGCTGCTGCTTAAGATGCAAAAGGTATCGTAGATAAATTTTATCCCATAGAATAACTATAAGGTTACCTCACTTTACTTTCAACATTCGGTAGCACTGTCTTGTTTTTTGGTACGTTTTTGAAAACTCTGTGAACAATAAGTTATTCACGTATGAGAGTACCACACACCTGTTTGAGAACGCATGGGTTTCATGCTTTAATTTTGATTGACGCCTTTTTTCCCTCTCTCATAAAATTTATTGTTTTCTATAAAATGCTTCTTTTCATTAGTATTTTATAGAGTCATTAAGTTAATTTGAAGCAGGAGAAGTGAAATGTGTAATGCCGTCGCCGGAACTCGAAACTGGATCTCTCTAATACGCTCCGAGTCTGCTATCGTTACACAACGAAGGAGGAAGAAGGGAGAAAATTACTTACAATTCATTAACAAAACAGTACTGAGTCGTACGAAAACGAAATAAATGGCTTTTACTATTTTAAAAAGTAGCCAATGAGTTGGCGACTTTTAGAGTACCGTACGCGTTTTCATAAATTTTAAATTACGTGAGAGAAACATAAACGATTGAGGGACAGTAATTTTAATTTGTCTGCAAAGCGGTAAGTTTCAACAAGAATAGCCTACTAAAAATACATCGCATCTTTATACTGTCAGGTGTATTTCATATTTTAATATTCGTATTAAAGCAAATCACTTCTGAAATATTATAGAGATAAGATACCATGCTAGCGTTCTACCTCTCAGCCTTCAGGTGTCAGTAGATTTGAATCGCAAGATTATTCTAGGTTAAATTTTTGAAATACATCAAAGTCATGTTTAACTTTTCAGTATTTGCGCAACAGTCGAAAGGTCTGAAAGAATTTAATTCCTGCGTGTTCGTTTCTGAAGTCTCGAGTGTTATCCTTTACTCAAAACTCTCGGAGCTAGAAAAGTGTCGGACCGGGATTACTACAACATATGTAATCAGTTATATCAATTAAGGCTATGGACCGAATTTTTTAGAATAAGTTCATCTGTTCTTCACATACACTTTTCATACATACTTCAGAATATTTTAATAATTATGAGTATCGAACAAAGTTTGTATTCATTTTATAATCAGGAATAAAAGGTATTACTGCCTCAGCCACTTATGGAGTTCACCTGTAATCACATCTGACCTTAAATTAATATGCTAGTGACAAGCAATGATTTTCTTCGGTGAACAGATATTTCAGTGAAGAAAAATAATAGACGATAATCAAGAGGCATCATTTGTTACTCTTTACAGCCTTCTTACGTAAGCTGAATTTAAATGGGCGAGAGAGATATACATTTGCAGCTAAAAGGGCTTAAGGAACATTTATTTCCTTGCGGATGTTGAATAAAGTGCCATTTGCGTCTGGGCATTGCAGGTATTACTATCGTCTGAATTATATGTAATATGTTATCCTCAAAACTAAAAAACTAAAAATATATCCCAATTCGGCATTAAGGGTAACTAAATTGTATTCTTATTACCCCAATATGTCCAATGACTTCGAAACGTATATCCAGCACCTGTTCAAACCATATATTCGATCATCCCACGATGTCTTTTCACACATATTCCACTCATTTTACATTCCAAATTATATGAATAGCCTGTAGCAGAACAGTCAAATTTATTTTGAAGTTAACGAAATCTGAATTCAAGTGATACAAAAATGTGTATAAAATAAGATTTTTTTGAAACGAAATTAACTTCCTTACTGACAGAAATTCACATAAACTGTACGTGTCAGTTTTGTATTAACCTCTTAACTTTGCGGGGTTTTACTTATTTAATTCAGTGTTAAATCCTTGAACCCCACAAACACTAAAAAGCAAATAATCGCTTAAGTGGGTTAACAGAGACATAACACTTAAGAAGGGTTAACTAATTTTTATTTCTTAGAATAAATACAATCAGTTCCTAACTCAGAACGTACAGCGAAGCCTCCACTTGGGCTTGAACTTGAATGAATATAAAATTAAACTAAACTAAGACTAACTACAGCTGACTGAAGATATAGCCGAAGCTATCAAGATTCTAAGTAGTTGGCCCCTAAATCTTAATTAAGCCGGCAAAGCCAAACAATGGCCTAAAGTATGGCCGAGCGTAGCAATATCTAAGAGAGAAGTAGCCAAATGGCGAACTTCCTTGTACGAAGTAAAAAGGAAGTATCGTAATCGCGAAAACCTTCGGGTATCATATTTTAACGAAAATATGCATTTTGACCGCTATCGAATGCAATTTAAGGATGTTTCTGCCTGACATCTGTACGTAAGCACATAATAAAGGACTCCTTTCCCCCTGATTTAAAATGAATTCTGAAGAAATTTTTTTCGTGGCCTCTGTGAGTGCGTACATATGTATGTATGTATCTCAAATGACTCAAAAACGAGTAGCCTCAGAATGTTGAAATTTTGTATATAGTACAGCTATAACATGTATATGAGCACCTCCTACTCCTATTTTGGTTGCAATCAGCCGCACCAAAAGTATATATGCATATATATATATATGGGAAATGAAATATAGGACAGAATTACTTGAGGATTGCAAGAACCATGATCCCCTACCTATTTCCATTTTTATGAACTTGCAAATTTGATAATATATATTTGGAACAGAAAACGTAAAAAAGTTTCTCTGGACTAGTTTTCTTAGTTTTTTTCTATCAACAACCAATAGAAAATTTCTCAACTTTCTCAATATATATCTACTCCGTTACTCGGCTCAGTGAGATCAGCTTCTTTATTCTTATATGTTCATAAATTATGCATTTTTGCTTTGAAAATGATTGAATTATCTTCCGGTCTTATCTTTCGGTTAAGGTCTTTATGCTTTTAGTTAACCTGCATGTTATAGTTGTAGAATTATCAACAATTTAAAAGTTGTTTAAGTGCTGCTAAGCCTAATTTTTGTTTACTATAGCAGACATGTTTGTTTACATTTGAAACTTGGCAGAATACTAAATTTGTTGCCAATCTAAAGAAACTAAGCCTCGCAACAAGAAAGTAACGTCTTCTTTCATTATTGCGAAATAAATTATGCTTAATCCATTCCGCAATTATCATTTAAGTTATTAAATTATCTCATACATTGACTCAGCATAGTGTCCACAACAAATCAAGTCAGTTTTTACGCCTTCAGTGTCTTTGCCAAGTGAAACCAAAAGTAACCTTTTAGTTTTGTGCACAGAAAAATCTGCCTTCTTGACCGCTGGCCGAATTGCTTGTTTTTGTACTGTAACTGTAATTTTAATTGTAAAACTCGAATTTTAATTGTAAAAAATTTGTTTTAATTGTTTTAACTTTATTTAGTGTTTTATGTTTTTCTATATCTTTCTTAATATAGATATTTTGAGTTTTTATGTGTTTTTGCCTTGTCGCGAAGTGAGAACTGAATTAATTGAATAAGAAATATATCTCTAATAAAATTCGAGGAAATAAGTTTAAATGAAATCCAGGAAAAAGTTAGTATGATTTAATATTCCATACAAGGAAGTCTTGTGGTGTACACGTCAGATTTTTTCTATAATGATTTAGACACCGTCCTGTGAAAGGAAAATTATGAAATTAAAACCTAGAGTGCAAACCTAGGTTACATATTTTTTTAATTATAACTAGCTCATGATCAATTAAAAAAAACTTGACAGTGTAGTGTTAAGTACTGTTATTTTTGTTGTTATTGTCATTTTAGAGAAGAAATACTTGCTCTGAAAATTGAAGTTTTTCTTAATTACGTTTATAGACTGTCTCTTAACCAACACTGAGGCAACGATACTCGTCAGCGGTCAGCATGTTACGTTAATTTAATGAAAGTATCTCTTTAAATATATTCAGAAATCTATATACGCTTACTTAAATATAATATAGTTATTTCTCAATGTAATCACAATTCTCTCCGACTTAAGTTTAACTACCGGTACATGCAAAGACTTAAAAGAAGAAAAATAATTGTAATGAAATTTGTTATATCGCTTTGATAAGAAGCCAGCACTAGAAATTCTTGATATTTTATTCGAAAGCAACATTACGGACTGGACTAATAATGCTTTATATATTATAATAATATTTACACTAATGTTTCTTATAATATTGTTGAATAAAGTCATGCAAATTAGGAACAGAAGTGTATTCAATGCAACAAAAAGGTGTAAACAAGTTTTATTTAAATATTTATAGAGTCACATTATACTACTTTTAAACGAAAACAGTTTTCTTCATCAACGTCCTTTTTTTTCAAACTTTTTTCTTTTCTGTGTTTTTAAGTTTTTCCTTTTGTATAATTTTTCTTGCCTTCATTTCGGATTTTATGTTTTTGTATTCTGCACCAAATAATGTAGTATGAATATTTAATTTCTAAATTCTTTCTATCAAAGAAAATAAAAGTGTAGATATCTTTCAAACATCTTACAAATGTACTTAAAATTTGGGGATAAAAATAAGCTATAAATAAGAGTCTTATTTGTATAAATCTCTAGATATATTAACAAATAAAATAATAAAATAAAATAAAAATATTTTTTACCTGATTTTATTGTTTAAGAAATGTCATTTCTCTCTATTAATTTTTTAAAGTTTTTACTAAGAAGAGAAATGAAACGTTCCATAATGAAATCGCCAATAAAATACTTTTTACAGTTTTGTAAAAATTAAAAATCATTTAATTGATGCTCAGATAGGTGTATTTTCATGAAAATATCAATCTATGTGTCTGTATATGAAGGACAAACTTTTATAAATAAAGTGCTTCGAAATATAATTAATACTAAGCACTTTCGTAAGCTATTAAATATAGGTTAAATAAACGCAGTATGTTTGCTGAAATACGCTCATGTCCGTAAATTAAGGATAATTCGGAGTCACGCGGAAATTGAATTCCAAAATAAATATATCACCTGTAAAATCCTACACACATCTTCAAGAATCATATGCAAATTTCAGGAAGTAACCAGATGACACCGATGGTACGTCACAATGACGAGAGTGTAAGAGAGTGATATATAAGGAATACAGGCAAAGAAGTAAAACTGTTCGCAAGCGCTTTATAAGGCATTTCAGTGCAATAACCGAATAGTTATGACACAAAGGACGCATTTGAATGATTTTTGACGTGGTAGAATTATCGGCCGTCTGGAATTTGGGCGTACTCAACTGGAAGTATCAGGCGAACTTGGAATTGAGTGTCATCTCCAGGCTTTGGCAACGATTCCAAGATGATGGTAATGTGAGTAGACGTTACAGCACAGGTCGCCCAGAGTTATAGCGCCGAATGAGGACCGGTATTTGGCAGTTACTGCCAAAAGAAACAGGCGGAGCACAGCCTCAGACCTGTCTCGTCAGCTCTCTTCAGCCACTGCTACGACAATTTTAAGGCAGACCGTGTACAGACGCTAGGGCAGATTGGTGTATATGCTCGCAGACCTGTCAGATGCGTTCCACTTACTGCAACTCACTGTCGCCTGCGGTTAGCCTGGAGTAGAAAGCATGCATTGTGGACACCGCAACAGTTGGCTTGTGTGATGTTTTCCGACGAGTCCAGGTTTAGCTTGCAGTCTGGTTCTCGCCGAACTTTCATATGGAGAGCTCCAGGTATCCGTTACCACCAAAAAAACATCATTGAACGACACCGTTACGTAGGTACAGGAGTGCTCGCTTGGGATGGAAGTATTCTGGGTTTCAGAACTGAACTGCATGTTCAAAGTGGAACTATGACAAACCAAATCTATCGGGACGTCATTCTGGAACAACATGTACGTTTGTTTCAGGACGCCATGGGCGCACAATTTGTGTTTATGGATGACAACGCCCGTCCTCACCGTGCAAACACCGTAAGCGAATGCCTTCAATCGGAAGATATCACCCGTATGGACTGGCCAGCATTCTCACCGGACTTGAATCCAGTAGAGCATGTGTGGAACATGCTTGGCCGACGAGTTGCAGCCCGTCAACCTCCTCCTACATGTCTACCGGAACTTCGGAGAGCTTTGCTTTTTGAGTGGTGTAATATCCCCCAAGATGAGATCGATAATTTGATACTCAGCATGCGTAGGCGTTGTACGGACTGCCGGACTGTATATCGTCTGGGAGATATACAATGTATTAACAATCATACCAACCATGTAATATTGCTTTTTTGTAAATAGGTTTTTTTGTAATTTGCTCCAGGGAGAGAAAATCGCTAATTTTTTTAATAATATCAAACATATAGCATCGTTTTTTGCTCTTTACCTTTTGTTTAATAAATAAGCTTTACAAATAAGCCAAATTTGTTTTGCTTTTAACTCTTCCTTTGCTTGATTTTGCATTATCCTTAATTTATGGACATGAGTGTAGATGCAATTCATTTTAAATTGAAAATTTCTTCTCTTAGCAAAACCACCGTTTACAAATGAATGTACGTTTAATTACATAACACGAAAGATTTGCATTATTTTTGCTATCCGAAACGCAGTTTTCATGGCGAAGGAAATGCTTTTTGAAATTCGCTTAAAAGATTCCCAAATGAGAATTACAATAAAAATGTACATTACGAAAAGGGAAGAATATATTACTCTAGAATAAAAAATTTTAAAACCTCAAAACACTTTTCTGTTTTAAAACAGATTTTCATATATCTCAAACATTTCAAAGGTAAAAAGCAAAAGTACTGTTATCATGTAGGAACGAATTTTAAACGCAAAATAATTTCACATCCTTGTTTTATACTATTTTAGAGTTTTCATAAAGGGTAACGCAGATATTTTCTACATACGGGTATTTTATATTCATTAGTGTCTTAGTTATGACTTCTGAGCATAGCAACAGCGGCGTTATATGCATCTTTAGATGATTATTTTTTCCTTTCCTCTCAGCATCTCTGTTGTTGCGCCTATTAGAACTCATTACCGCATTTTCTAAATATGTTTGAAATTTTTCTGACATTGTTCTAAAAACATTTTCAATCATAGTACAATCAACATCATAGCTACTCCGAAATGTTTTGTCCATTTATTGCAGTGATAACTTTAATTTGTCTATTCATTGCAGCAAGAAAATTACTGTAAATCACTTGGATCGCGGGATTTAAAATAATCGTTGAAAGGGGTGCTTTTCTTAAAATATACAGCGTCTATAAAGCCTTAAGATTACTTTTTTTTATTTCCACCAAAGCTGCCAATCAATAATTAACAGTGTTTATTACTATGGAATCTGAAACTATGTTTCCTAAAATAACATCTTCTTATGACCATTACTTTTCTATGCAGTTTAGCATTTGTTTGATCCAGTCAAAAACAACTACAGCCATTATGCTGTAGGATTACTTTAATTTTCTAATAGTTTATAAGGTATTTCTCCCGCCTTCTTCGCATGCCTTCGTGGTATAGTGGTCAGCACGCTCGACGCGTAACGAGAGGTCCGTGGTTCGATTCCCGGCGAAGGCGTTGCTCATTTTTCATCTCTCTTGCTTCGAAATAACCTAATGTCTCTACAACTTATTTTTAATCTTTAAACCCTTTCTTTTAAGTTCTTGTTTTCCACTTACAACTCCCTGCCAGAATGAGATTTGTGTATCGCATTTTATGTAAATGGAGTAGAACCAGCATTTACTGGGAAGTTCAGTCACTTCCGTAGAAGAGCTCATAAGTTCTCAGTAGAGCGTGTTCAGCCTTCGGGCCACGTCGTTGCTTTAAGTCTATCTTACTACGTACGGCCGTAGCCTTACGTGCCTGTTAATATTCGCCGGTGAGGTTTAATAAATAACCAACTCGGTTAATTATCTTTGTATAGCTTCGGTTAAAGTTTAACTACCTAGAATTAGTTAATTCTATCTTAAGCTAAGCTAGAGCCTCCTATAAGCCTATAAGCAGAGACGAGGCCGTCTGTGAGTATTTCTTTCAATGAGTAAAATGATTTTAATCCTACTTAGCACTTACATTTTATAGTTGTAAGAAGACCAGCGAATAGTCGTTAGACACTTCGTTAAGGTTCTAGTAGCCAAGAACACGCAAATTAACTAGAACTTTATAACGCGTTAAAAGCTATCATGTACTAAAAGCTGAGGCGAGAATAAGAGTGAAGCTTTCTGTAAAGCGCGGAAAAAGAATTAGGAGAATCTTTTCATATGATTTACAAAAATAAGTATTTAAAGACAGATTATGGAATTATAGAATTTTAGCTGCTTTTATCTGAAAATTTTAAATTCATAATTTTTTCTCAGAATTATGTTTCTTTTTCGAAATACTTTTTTCACAGCTTATGCAACGTATAAATTTTAATTTCAGTTAAGCAATTTTCAAGCACGGACTACTAAAAGGAGCAATATAGTGCCCATTACGACTTCGATCAATCGAGATAATAGTTTAAAATCGCGTTCCTGGTATTATTAAGTTTATCAGCGCTATTTCTTCTCTATTACTCTCTCCCATAAGTCTTTAAGAAGTATTTAAATTGGAAAAAAATATGTCTGTCAAATACCTGTCAATTAGATGGTGTTAAATTTTATTCCTAAGAAATACATTATAAGACTATTTAAAATCGGATGCTACTTGATGTCACTCATAATTAATCGTTAAATAATGAACATTTTAAAACTAGATCTCATAATTATTTGAATTTTTAAAAGCACTGCTAATTAGCTTTCACTTTTAAACCCAAGTCGGCACGCTTCATTATATATTGAGAGTATAAAAATTAAAGAAACTGTAAAATCGAGAATGACAAAGTACTCTTAATCTATAAGCCACAAGAACCCTTCACATATTTCGAGCCTCTTAAATATTTTTGAAATAAAAATATCTCATCTTAGTTGAATATATTTGCAGCTTTTTTTGGATAATGCATTTAGGCCGCTAAAACAATCACTCTTGGCAGGGAAAATACTGCTTTTTTTTCTAATTTTTTTCCGTTGCAATTATTTATGCGGACGATGCCACAAAGTGCTGTGTCCCAATTTAAGTGAATGAGAAGTTGAAGCTTGATAATGAATATCGAACTTTTTCGTTTACGAAAATGCAAATATAAAAATAACATGTAATCTTAGGTCTTATCTCGATATTAACAAACTTTAAAGACATATGATTTCTTGCATAGATATATCGGAAATTGTATAGACATACAATTGTGGAAATTGTATACACATTTAGGAAGTTGTATAGCCATATAGCTGGCTTATATGGGATAAAATTAAATTAAATCTTCATGTAATCGCTATCGCATTTAAAGAAAGCACTTTATGTTCTTGAAAGCAAACACAAAACTAGAAACACATAAATACGATTAACAAAAATTGTGCAAATACTTTAAAATCTTGCATTTACTTCCTTAAAAACAGGGACAAATAATGGAGTACCTGTGATATCTTACATCTGTTACATGTTCTAGTACTTTTACGCATTTCATGTTTTGTTATTATTATTATTATTATTATTATTACTATTATTATTATTATTATGATAGCATGATAACGGGAAAAACATTCTGAATGGTATTTAAAACAATACAAAATAATGAGAACTACTTAAACTACCCGGAAAGAAAATCTGCCAAAATTTGTCAGAAGTTCGTGTGCATGAACTCGTTTATCTATATGTCTGATGCTTCGAACACCTCAAAAGGTTTTTTTCTACAGAGTCGGACACAAAACAATTTCATATTCAATGAAACTTTTTTCTGCGCATAAAATGAAAATGGTATGCAACGAAAGGAAAAAATACATACTCAGGTAGACGTTACAATGCGTCTTTTATCCGTATACTTGAAAATTCTATGACTTATTGTCAAAACCATTTTTGTGCCATTTTCTATCTTTGTAATGAAAAAATGTTACAAAAGCTAATTATTGGACTGAGTTTCGCGTCTTCAGTTTGCTAAGAATGTTCAGACCAACAAACGGAATTTCTAGCGCTTGTAGATTCCCTAGTAGCCAAGTAGATAAAATCTCTTAAATTTCGTACTTTGACCCTGGTTCAAATATTGTCGAACCTGCTCTGTACTGTAAATATGATCTAATTTTCTTACGAAAGTTCCCCATGAAGATATGTTAGCTTTAAATAGACAAATTTCACGCTATAAACAAAGTAAACTTTCCAGAAACCCTAGACAATCAGTTTAGGAGAGAAATCCACGAAGGAATAAAAAAATGAATAATAACTTTCCAAAATGCAGAAAAGGGAAAACATTAAAATACCACTTTTGGGATAAAAGGATTTTGAAAAGAAATAATTGAAAATGTATGCAATATATGTCTGTACAAATTCTAATTAGAATCTTCTTCATTATGAATTATTAACAATAAAGATAGCACAGGTAAAAATAATATACATTTTATTGCGCAATTAAAAACAATATGATTTCTCGATAGTTCCGATTTGTTATCAGAGAATTTAATTTAATCAAGTGTGTATATAGAATAATGTTATCTAATGTTATTTCTGAGTTCGCACTGTAATAGAATCACATCAATTGGCTTTAAAAATCAAATCATCCAAGTGATTGCCTTCAGTCCTCATACATCGCTGAATCTGAAGTCCAGTGTAGCTTTTATTTACCGTATACTGGTAGTTTTACTGTGCAGTTTCTCCCTGTTAAAGTCTAGTGCGTCAATAGTTCAGGGCTTTCGTTTGAAAATCTATACTAGAAAAGAAGTGGATAAATATTTTTAACGGCAAGTCAAAAACATCTTTTCTAGGGCATCATACGGGGTAGGGCCATCTTAAGCTAAGATCAGTCTAACGATATGAGCGGTGCATCAGTTCTTTGTAAGAATGCGATGGGGAAGGAGATGCGTCCTAGCAAATTATGAATCTTTAAAAGTAAAACTGCAATTTAACATTTTATGCATTTAATTTTATTTTTCTTCTTTTTCTTTTCTCTTCTTACTTGCGTTCCAAATAAGCCAAAATTTTAAAACTTATCTCATTTCCTCGAGCGTGTTCCTGTATTAAAAGTGGTAGTATTAACAGTTGAAAAATCCGAAGTTTACATATTCTGAAAGAGATGTAGAGACATTAGGTTATTTTTGAAGCAGAAGATGTAAAAAATGAGCAATGTCTTTGCCGGGACCCGAACGACGGACCTCTCGAATACGCGTTGAGCACTCTGACCACTACACCACGAAGGTATGTCAAGAGGGGGGGAATACCTTAGAGGGATAGTTGGCTGTTTATGCTTTATGACTTTGAAAAATTAATATTTAGACATTATTAGCTATACCTGTCATTTCCATTTCATATTAGACAGTTTCTTCGTTCAAGAACCGGGGCTCATACAACTAACCTGCTTAATGTTACTTTAGGAAACTAACTTTGCATGGTTTACTCGCTTTCAAAACTTGGGCCTTAAATTTGTGGCCCTTGAAAAAAATCAAACAGTGTATTGTAATTTAGATTTAAATAACACTCCGAACAAAGATTAATTTAGAAGCTAAACAAAAATCAGCGTTATTATTCGCAAATTTTTCAGGACTAGTTTCGATGTTTTTACCTAACCATTATCCTTAGCTGCCAAAGTACAAATGGATCTGAAGATGATGGTTCGGTAAAACCATTTGAAATTAGTCCTGGAAAATTTGTCAATATAACGAGTATTTTTGTTCTTTGTCTTCTAAATTAATTAGTGTATTGTAAGTAATTAAATAGTGCATAGATTTCCATTGAAGGAAGAATATATTCGCACCTGAAAACAACTGGCAAAAAAGATATTAGATTTTGACGCTTTTATTTAAGCACACCTAGAGATGATATTTCATTGAAATTAACAACTTGAGTGATTCTTTCCATAATCAGGCATGTAATAAAACTTTTTTCTATTAGATATTTGTTACTAATTAATAATTTAAATTACCATATTGAAAGAAAATTTTATAAAACAGAATCGAAATTTTAAAGATTTGTCTCCATGCAGTTTTTGATTTATATTCTTATTTATGAAGTTGTAGAGTCATTAGGTTATTTTGAAGCAGGAGATGTGAAAAATGAGCAATGCTCTCGCCGGAACTCGAATCACGCATTTCTCGAATATGCATCGAACGTGATGGCCACTACACCACGAAGGCATGCGACGAAAGCGGAAGAAATACCTTATAGAATAATCAAAAAGTTCTTATAATCAACACAAATGAGCTTTGCTTTCGTTTAAAATCAGCTGTTGGACTAAATATAAAAGCCAAACCCAATGTACAATGCGCCTTTTAAAATAAAAACTTTCAACTTTGCCTTCTAGAAGAACTTTTATAATTTTGAAGAACTTTGTAATTTTAAAGAAATTTTAAAATTTTGACTTTTAAAATAATAATAAGAAATTAAGAAATAACAAGATAATGGAATCAAATTATTTGTTATGAAGTAAGTTTTCACCGTTTCATTGCTTTAACATGTAGCGCGAGGTACATTGCGAAAAAAATAAAGCAGTTCTATATCTCCCGTTCTATTGAGCCGATTGAAGAAATTCAACTTAATTTTCCATGTCTCGAAAGCGCGACTTGGGATATATAGTACATTTACATATAGAGTTGTTCTAATATATTATTTTGTTACAAAATCGGACATTTTCTGATATGGCATGCCAATGTTTTTTCATATTTCTATTCTACGATTCAAATTTTTCCAAACTGCCAAGTTTTGTGAAAATTGCTCGAGTAGTTTTTAAAAAATTAGCTCTCAAACGTTTATCTGCTCTATTGTCAATTGAATTTAATATATATTTATTAACATCTCTTTTTTTATTAAACTTACATTATTCCTTCTGCCAGAATTCGGAATTTAGGCTCAATTCAAATATAATTAGGATATTTCTTATGATTTATTTTTAAAATTTGTATTTTTAAATATTTTTTATAAATTTTTCTAAAATCACTTTATTATAACCTATAAAATTTTAACATCATCTTAAAGTAGATGTATTTCTAGGAATACCTGCAAAAGACTTGTGGTTTTTATTCAAAAGTTTCTAAGATATACATGAATTTGCATATTGGCGCATTTTGAAATTTAACATATTTGTTATAAGCAATAATAAGGCCAAATGTGGTTTACGCACTTTGTTAAAATTATTTGAAAGTTAAAGAAGGATGATTTTTTTTCCGCTTGTGTACGATGAAAGAAAGGAAAGGAAAATAGGTTGCTATAAATTAAGAAATTTGCCGAGTGAATTATTCTTGGCTCAAACTGAAAAAAGTGCGCCAAGATAAGTTTTTGAATTTCTCCGTAAATTTCACACCAAATTTTTCACTTAATATTTAATTTTAGTCGCAAAATCGAAATACGGAAGAAAATGGCATGCCATTTCATAAAAGTTCGATTTCGTGTCAAAATACCTACATTAAAACAATGCTACATATAAATATAGTATATTTCCTAAGTAGTGCTTTCGAGGCACGAAAAACGTAACTTGAAATTTGTCAATCGGCCCAGTACAACGAGAGACAGAGAATTGTTCCTCCCCCACATTCTTTTTTTTTTTTTTGCTTGGTGTACATCTTTTAAATATGTGCTTTAATTAAAGATGAGATAAATATTGTGATATGTTAAAGCACACCGAAATAGTCACAAATTTTCCATTGAATGCATTGTTGAAAATGAAACGTAAAGGCGCTAGAAAGCACTTATTGATGAAGCCAGTGAGATAAAACGCAAACAAGAATTACACAGATAAAAAATAGAGTTGGCCACTAATATTTAGAGTAATTTCTCAAAGAGAAATCGCCAACACATACCGGCGGTGAAATGATTAGCGCACTTTCTCGGACTAATTATGCACGTAACATTGAACAGTTTTAGTGACGAATTAATTGTCAGCTTCAAGGAAGGAGGCTTTTGAGATCACTCCGTAAAAATGAATCGAGATTCTGCAGGTCCAGCAAGCTTAAGTGCTTTGTGTATAGGAACACTTCGGCCAATCCAATGACTTGAAACAACGACATCTAGATGTTTATGTCTTTTCTAAAAGAAGCTGGTCCCCTATTATTCTGGAATGGGTAATGTAAGTCTAAATTCTGGAATGTGTAAACTAGAACTTCTTCCAGAAGTTCTAGAAATATATTTTGCAAGGAAATGCTATAATATTTTTCTCTGTCAAGTTGGGAAGTACGTACTTGCTTCCTCACCAACTAGTATATACTAAACCATTACCTCAAAACATGAAACTGCGGTACGTTTATGCAAAGCTACCAAGCTAGCAAAATTAGCCTCGAGCATCTTTACCTTTTATTTTCGGCCATATGTTCTGTGACAAAAATAGATGATTTGACGTATTCTAGCACTTCCTATTAAGTTTTATCCCGTACGTTTTTAAGTACTTCATGTACGTAGCAAACAATGTTCCAGATTTTTTTTTGCCAAACAGTAGGTTAACCGTTCTTTAATTGTTCTCCTTTTGAATTTGCTTTGAATGATTCCAAAAGATTAGCCGCAAATGACTTACCTTCAGATACAATCATTATGAACTCCATCGTCCATCCTGAACAAACTTTTTAATCAATCAAAGATTAACTGTATAAGCACCATATTCTCTCAAAATGTAATTCGAGTAACAGAAAGTACGTGTTTAGTACTCGCAAAAAACTCTCCAAGCAATCTTTATAAAATATTCGCATCTCGTAGAACTCATCATGAACATGAAATGGCTTGAACAAAAATATCAAAATTCCGACTATCAGCTCCTGCATGCAGAATAAATGATATGATTCAGGAAATCAGAAATCTAGAATTCGGGATCTTGTTTCAAATTAAGATATAGTCGAAGCTATTTAATTTTCTAAAAGTATACTAATCCGAAATTTAGAGTTCGAAGTTCATTAAATTTGAATAGTTACAACTTAATAAACTTGCAACTATTTTTTTTCAAAGGTCCGGAAACTGTTAAAAACTTTCCCTTTGAAGTCGTCAAATTTTTGAACAAGGTGTCTCTTATAAGGCAGATGAATTTGAAAGCTGGGCTTCTCAACAGGAATCAAACAATGCATACAAACGTCCTGCGGTCTAACGAAACGGACCTTTCGCTTAATAGAATTGTAATAGAAGGTATACAGCATCTGCGGGAGAACGAAAACCCACAACTGATTAGGGGAACTCTCTTAGCAACAACAAATATGACATCATGACATCAGCCAAAGATGGCATTTTACATAGAGAAAATCCATAGCGGTACGTTTCGAACTGTTTCTATCACAATCGAGCGTTTCGCTCTGCTTTGAAGAGACAGCGGCATTGATTATTTGCGAAAAAGGAAAATACTCTGCATTTTAGTTTTAATGCAGAAGGAAAAACCTGGATGCAGTTTCCTCCCAACGTCCACTGGGATCAACATGTGACGATGAGTGTGTTCTCAATCTCTGTTTCTCACTCGAATGGCCACCAGAATCTCCAGATTTTACAGATTGTGACTTTTGGTTTTGTGCCTCTAGGAGTCAATAGGCCGGCTCGCTACTGCTATTGGCTGTACCAAAAAAGTTTATTTGCCATCCTGCGACAGAAAGTATACCAGAAATCTCTTCGATTTTGTGCGTGACATGTATGACGAGTATCATCCTACGTATGACACCCATTCTTGTGACAGACGTTCATCGCATTAAACTTTTGCAATTCTAACTGCGTTGCGCCACCTTACGAACTTCTGAAAAACTTAGAGTAAAAAATACAACCACTCAAGTAATAAAATATTTCACTATTATAAAAACATCATGTATCGCTCTTCATTTATGCGAAAACCGTGTGGTGCTACTCTCTGCACTATTTCTCTGCACTATTGAACACCTGCACCACCTTATTTATACATAAAATAAAATATAACGCTGCGAAAAATGGATAGCTACCTAACAAAAAGATTGCACAAATCAAACAGCATGAAACAAATACCTAAAAATCAATCTTGAAAACAGTAATAAATTTGAAAAAAAACTAAATAACAAAAGCTGGTAATTCTTTCGGTTTGTCAAAAGGCAGTCGAACGAATTAACAAAGCCACGCTTTTGAATTATATCTAGATGAGTTACAACAAATGAATCGTAAACAAGCAATTAAATTGAAAAATGGTATTTCATTTCATAAATAAAAATTCAAATTAAAAAAAAAACTTTTCTTTGTATTCGCGTTGTGTCAGGTTATGCGATATATATATATATATATATATGTTTGAAGAATGCTTTTAAAATTCTTATTTACATTTTTCATTAGGTAAGAAATGCAAAATGTTTTATGAAGCTTTAATAATTTAATATTTTTATCAAGCAAACTTTTTCAGAATATGAGAATTAGTCTGAAATTTAAAACATTTCTAAATACTCCTACAGTCCTGCTTTTAGTATTATAATTGTCATTTAGACCATTAAGTCTTATATTCTTTGGAAAATAAGCTAATTATTCGTTCGAACTGTTAAGGATTTCGTATTTATTTAGCTACTTATTTGGAATTGTAATTAAAATTACTTTACTTTGCTATGCAACGGAGACGATTTTTGAAGTGAAAGTTACGTTGGAAAAGTAAAAATTAAAAAGAGCGTGCATTTAATTTAATAAATGAATATCTCGTAATTGCTGTTGCCATCCACAAAAATTGAGAAAAATCGAGGTTATACCAGAATGTTCTATTAAATAATTAAAAAGCTTATAAAAGCCGAATTGAAACACCTCATCTCAGTTGTAGCTATTTAAAGCCAACTGCTGTTTGTTTATTTAATGCTGTTACTGATTGTAGCGATTTCGCTGTGAGATAGAATTAGTTTATCTGTTTTGAATTGAGTTCTGCTAAACGTTTGAGATATTGAGATATTATGCGAATATCTCTGAAAAAATGTTTAAGGATTTTGATTTATTTCTTGTTGAAAGAATAAATTTGTTAACTTTTTAACGACTCGTGCATTCAATTCATAACCAACCGGTGCGCACGCAACAGAACGCATAATTGAAAGCAATAGGTCTTATTGTTGTTTGTTCGAAATTACTATGACGTGTAATTATCGGAGATCCTATTAATTTCTCAGTCTATATATTTTTCTATATTGTACAAGAGCAAATATAATCAGCATGAGTAAAATTAAACATGCTCCTTGTACTGATATTGCGATATAATATATTTTCATATATCTTAAAGTTTTAAAAGATTAACAGCCTCTTAGCTGCTGAATTAATTAGATCGAACGTGTTTAAACAGATTCAGTTATTAAATTAGTGAAATTCATCTTTATCCCTAGCAAAGTATTATTTTTATAAATGCGTAACTAAAAATCTCCATTTTTGGATTTTAATTTTATGGACAAAAA
>KK112732.1:24861-64873 GCA_000611955.2 Stegodyphus mimosarum | reverse complement strand
GGAAGTTAAATAAAATAAGTAAGAAATAGGAAAGTATTATGCATATATATATATATATATAATGTATATATAATGCATATGTATACAAATATAACTTCTTCACGAAATAATAATATTACGAGCATTTTATTTCATTAATTTTATAATGATTTTTTAATATTAAACTTTGAGTAAAGCAGTAATGATATTTAAAGACTGTCCTTAAAATATAGTGGGCTTAAACATTAAAATATGTTTGAAATTTCGTTTTTTGTTTTCTTCACGCACAGATTTTAGACACATAATAATTCTAAAAATTAAACATCATGAATGGAATTTCTTGAACTTTTTTATATAAATTCTACCTCCACAAAAAGTATATACTATATAGACTTTCCATTGCTCTTGAAATACATCAGTTTTGTTACACCTTCTCTGAAAGCAATGCATCTTGTTTTTACATCATGTTTTAACAGTGTAGAGTCATTAAGTTATTTTTTGAGGCAGAAGAGAAGTAAAAAATGTGCAATGCCCTCTCTGGGACTCAAACTTGGATCTCTCAATACGCGCCGAGTGTGTAACCGTTACGTTACACCATGAAGTCATGCTGGAAGAAGAGAGAAAATACCTCATATACTCCCTTTTAAAGGGCGACTGTAGATAAGTAGACCCAGTCGCCAAATCCTGGTGGTGAATAATCATTGTCTGAAACCTTTTAGTTCGGGCGCCACTGTAGGTCATTAAAATGTTTGCAACGGGAGACGTGAAATATGAGCAATGCTCTCACCGGGACTCGAACCTGGACCTCTCGAATATGTGCCGACTGCACTATCGTTACACCACGAAGGCATGCTAGAAGGAGAGAGAAAATAATTTATAAAAGAATTTGACTAAATATATTCTAAGTACATGTAGATATTTTGAAGTTTAAAATTTATGTTCTTTAAGCCAGAAACCTGCTTTCCAGAAAAAAAAATAAATATAATTACGGCATATTAATAATAGTTACATAAAAATTCACGAAATAAAAATTTATGTCCTAAAGATTACGTAAATTAAGAAAATATGATCTAAAATGCATATTAATCAAGCTTTTTAGCCATTAAATCCACGTTCAATCTTCTCAGTGCTCACGGAAAAAAGGTTAAAAGCATAAAAGAAAACGAAATAGTAGAAAAGGAATGCATAATATTTTGTGCTTCTTAAATCCAGGCTGAGTACGTGTTTAAGAGGGAAGCAAAAACCCAATTTCCACGTAACCCTGACTGTGATGAAAAGCATCTTCTGTCAGTTAGTTTGCCATGATTATGCTTCGCACTTCGAGCACTTTTTTTTTAACTTTTACCAAATGCATGCTAGCTTTTTCTAATCTAAAACTAAGGCAGACTAGATAAAATGGCTTTTAAAAATGTTTAAAAACGATAGCTGTTAAAACTATTAAATGACAGAAATTAAATAAAAAGGATTTTAAGAACTTCTAATGGTACAAGATATTAATTATGCCATAGTTTATAATAACAGTATTTTCATTAAACTATTTCATGATTCTAAAAATGTAAATCTGGAAATGTATATAAAATTAAAACGTGCCTTAATATAGTTTCTGTATACTGTAGAATAACTTGTTTAACCGAATCAACGAAATAACTGAATCATTAATTCTGTTTTCCCTCCTTTACCCAAACAACTGTTTACTACAATACACCTACTTATTATAGTACTTCCAGTACTTCAATAAAATAGGTACCTGTTTACTATAGTATTTTTCATTTAAAATTGTTCTCCATAATTTTTCAAGATATTGATTTCTCAACAGAAATGAAGATGGACAGACGACAGAAATTGCGTATTAATTGTTGATAATGGAACATATTTCTGTTTAAGGTTATTCGAATATGGCAAAGCACACTAGGGATGTCTTCGTAAGAGTGGTGATACCTTCGTGGAGGGTTTTTTAATTGAAACTGGCTCGTTTTCACTTTCACATGGGAAAACCCCCGAAACCCAACTATGCAGCCAGCTCTTTCGCATTGTATTCGAATCCAGGCGAAATTTCAAGAGAACTTTGCGTATCAGAAAATCACGATAGCCTGAAATTTTGAAATGGCAGTTACAACTAAAGCTACAGAGTTAGCATATGTGTAATATCTAGGGTTATATGATTACATCAAGCGATACGAGATTCATAACCGCATGCAAGAACCGTTGCAAAACAACAATTTTTCCGCTCTGATACGGTTTTTTAGCATTAAACAACGTTTGCTTTGTGTGGAATCGTAAATAATCAAATTAGTTTACGATTCCGGTAAGAAATTGTTATGCTATCTTTGAAAAGAAACAGAAAAACAATAACGCAAAGTCTTCTGCGTCATTTCACATTTAAAACTATGTGAAATTTTTTCCCATTACAAGAACATTATATTGAGTATCTTAAATCTTAATAGGATAGAATTTAAATGGTTTCTCAAATAAGATGTTTTAGAATAGAAAATCAAGGATATATTCACCACCTGAATAACGCGCTTCCACGTTGCTAGATTGGCTGACACAGAGAATATGACTTAACATTATTCAGATGACCATGAAGGTCTCTCAGACTGTAAGCCAAATTTTTTCCCTTTGACTACTTATTAAAGACAGTGTATATTCCCCAATTCCAATAATAGATTATAGGAACTACTTTAAGACGGTGGTCACTAGACGGAAAATGTTACAACGTCTAGGGTCAGAAATGGAGTAATTCAATTAGACCTGGATGTGACAAGTATAGTGAAAGCAGCATGCATTCATCTTTTAGAGTGCTATGATAAAAACGCAAAAACAACACTAAACTACACTAAGTGCTACACTAAAGGTAACATAATAGACGTCACTAAAACATCTAATCAGACACATGTGCATAACACTATTATTAGAAGCACTGAAACGTGCAGACTCTAAGCAAAAGGCATTTTAGGAATTTGCACTATGTAGTAAACATACACTGCAGCACCCATGCTAACATATAATACAAAACTAAAACAAACAAACATACACAAATGTATGACACTGTTCTACGCATTGTCAACGCGACGCATAACTATAGTATAAAGCATTTTAGGCGTATTTACTGTGATATGAACATTATATACGACATTAATGATAAAAAATAATACAGCACTAAGGCATCTAAGATGTACATATAAAAATGACTATTATGCAAACTGAGACTGTAATGGCTTCGTGGTTCAACAAGCCACCATTAAAGACGACGAAACAAAACATTTATTAAACTAACATTCATAAAGTAAAACATAAAGTAAAATATTTATCTCGGAGCAGGACAGCGCTCCTACAGCATAGCAAAAATAGAGCACCTTGTTCTCTCGCGGCTAACGTTTGACTTCCTTAAAACAGTAACCCTTCCAGGGATAAGAAATTAACGCGGTAAGCGAGTTTTCTTGATCGCCAAACAGTCGCCAGATACTACACCCCGTCGTAAGATTGTTGTTGAGGGTATATACAAATCAAACATCAATCTGGATATTAAGATCTAGCAACTGTTTGCGATCAGTGAGAAAAAGAAAAAAAAAATCGCACATACATTTGAACATTCTACACTAATATACAAATCTCAACTACTTATAAATATTGGCACAAAATTGTAAAAATTAATTAGAAATGCAGAGAAAAATTATCTAATTATTAATTGCCTAAAATATTGGTAAATATGAATAAAAAATATTGTTTAAGGTTCACGCGTCGGGAGTCTGGATAATGCATCAGCATTAACTAGATTTCACCCAGGAAAATGTTCTATTTCTTAATTGTATTTCTGCAGCGCTATGGCCCATCGTTGCAGTTTCGATGATTACGGAGCATTTCTTACAATAAGTGCTAGGGGATTGTAATCGGTCACAATTTTCACAGATGAACCGAATATCCATGGTTCAAATTTTTTTAATACCCATACTATAGCATAAGCTTCACGCTTTACAGTCGGCCAGCTTTGTTGAGGTTTCGATAGTTTCTTATTCGCGTAGCAAACGGGAAATTGTTTCTCTCGCCTTTGATGAGATGAGCATGCACCTATTCCAATTTGAGATGCGTCAGAATGAATGACAAACGGATCCTGCGGTGTTGGGATGATCAGTTCTGTTGACATCGCTAATCGTTCCTTAAGTTGGTTAAAATGCTGACTCATGAATGATTTTCCATTCGAGTATTTCCGGTTGTTTATTTTTCGTGAGTTCCGTGAGTGAGTAGGCGATCTCTGCATACCCTGGAATATAATCGTGATAATAATTGCATAATTCTAACACACTTTTGAGATGCGTCTTCGTTTTCGGCGTTTCAAGTTTCTTAATTGCATCTATTTTCTCGGGATCTGTCTGATGTTTCCCCCATCCGATAATGTGTCCTAAATATTTAATTTGTTGTTTTGTAAAACATCATTACTTCGAATTGATAGTAAATCTGAGTGTCTCTAGTTAATTGAAAACTTTGTCCGTATCTTGGAGATGAGTGTCGACATCGGTGGAAAATAAAGCTATGAGGTCAATATAGGCTCTTGAAAATTGTTAAAATTCTTTCAGAGCGTTATTCATTATTCTCTGAAAAGTTGCTGCTGCGTTCAATAGGCCAAAAGGTAACACTTTAAACTGATATTGACCTCGATGAGTATATTCTTTACTTTGCTCCTCCATGGGAATTGCCCAATACCCTTTCAGTGAATCCAATGTTATAATGACGTTGGCTCTTCCTATACTGAACATTAAATCAATCGCATTTTCCATAAGAAAATCGTCTGGCTTCGTCACTGCATTCAATGCTCGATAACCTAAACACAATCTAACGTTTCCGTCTTTCTTACTTACACAATCTACTGGGTGAGCTATTTCTGCATTATTTTCTTCTATTAATCCCGATTTCAATAATTCCACTTCTTCGTCAACCTTGATTTTCAATACTTTAGGAATCTTGTAGATGTAAGGTTTCTTCCTCTCCCCATTAGGTATTAGTCTAATTTTATGAGCGTCAACTTTAGCTAATTTCAGCTTTTCTGTGAATAGTTCTGTGTCGATTGATAAGAGCGATTAATTTTCTTCTGTGCTGCGGATTTAAATTTCCTAAATTCAAATTCGCATCTATTTTCAAATCTTCTAGGGGTGTTGAAAAATCGTTTCCTGGTAAGATTATAATTTCTCCAAATTCGTCTTCATTTTCAAATATTACTCCAACTGCATTGATGCTAGATTGAAATTTTCGAATTTTATTTGAATGAACATGCTTGATCTTTCCATCCAGCAGTTTTATTTTATAGGAATGAGGTGGACAATGATTCACGATTTCTCCCGGTCCAGTCCAACGTGCATAGAGTCTGTTATTTGAATCTGGGATGAGAAAATAAACTTGTTCTCCGATTTTGAAATTTTTTGGTATTGATCTTCGGTTAAAATACTCAGCATATTTTTGCTGTTTCTCACTTTCAATTAAATTGGCTTGTTCGGCAGCTTGTTCCAACCTTATTTTTAAGTGCTGTAAGTAATCTACTGATGATTCACTTAGATTAGGTGGCATAGGTATTTCTCCTGAACACGAAAACTTCAGTAGTGCTAAAGGACCTCTTGGTTGTCTTCCACACATCACTGAAATAGTAAGACTCCAGTAGTGCAGTCTGGTACTTCTTGGTAAGCAAAGAGCATGTATGAGATGTGCTTATCCCAATTCGAAGGATCAGTTTTGATGACATGATGTAACATTTGTTTGAGGGATTTGTTCCATCTTTCTACCAATCCATTTGAATCACTGTAAGCAAGTGTAGAGAACCTAGGATGAGAATTTAGTCTTCTCTAGAATTCTTGAGTTAATTCTGAAATAAAGTTACTTCCGTTGTCGCTAGCTATTGTGTTAGGGATTCCTGTTCTCATGAAAATCTCCAAATGTGCATCGCAAATGGCTTTTACTGTCAAGCTTCTCAGTGGAATTGTTTCTGGCCATCGGGAGTGTTGATCAATCGGGCATAACACATATTTATGTTTTCTAGCGGAAGGAGGTTCAATAGGTCCAATTGGTCTTCTGACGGGTGTGATGGGAATCTTGTCCGATCACTTTTCTGGATTCTTCGATTGACAATTTCTGCATGTTTTACAAAAGGTTTCGACATCTTGCACCAATCCAGGCCAAAAAAAATGAATATCGAATTCTCTCCTTTATTTTCCTTATTCCAAGATGTGTACAGAAAATGGAACTATGTGCTAATTCCAACACTGGTGTTCTTCTACTAAGAGGATGCACTAACTGGAAAACAGTCTGTTCTAATATCTTTTCTTGCTGATGCAAAAGATGATCCATAAATAAATAATTCCTTTTTTTTCCTGCAGCTAACTTCCATGCTTCTTTCAGCGAAAGACAGGATTCTTGTTCTCTGCGCAATTTACGCAAGCACTCGCCTCCTCGCCTTCTCCCTCCCTTTTGGTTTTCTCCTCCAAACGCGTTGGCGGGGGTGAGGGATTCTACTTCCTCCTTTAACTGTACTTCGGCGAATAAACTTTGCAAGTTTCCGTCTCCGGAATTATCTCTTTCTATGTTTGATTCTTCTCCATCAGGATTAATCAAAAGTTTATGCATTTCTGGAGTTATTAAACAAGGCACATTTAGCTTATCAGTCACTGCAATTAATGTATCCACAGAATTAAATTAATTACTTCCATGATTCTTTAATAAATAGGTACACGGCAAACTTTTGCTTCAATCGGTTGTCCGAAAGCATGGTTTAGCAAAATTTTACTTCCTTCTCTGTCTTCTAAATTTGGAATGAGCGATGAATGTACGATCGTTATCTGTGTTCGAGAGTCCACGATAGATTCGATCTTCTCAGAGTTAATAAAAACGTCTACTTTTTGCAATGGCTGCACGATACGTTCTTTGGATCCAGATCGTAGATGGGATGAGACTACTTTTGCTACGATGGCTTCTTCTTTTAATGTTCTGTTTGAATGTTTTGGAGTTTTAGGATCTTCCTTTCCCTTTTTATTTACTGCAGTTTCGTTCTTTCTTCTTTTGTCTGGGCAATCTCTTGCGATGTGTTGATAGCTCCCACAAATATAACATTCTTTTCTTCTCGCAGAATATCCTTTTTGTTTTGAGTAATCTCTTCTCATTTGTGAAGGAATATATTTATCTTGGGTTATATGATATATCCAAGAATCTCAGCACTCATTTTACTTCATTTCGGACTAGATATCGCATTCTTTAGCTAATTCTCGTATTTCCTTGGCGTATTGCTACGTGTGCAGCTGTTTCGCTGTCTAAAGCTCGAAATAATTTATACGAAATAATTAACTCCTTGAGTGTTTCGAAATCTTTTACTTCTCTTGATTTGCAGAAATAGGCCCATATGGTTGTTAGTCGTGAAGCAAACTGGATATGCTTTTCGCCGGAATAATGTTTACTTCTTTTAAAATTTTCGAAACAGGCTTGCGGAATAATTTGATATTCTTTCAAAATAAGAAATTTCACTTTTTCGTAATTTTTCAGACCTTCATCATTTATATAAATGAGGACATTTGAAGCTTTTTCTCTAATTAATTTCAATAATATTTTCAATTTGTATTCTTCTGGAACTTTCTTGGGCTGAAATATTCTTCGAATTAATTCGCTGTCTTGTAAGAGGTCTTTCAGAGGTTTAGATCAACTTGTCTTTCAGAGGATTCTAGTTTATGTACCAGTGAACACCAAACTGTATAGGTTATACTACGCCTAGTACTGGAACATTTTTCCTAAAACCCTGACAAATATGTATCGAGCTATTGCTGTGGCTAAAATAGCATGAGAAGACTTACAAAGGTTTAAACCTTTTTTTGAAAGGGATTTTTAACAACACAGGGCACGGCTAGAGATGAAAATAATCACAGCTTGTGGCGATACAAATAAATGATACAAAAAAAATGTTGATCAGTAATCTAAAACCACATAATTAAATACTAAGCTGTAAGCTGACTCAGTAATATATCAGTGAGTAAGCTTAAAGTATCGACGGCGAAATAAAGCAAAGCTGAGATAACTACATTTGGATATCTGATGCATACACCTGGCGCACACCTAAGCACTCGTGCCAGGAACTCTCTCTCTCTCTCAAGATCCAAAAATTTCAGCTTAAATAGACAACCAACTAATTTACATTTTGGAAACGAATACGGAAAGAAGAACTTAAAATAAACATGCAGATGATAAAAACTAGTTCGTTCAAGATACCTCACAACTAAAGTATTAAATTTTGTTAAGTAACATTATCCATTTCCCTCTCACTCGTTAAGTGCAGTTAAAGCGGTGTTAAGTAAAAAAGTAACATGAGTCATTATTCCCAGAAAGTTGTTTATTAACAAGTACGTTTGTTGTACTGTCTCATTTTAGTTGACAGTGCCATGTACTAAGATATATGTATTAAAAAAACTTTGTATAATAAATTTAATGTTTATAAATTTATAAACAAATCTGTTAAATCTGTGAAATTTATTTTTTGTAAACAAATCCAGGAAAATTTTATTATGATTTTAAATCTAGTTTTTGTTGGTCTGCTCGGGAGATTTAGAAGCAATCATATCACTTTACCTAAATGTTGTCAAAATATAAGCTTTAGAAAAGCAAGAATGATTCATATAGCTTAAGATACATTTCAAATGAAATATTACTTTTACACATTTTTCATGTGATGCGTTTGTAACAGCTACCTACGGTTCAATTAATTTTAACTACCTACCTTTCAAGTAAATTACTTTAAGTGTTGTGTTGTTTCCGTGGGTGAGTTTTCATCACTAAATTAGTTAAACATTTCAAATAAATAGCACCAAATACACGTAATGAGGTTCGCCATTTTAAACACCGTATTCCTAATGAATGCACAGTTTTTCAAGCAGAACTTCTCTGTATTTATCTTGCTGTCAAATGGATGAAGGACAATGGGACAGCATCCTCAAGGTACCTTATTTGTTCTGATTCTCTTTCTCTTCTTCACTTTTTGAACCTTATTACCAGCAGCGACAAATTAGCAATCGAAAATCTGTTAACTGTCAGTTCGCTTAGAAATAGGGAAATTGATATCTATTTTGCTTCTGTGCATGGATTCTCTGGAAATGAAAGAGCTGATTTCTTTGCTAAAGATGCCTTAAATTTACCCATAAGGATCAATATTAGCATTCCAAAGAGATATTGGTAGCTCTTTCACTGTAGAAAAGTTTTTAGCTAAGTGGAATGAGGAATATATTTCATCTTGTAAGTTCTTTCTTTCTAATTTCCATAAACTATATTTCGAATCTTTCCTCCCTATTGATTTTAAAGTATCTCAGTTTTTATCTGGTTACTATAAATTTGCAAGTCACCTATTTCGTTTCAATTTAAGATCAAATAATTTATGCGAGTGTTCAAAAAACGTGCCTCAAGATGTAGAAAATTTAATTTTTCCCTGCTCTATTTCGATGGCCCTAAATTATGCTTGCAGATTGATTTGAAAAATTTCGGCGTGACATAGTGAACTTATCTGTTTTCGTGAACTGTTTTTGTTTCTTTTATTTATGCATGATTTTTTAATGTTATAGTTAACGTACTTTTCTAAGCCTCGTGTTATACATCTCTAGTGCACGGGGAGATTGCATGTGTTCAAAAAAATTACGTCAACTTGAAAATTATTTGATCGTTTCATAAATTTTCTTTTTCCATTTTTGCTTGCAAGTTTTAGCCACTTTTAATGGCTTCTTTTCCTTTTATTTATTTTTTGAGAGAATTTCTATTTTACTGGGCGTACTACGCTACAATTTCGTACTTTTCCGCCAAATTTTCTTGCGGTAGGCCGCCAGGAGTTTCTTTCAGAATTGTTTATTTGTGTTTCTAAATTAAATGCTTTTACTTTCGTTTTGCACATATCTGAAACTGAGGTTTTTCAACCGAAGGCATATTAAGC
Organism: Stegodyphus mimosarum; assembly: GCA_000611955.2. Classification (NCBI taxonomy): domain Eukaryota; kingdom Metazoa; phylum Arthropoda; class Arachnida; order Araneae; family Eresidae; genus Stegodyphus; species Stegodyphus mimosarum. The sequence continues at coordinate 54,957 of KK112732.1, read as the reverse complement.
GACTGTTAATCACTTAAGATCTGCATAATTAAAAAACGCTCGCATTTTATTCTCTCTTAGATTCACTCCAGCTGTTACAACCATTTTTATTATTTTTATCTATTTATTGCACATTCCCTTCTTTGCACTAACGCCACATCAAATTCAACACCAAAATCACAATTTTCTTTAAAAAAGTGTAAGTTTAAAATTCCGGATACAGCGTCAAGTGTTGCAATACATTTTTAGCCGAGAAAAGCTATTATTCTCGAATCTCAATTTCGCATAGAATCACTTTTATTATCCTTTTCATGTTTCAAATAATCAGTAGCTGGCGCACCTAGTTGCCTAAAATAGTTATTATGATTAAAAAAATATATTAAGAAACCTTTTTTTTTTACCAAATCTAGCAAATAATTCGATTCAGCTGATAGACACCTGAGATTTTTTCCGCTTCTTATTTGAGTTTAAAGTTTCTTGTTTACTGTTTTCTTTCCTTTAAGGAATGTTGGAAGCCAAAAATCTTCACAACATGGTGATTTGGGATTTTTGCATTTTCACATTCTGTAACATTTAGTTTTCTGAAAATACTGTATTTTAATCTATATGAAAATTAAAACTGTAAAAATTCTAGTTTTAATTGCTCATTGAATACTTTGATAAATCAGGATTTTTACGCAAAAAATGCGTTTTCCTCCATATGTGTTTTTTTATACTTGATGTACTTTTTCTCAGGAACTATAGCTCACAGATATGTAAATTATTTATGGTTTATTTATTATGTTTCCTAATATTTAATGAAATCAGCCTTTTGTGATAAGCTAAAAAAATTTTTCACTTTTTTTGTGAGGAAAGGGCTAAATTTTACTAAGAATTTCGATATTTTATAAATTGTCCTAAATCTCAAAATGTTTCAAAAGCTCATTTCAGTATAATCAGATAGGTGTACGCTAATTACACGAAACATTTCAAACCCTATCTACAGCAGATTTTGAGAAAAGGCATATCGAAAATGGCTAATTTAACATTGTCTGTATGGGGGGAGGGTTCTGACTTCAAGTTAACTTATACTTCCCTCAAAAATCTGAACAAATTCTTAGAAGTACTTTCATACGATTTACTCGGACTGCGATCTGCTTTCTTTTCCGAATGCGTTAACTGTGCACCCTGACGTCTCTTTTTAATCTAAATAAACATTATATAAAAGAATCTGAAATATCTGTGATGTATTATATAACGTAATGTATGTCACCTTTATTCTTATGCGTACTTTGTTCTCCACCATTTTTAAATAAAATTTCTTTATCTTATTTTGTTTCTCTTCAATCTTAGCTTTTAATTACAACAAGTCTATAAATTGCATCAACCGTTCAAGCGCTTACATTGCATCAACAGATATTTTGATTCTACGAAATTTATGAATCGATTGTTACTAATTATATAAAATATTTCAGAATTAATGAAACAAACTATAACACATCACACAATATATAGAAACAAACATGTTTGTTTTTGAATTCATGATCGGTTGGTTGTTAGGCGGGTAGGCGTTGGATAACCTTTTCCATTTCCTAGCGCACGCCATTTATCGCAGAGCAAGGTTATGAGGGGAATTTAAGCACATGAGTAAAAACTTTTGTTTTCTCACTATCATTATTCTTTTTACACTTTTTTTAATTTGTATTTTGCATTTCGTCCTGTAATTTGTTTACATTTGCTCTCCAACATGGCTTTGCCTCTGAAGACTTTTATAATTAATGGGTTTGATTCATGGTGCTCTGTTAGCATTTAATCAAATGTTAACTGGATGTTTTGAGAGAATTCCAGAATCAGTATATTTAAAAATTCTCTTTGCTCTTCATCTTCAGAGGAGAATGCTTTGATCCAAACCTAATTACATTAATGCTTTCAACATCCTTGTTTTTATTGTTCCAAACACGTAGGCTCCTCGCGATATTCGCTGCTAAATCGGATTTATGCACTGCTTCACACGTTATTAGTGATCTAGGACGGCTCAGTATATGAACGAGAAGAACGTGTACCTTAGTATCTGTTTTTGCGCTACAAAGGAATATATGGAGAAATGGAAACCTCCTTCCGGTGCTTAGCTGTTTAAAATGCGACCCTGCATTCTCCGATGAAAAATAATTTATATTGTTTATTTCCATAGCTTCTCTAATGCATTTTACAATTCGTTTCCAAACATCTTTGAAATCTAGCTACTTTGGTAGCCTAGAATAGCACTAAATTTCTTTACATAGGTTACAAACCAGAGTCCCTGAAAGAGAAATGCCTCAAAAATCAAAAAAATGGCAAAGAATGTTAAAAGTTCGTAAGGAAAACCTCAGAATCCTCATTTAGTCAACTAGAATAAAATCAGAATTGAGCTACCATATTTCCCATCTGTATTCACTCAATAACAAAAGGGTGAACAGGTAGCATAGGGAACAAATGCTTTAATGTTAATATCATCGTTGTAACTGCAAAAGATCAGGCATCACAAAGCGATTTTTTAGTTAATAACTGACAACTATTCAATATGAAATAGAGTTTACCCGCATTAACCTGAGCCCAGGATGTTTGTGAGCGTGGGCGAAAGAAAATCTAGTGCAACTGAAAGTTCAGATTTGCTGAGATGCATTGGTTTATTTTACATTTGGTGATAGCCGCCCACACGGTATAGTGGTTAGGGGAGCCTGACTGCGATACCGAAGGGCCCGGGTTGTCCCTTTACAGAAGGTAGCTTTGACCCCCAATTAGGTGCCTCCACAATAAAATGGCCACCATTTCGGACCTTAGTAGTGGCCAATGCCGTTATAGGCAAGTGCCCGCCATTGGCCAAAAAATAAAAGCAATTGGTGAAATCTTGCAGCAGACTGCCATTTTAAAAACTGCATGGTACATCAGCAACCAAATTGCACAAGAAAAAAAGATCAGAATGTTTTTAGTAAATATTGTAATAAAAAAAAAGAATGCTAGTGTTCATATGAGAGCAAAAATCTTAGAACATCCGATTTTCCCTTAAAAATGGCAGTCAGTCTTTCTTGGTATCGCCGTTGGTAGAGCTCCCAACAAAAGGTTTGCCATCGGTAGGTGATTTATAACGATATTTTTATTTCTGCTAAACGTTGAATATGATAGGAAAATAAGGGTGAGGATAAGAATATGCGTATATATTCTTCACGCAGCTATAAATCGCATAAAAGTATTTTGTTTTCGAAGCCTTATTTTTCCGGGAAACTTGCATAGACTCCTAAAATGAAAAAAAGAGACGTTAAAACAGATTTCAAATAATTATGAATGGCTATAAACGGAAGAGATTGACCAAATTATAGTAATTTGCAGGAAAGAATAAAATCCATTTCAGATATTTGAGATAGGCAAAAAGAGAGAGATGGATAATCAAAATCATGATAAAAACACCAACCTATTATAATCGATCGATCTGTTTTTATTTGCCCTATCGAGTTATTTGAAATGGGTTTCAATGTTTCCTTAAAAAATATTTTAGCATTTAAGCTAGACTTCAGTGAGGAATGGTAACTCTCCAACAAGAAATTTATTTTTTACAATTTTTCATCAGCAGTTGATGCGTAATTATTGAAATATTTTTTTTTCTTCCTTACCCCTATTTTTGAATTATTGAATTATGGATAAATAAATAGATAGACAGAATGATATAATTCAGAAATGTTACAAATAAATTCTTCTTAGAAAAACATTCCATAATTAAAACATTCCATTCATTTAGTATAATTGATTAAATTCTAAGAAGTCATTCAGTTTTCAAGAAGTAATTTATAGTTTCTTACGACTTAAAGTTACTTCTTTTTATAAGATTGTAGCTAATTGAAACAATTCCCTCTCCCTCTTTTTTTTATTTCTTATTTTTACGCATTTGCATATTTTTTTCAATTTTTTTTATTTCATATAACAGCTAAATAACTGAAATTAATTTCTTCGGAAAGTGTAAAATTTCAGGAAGCTCTTGAGATTTAAACTAAAACATTTTTTCTTGATTAAGTACCCTGTAGTGTTTCTTAATAAAAAAGAATATTCCGCATAATTTCATATTCAAACTTGTGTGAGTACTGTTGCTTGAAATAAAATACACAAATACAGATTTACAAGCTCAATTCACGTGCACGGCTTGAATTTATTCGTGAGTTTTCATTATTTTAATCAACTCGTTTTTCAAAATTCCGAACTGCTTTTTAAATTTTGTTTCATCTAATTTCCTTCGCCTTTTATTACTCTCCTTTTTTAGCTTTATCAAAAATTGAGTTATGAGATGAAGAAATATTAGAGTCTAAATTCTTCAGTATTTGAAAAAATTTCCACACATCTGCGAAATAGGAAAATTCTGTGACTATGAAGTGTTTTGATATATTATATTGATATTACGTGAAATAAAAGGCCATTTTCCCGCGAGATTAAAAATACATTTATTCCTTACTTTTCCTGCAGCTTAAATAAAACTTCCCACAAAAATATGGCAAACTACTAGACACAAAAAATCATTTAATTAAGCTGCATGTTAAATAACATGAAGTTATAAGATCACTGAAAGGTTCTAATTTTCTATCATTCTGTATTTCTATATTTGCATACGGTTTCTATAAATTAAGTTTTTTTTTTACTGATAAAGAAATATTTCATTTTCGTGTACTTTTCATAAAACAAAATTTCAAAATTCCATTTGTATTCTTTTTAATATCCTTCGCTTTTACTTAGAGAACAAAAACGTTGAATTTCCGTCATCATTATAAGTAGCTTTTGATCTACCAAATCCAGAAATCTTAAAATTTTTAAGTGCCCGATTAAGCTTACGAAATATAGCAGATTCATAAAGAATCAATTCATAATCAGAATTCTTTTTTAATTAAAAGATTTTATGCGAGAGAAAAGTCTTTTCTTTTCAGAAAATGAGAACACTTTCAGACATATAAATGTACAAGCATATTCTGTACAGCTAATTTTATGAAAGAACTAAACGAAAAAGTCATCAAAGTCGATGTTCTCTTTCCTCAAAAACAGAACGAAATGAAATTTTAAGCCAAGCAAATAATATATTAAAATATTTTATTAATTGTATAATTTAATTCCCAATGTCGAATACGATTCCAAATTGATAAGAAAAGTTACTTTTGCTAGACTCTTATATAAAAAGTAACTTGAAAGATTCCATATTCAAAAAGTAAAATTCCAAATACTGGGCTTTATTCGCTCATAAGCAACCCGATCAGATTTTAGATTTATATAAAATTAATGCAAATTATAATCCTGAGCTAGTCGATAAAAAACTTAAAATACAACTTCATTTGCTTTTCACATTTTTAAATGCTTCTTGAGTTGCCAATAAAAATGTTTAGAAACAATTTGGACGGAAAGGAGGAGAACATAATAAGCAAGAATGCGCAAATCAGTAGAAATTGATTTGACGGCATGTGGTGTGTGTACTGGCACTTAGGTGTAGATTAGAATAAAATGCGCTGCGTACTTGAACGCGTAAGCTTTCTGACATTATATCACTATCTGCGAGCAGTGCGATGTCTATGCTATAAGGACTATGCTGCAGGCATGTATGGGCTGCGATGGCTATGCTACGGGGTTGTATTATAGGAACAAGGCAGATAAGAAATTCGTCTTCTGAAGCGACACAAACCGGAGACTAGCAAGGTTAGCGGCTGTTTAGTTAAAGCAACGTACATTAAGTTCTTAAGAAGACGATAAGTGGAAGTCTTTTTCAAGGAAACGTGATACATATTTACATTACGCATAACAAAAACGAGAAATACACTCATGTCCATAAATTAAGAATAATGCAAAATCAGCCAAAGGAAGAGTTAGAAGCAAAACAAATTTGACTTATTTGTAAAGCTTATTTATTAAACAAATGGTATATAGCAAAAAAAGATGCTATATGTTTGATATTATTAAAAAAATTAGCGATTTTTAAAAAAAAACCTATTTACAAAAAACTAATATTACACGGTTGGTATGATTATTAATACATTGTATGTCTCCCAGACGATGCAATACAGTCCGTACAACGCCTAGGCATGCTGAGTATCAAATTATCGATCTGATCTTGGGGCATATTACACCACTCAAAAAGCAATGCTCTCCGAAGTTCCGGTAGACATGTAGGAGGGGGTTGACGGGCTGCAACTCGTCTGCCAAGCATGTTCTATACGAGCTCTACTGGATTCAAGTCCGGTGAGAATGCTGGCCAGTTCATACGGGTGATATCCTCCGATTGAAGGCATTCGCTTACGATGTATGCACGGTGAGGACGGGCGTTGTCATCCATAAACACAAATTGTGTGTCCATGGCGCTCCGAAACAAATGTACATATTCTTCCAGAATGACGTCCCGATAGATTTGGCTTGTCATGGTTCCAATTTGAACATGCAGGTCAGTTCTGGAACCCAGAATAATTCCACCCCAAACGAGTACTCCTGCACCACCGTAACGGTGTCGTTCAACGATGTTTTCTTGGTGGTAACGGGTACCTGGAGCTTTCCATATGAAAGTCCGGCGAGAATCAGACTGCAAGCTAAACCTGGACTCGTCGGAAAACATCCCACAAGTCCAATGTTGCGGTGTCCACAATGCATGCTCTCTACTCCAGGCTAACCGCAGACAGTGATTTGCAGTAAGTGGAACGCATCTGACAGGTCTACGAGCATATAAACCAATCTGCCCTAAGCGTCTGTACACGGTCTGCCTTGAAATTGTCGTACCAGTGGCTGAAGAGAGCTGACGAGACAGGTCTGAGGCTGTGCTCCGCCTGTTTCTTTTGGCCGTAACTGCCAAATACCGGTCCTCATTCGGCGTTGTAACTCTGGGGCGACCTGTGCTGTAACGTCTACTCACATTATTATCATCTTGGTATTGTTGCCAAAGCCTGGAGATGACACTCTGGGCAATTCCAAGTTCCTCTGATACTTCCCGATGGGTACGCCCACATTCCAGACGGCTGATAATTCTACCACGTAAAAAATCATCCAAATGCGTCCTTTGTGTCTTAACTATTCGGTTATTGCACTGAAATGCTTATAAAGCGCCTGCGAACAATTTTACTTCTTTGCCTGTATTCCTTATATATCACTCTCTTACACTCTCGTCATTGTGACGTACCATCGGTGTCATTTGGTTACTTCCTGAAATTTGCATATGATTCTTGAAGATGTGTGTAGTGATTTTACAGGTGATATATTTATTTTAGAGTTCGATTTCCGCGGGACTCCAAATTATCCTTAATTTATGGACTTCAGTGTATTATGATGAGAGCTCGTTTAGCTACTGGAAATGGATGAGATACCATCTTTGTCCCTCTTCCATTAATCGGTCAAAGATTTCAAAGTACAGACACCCAGTAAAGAAACGATGGCTGTCTTCTTGCTGTTAACAATTGACGTTAACATTCACTTCCCGGGATGATACAGCTCTATAGATTGTGAAAGAAGGTGCCCTACTAATAGACCCCTAAGAAATATTAGTATTATCAGGCAGTATATCTTAAGATGCAGAAATCCTTTCCCTATAGAAAATTAAGTAGTATAAAAAATTACGACTCTTTTCCGCAGGATTCCGCCGAGACCCGTGGCCAGACAACCTTTTTTATACTGTAGCAGGCTGTTTAAGGAATACATATATTGTATCCAAAACGTGAAGCGAAGATAATTTTTTTAATTCGTTTCCATTTAAGGCTAGGGTGGGGGTTCTTTTATGATAGGAAGAGCTTTTCGTGGGATGCGTTAAAATTTGTATCTCTCTGTATATGAGTATTATATATATCTATCTGTATATGAGTGTCTCGAGAAGTCAAATTGCTTCCAGGGAATTTGTAATTCCGTTTTTGCGGGTTTCCTAAATCTAATAAGGTTTTTGTTGGTTATTAAAATTATCGATATAGCTTGCTAAGAAATAAGAGTTTCGAGAAATTAAAATGCTTGCCTTATCATTTCCACAGAAATTTTGATAAATGTTCATTGATTAGTGACTTTGAAATTAATTAAATCTAAAAACATTTTTATTACAATAAAATTCAGTTTTTGCAGAAAAGGAAATCGAAAACGTTGTAATAGTATGCAACCGTATCACATAAAGCCATAAAATTACATTTTTATTTGATCACGAAATAATTAACTCGAAACAAATGAGAGTGTATTATTAAAAATGGGAATAAGTTCTAAATGCATATATAGTTAGTAACACAACAAACTTGAGTTTGGCGTAGATTTGAGTCAAAATCTCAATACTCTTGCATATTTGTTTACTCCTGATTAAGGGGAACCTGTACCTGTTTGGTTTCGAATATAGATCTTGACTTAAATCTACGCAAATTCAAGGTTATTGTGTAACTAATTATATTTTTCATTTGACGTGTCTCTCTCCGTTTGCATACATAGTTCATTTATTTTCTGTCAGTAATATGCATTTAGAAAAGCAGCCATTAAAAATAATGAAATTTCATTCCTTGTAAGAAGAATGCCCTTTTCCTTCGCATATAATATTCGCATACTAGGTCAAATTTAAAATGTTTATCGGTTACTGTTGATTCGGTGCAATTAAAAAGTTAGCCGTGCTTGTTCATTTTTTCATTTATTTGCATTTCTCATTCATAAAATTATCTGGCAAATTTAAATCCATGGATGTAATATAAAATCACACGAAAACTGTTCTTGCGAATGTTTTCATAAAAGCGAATCTAAAAATGAAATGAATATGTAAATTATCCCTTTCATTTGTAATGCAGTAGATTAGAAATATCATAATTTAATTCAACTTTACAGTTTACAATTTGTATTCCTAAATTCACAGAATTACGCATATAAGTATTAGATGCTAAATTAGCATCTCTGGTCTAGTATAAAATTGCTCAGGAAACAAGCGAAACAGCGAAACAAGAAGAAAAATGACTAATATACTTTGACAAAAGTGCGAAAGAAATAATAAAACTTTCGCTTTGTGCAAATGGATTTCTTGTAAGCGCAATTATGAAAAGTGGTTTCATATGAAAGATAGGAATAGAGAGAGATTTTCTTACGTATCCATATCATAAGTATTATACAAAATACTTGGTAAATTCATATGCCAACCAAACAAATTTAGAACAAATAGTTACTTAATATAACAATTTTAAATCTTTGTTCAAGATTTATTTATGACAATTTTCAGATAGTTAGTTATATATTTTTGAAACTACTGAAATAGAGAATTTATAGCTAGTTAATAGGGCATTTATGTTACTGAAATGAGGTACTGAAATAAGGTAGAGAGATTAAGCGATAACTGTAAGATATATCTAAAACGTATGGAAAAAGTGTATTTAGCACATCGTCAAATTAAAAGAACGGCATATTAAAAACATGAATCGTGACAAGAGAAGCCTGAGAATGTTACCTTTAAAAATCTTATGTCTATTATCTATATCATAACAATGATGTAATACCGATTGTAGAAACATAATCGCCCACCAGCGGGTGAACGGAAAAGTAGCTGAACACTGGTAGTTTGCTTTGGGCTGGTTTCCAGGTAAAGGGTCTGGATGCATGCATGGTCGTTTTATTAGTTTCCGCCATGTGTAACGTGGATACGAATCAGTTTCTTATGGAAAGTCCTCTGTGAAGACATCCATGCCTTTAGTCAGATAACCGTTGCTTTTTTGTTTTCATGAAATAATCCTAACCACACCAAACTAGAAATATAATCGAACTCCACCGAGCAAACTACAGTCAATCATAAGTTTATGATGGAATATGTAAATAATAACAGTAGTGAATACAAAATGAACTGAACTGCACTACAATATGCCTCCCGAATTCATTCTGCTAGACACCTGAAAGCATCTTCACAGAGAATGGCAATGATATAGCTCAATGAAAACTAGGTATAGAATTAGTTTTTCCTGTTTCGACATGGTATATTAAAGTATGAGTATTGACTAACCCTCTCTAAGTCGCATGGATCGTCGAAATTGAGTACGTGAGAAATTTTAGAGCTAGTAGATTTCCGGGATCTAATTGGTGCTGCTCATTACAGCGTGACACCTTTAACGAAATATTCAACAAGAAGCTCTTTTTTGCATACAAGCATATATTAGGCGGATAATACACGTTTTGAACATTTTGCGTTACCACTTTTCATTAAAAGCGATTTTCAAATCGTAACATGTACAATTCTTATTTGCACAATTTAGTGTTGCAAACAGTTCTTATTCAAAACCTTTTTGTGCTCTAGAAACTGTAGGGCGTAAAAAGTTATTTATATTAATTAATTAATAATAATTTAATGAATTATTAAATTAAAAGTTATTTAATAAAAAATATTTAATTTAATATGAAGTTCCTTTCCTATAAGCCTTCATTGCCCTAATTGTCAATGCCAGAGTGTTTAAATTTGGTAGCGCGCGTGAAGTAATGCAAATTCTACTAGTGGGAGAAAAGGTTTAAGTATCTAGAAGGAAAAGTTAGAAAGTGTGGGCAAACTCTGTGCTTGTTGTAACGTGTTGTAACTCTTAGAATTTATTGCTGGTTAAATGGGGCGTAACAGCTATTACTTTGCTGCCACTAGATTACCAAAGCTCTGTTAGGAAACAGGATAGTCTGAGCCATGTATAGTGTAATCCTACTACTTGTGAATATCTTCAGATTTTTTGTTAGTTCTTACTGTTTCAGTTACCGTCCAAGCAGAGGCGAAGTTTGTTAGAGTCGAGTTGACGCCTTGTAAATTCATAAGGAATGTAATAAAGGGTAATTTTAACCCTTCTTCTGTGCAGACACTACTCTCCAGTTTTGACACAAAAGTTAGACAAGTAGAACTTACAAAATTTCTGACATATACGGTTTTGGTCTGCATCTGTGACATAATATTGTTAACTTCTAAATTCTTCCGCCGAGAGTGCTATCTTTTGTCTCCATTTAGTCATTTTACTCCGCCAATACTTAACTTCGAATGCGACACCTATCATTATTCAGACGTTATTTCAATGACGCGGTATTTTGCTAGACATCTTTTCTATATTTAATGTAATTAAAGCCCAAACTAAGACTTAAATTTCAGAAAAATGCTCCAAATCATTAATTTTAGTGTACTTGACGTGTGCAATATCTTATACATGAAAATACGCGATATGTGAAAGAGTTGTAAAAGTGTGGCTCGTTTTCAAAAGCAGAAATAATAGGCATTGCAGAATTCAATTTAAAAATGATTTTCAAATAATTTGCTGTTTAATCCCTAAATTGAAAAGATACGTTTTTTAATAAACCTAATCACAAATCTAAGATCGAGAAGATGGTATAAAAACAGAAATTCGTGACCTTCATGGAATTGCAGAATAAAATTAAGAGAGGGTTCTGAAAGCATTAAAGAAATTACCTCTTAAAGCTTTTAGAGATTAAATCAAAGATATCATTTCCATTACAAGAGTTAAAATTCTTTCAAAATTCAAGAAGTCTTAGGGCTTTGGCTACTGATGACAGAAATTATCTTTTTAACAAGTCACAATGGGACATCACTTCTTCCATCATTTAAAAAATAAATTAGTAATCAGATTTTTCTGAGATTATATTGATTATATTTTTTTGCACTGTAGATTAACCACTACTTATCGTTATTCAGTAGGCAGATATAAGTAAGTTAGGCATAGCTTATGGCTTCTGATTACCTTGACATTAGGGAAAAAAAAGAGTGATTCATTTTAACATAAATATTCTTCAGTATTTACTTTTATTGGTGAACTTGCGCAATGATTAGGATTCAACGTGAAAACGAAATTAAAACATTTAGCATGTAATGCCCAACTTAAGCATATAATTTCCGAGATTATGATTTTAGGGTATCCGATAAAAGCAATTCCATTGATTTCTGCTGTATATTTTAAAATCGGTGTCTCATAACAAAGTTTCGAACTAACCCTGCTGCTTTCAAAGAATTTAATTTTAAAAAATTATTTTATTAGCCCAAAGGAACGTTAGCCCAGAAGGGCTATTAATTTCGTTTGGACATTTTGCGTTGGTTCACTATAAAAATCTGAATCTCTTTTCAAATTGTTGCCACCAGATATTAGTGTTCTGCATTATATTAAAAGAAATTAAATAACAAAGAATCTGCATGAATGTAGTTATGTTTCTCGTATTGTGAAAACACAGCGGTACCCAGAGATGTCAAATCTTAATAACGTAGTCCTCCACTCGAATATGGGCATCTGGAAGCTCAAATTTGGAATTTGTTTTATAATATATTTCATATTTTGTAAAAATTATTAATAATAATTGATATTAATATTAATAATTTTATGCGTGAGGTTACTTTTTCGTGATTTCGTGATTTCTGTTGAATTTAATTTTGTGCTTTAAGTTCGAAGGACACTAAAATAAATAAAGGTTTAATAAATTTAATAAATAAAGGTTACACACAAAACATAAAAAAAAGCTCTTTGGGTGTAATATAAAATCTGCAAGCTTCCAGGATTTTTTTTTTATTTTCTTATTTTTATTGTTGAAATTAGAGCGTTGGGTTTTACAACTTTATATTCGGTAGAATTTCTTATAAATTTAGAACTTCAAAAAGCATTTTCTAATCTATTCTTGTATTCTTTGTTCATTTGGATTGTTAGCAAATAGTAAAGCCAGGTGTCTAATCATTAAAATCCAGTTAAATTTTTAGAGACTTTTTTTAATCCATTCGATTTTTAGAGAAGATATTTGTAATGGCAAAATGTTTAAACCGTAGATGCTTGGTTAAAACTATACCGCAAAGCGCTATACTACTAATAAAGTTAATTTCCAAATACGAATTTAATATATCACTTTTGATACTTCTCGACAGGAAACCTTTCCTTCAGTCAAGAACTCTTGTTAGCAACGCTTCCTATTTCCCATACTAACTTGACCAAATATCAACTAATTTACGTTGTAAGGTTTTAGTTAAACTAACAAAGTTTTATTTTAATTTGCCTTTTTCTATCTGTTCTTATTTCAACTTCTCGTTAGAATAAGCGCGCGTTTTAACTTTATGCTAATCTGAAGTGGAGCCAAGTAGTATTTAAACGAAAGGTAGAAACCTTTCAGCGTGAGAGAGCTTTTAGTCTCAGACCACTGTTACTCTATTCAATGTTCGCCTGACTAGCCAGTATTTAAATTCTAAGCCGTAGCGCTGTTACGTGATTGCTTACTGAAGTAATTCCAAGTGCGTCAGTATTAGTTAAAGCTTGTTACGCGCCATTTAGTTTAGAGGCCAACCTCGCGTTTATAGCTCTGTGAGCAACGACTACTTAATTTCTACTTAGTTTTAGTTTAAATTATCTGATTGTTCAGTTTAGACCCAAGTGGCGGTCATTATTTTCTGTATCCTTCCCGAGTTGGGAAGTGGCTGTAAATAATTGTAGTTTAATAAAAGAGGATTTTAAATCCGTCTTACGTATGGTTATTCTACCACTTAATCACAGTATTCTACCACACAACATAGCTGCATTCAGCTCCCTGTTCAAAACCAGGATTTAGTTACTTTCACGAATATGTTTTCCAAGAATATGCATCGAACACACAGTCTGACAACGTACCATAATATCTATTGCAAATGTAAAATTCTGCCGTCCAAAGCTCCAAGGATCGATTTATTTTAAATTTACATAATTTAGATTTCACACGAATTAAACGAACGAAGGCACCGCCCTCCAAAGTTTTAAGAAACAAAAAATGTTTTTTTCCTTCTTGTAAAGCTGCAAAAAATGGTAAGGTATTCAAATAATGCTTATAGAGGAAGTAAATAATAAAAACAATAAAACGTATACACGGCGAAAAAGTATCATAATTTATTTTAAAAAATGAAGACTTAAATCTGATCGTTGGGATGTGAAAAATGTTTCGTGCATGAAAACAACTGAATTTGGAAAAACAATGTTGCCCACAGATTTTGAAATCATTTTACCGGAGGAATATGTATAGTATCGAGAGACTTGTACCGCATATGCTATAAGGTATTTCTCTCGCCTTCTTAGTGTGCCTTCGTCCCGTAGTGGTCAGCACACTCGGCGCGTATTCGAGAGATCCGAGGTTCGAGTCCCGTGGAGGGCATTGCTCATTTTTCACGTCTCCTGCTTTGAAATAACCTAAAAAATCTGCAGTGGAGCGCGAATTAAAAAAAGTGGTGGGTGATGAATCTTCTCCACCAGGATTTGGGGACTGGATCTCCTAATCCCCAGTCGCCTTTTAAAAAGCAAGTATATAAGGTATTTCTCCCGCCTTCTTAGCATGCTTTCGTGAAGCAATGGTTAGATGGTTAGCACACTCGGAACGTATTCGAAAGTTCCGCTACCGGGTTCGAGTCCCGGGAAGAGCATTGCCCATTTTTCACGTCTCCAGTATTAAATCAACCTAATAACTCTACAATAACAAGTCCTTCTGGAGGCCCACGTCCTGTCTTTCTTGCCAGAAGACATTAAAAGGCGATATTGCGTCAGCTTGTTGTCGATCATTTTCTTAGCCACAATATGGGAAATATGAGTTTCTACGATCAAGAGAAGACTGTATATGCATACACAGTTTACAAGGAAAGCAAGATACCACTCATTCCTTTACAAAGAGGCTTGCGACCTTGTACGCGCAACACAGCATGTCACGTGGAGTGTTATATGACAAAGCTCAGTATTTTTCACTCATGAAATCAGGTGTCTCTGCAATGGGGCCCACATTCTGCTATGATCTAGAAAGAAAGGGAAGATGATTCGGTCAGTTAACCATTTTTGCACAGACACTTAGGGAAGCAACAGTATTCTCGCTTTAGAGCATAAATAAATAGATGGTCCCAATGGGCGGTTGTTCTCTTCCAAAACATTTCTCAATTGATAGACCTAAGAAGACCTTATTTTCAATCATCTAGTGAAGACGCATTGCTGCCTCGTCTGGTGATTCATTTCTTTTAATGGGCAACAAACTAAACACGGTACATGTGTAATCGATTAGTATTTTCACAAAAAGAGGTTCAGAACATACCTTTGCAAGCTGGGTTGCTAGATCTAATTTGTCTCTACATGAGAGATCTCTTTAAACGAAATTTAATGAGATCAAATATTACGAATATATGAGGCATTTTCTATCAATTGCAGTATCGGATAACTTAATTGGCAGTATAAAGAAGAATACCAAGTCTGTATTTGCTCCAGAGGAAAGTATATTCAATATTAAAATTGTTCTTCTTATTTTGTTTAATTAAAAGAGTATTTATTCGTTAATAACCTGTTTTCTAAGAGAGGATACATCTCTGTATTTCTATGAAGGAGTGGAAACTATTATTGCGTTATCGAAATTCCATAGAACAAGAGCATTCATTATAAAAATCACGTTCCACTACACCCTGAAACGCAGTTTCTAATACAATCAATTGCCCAAGCAATCTATTTACTGCTTTTTCTGTCAGCGCTTCTTCGTTGGATCTTATCTGTATTTTACTGATTTTATTTCTTTTTTTCTCACAGAAACTTTTTAAGAAATTATCTAAACCAAGAAAACTTTTCGCTTTGTTAAAGAAATATCCGGATTGAATTATTTGCATGAATACTGAATGTCTATTATGCTGAATGAATTTGAACGGAATAAATGCCTGGCAAATAAAAGATTACAAGATAAGCCTTCTTTTTCCTCGGGATATACTGAGTAAGAATTAAACAAAATATTATGAAAAAACAGGTACTCTACGAAAAATCACAAAAATTACAGTTTTGAATATTCTTCGTCTTTGCGGTGGGATTACACTATGATATATCCGTTACAGTGAAGGTGTTATGCGAATAAATATTGCTAAGAATAATGTATTTATCACATTATTTTTCTAAATTATTCTGAGATTTGTTCATATCTATTACATGTAATATTTAGCAACAAGATTATCCGTCTCTGCAAAATTTATAATCGAACCTAAATGCTTTCAATATGCACACACGTGATATACCCATTAACACTTAGAAGATATTTATTCTTTCATATGATTCTTAAGTTTATAAAAGTATTGAGTTATCTTAAAGCTCTACTTTTTTTAATGCTTAACAAATATTGCAGTTTCTTTAAAATAATTGTAAAAATATAGGAAAACAATGTTTAAATATGCGCCCGAGTTTCAGTTCCTTTAAGCATCCAAAGAACAATACATGCAATCTTGCATGATTTTGAGCTAGCGTTTCATAACTTCATCATAGCAACCTGCATCACATTTTGGAAGTTTCATGTAAAAAACTATTTATGTTTTTTGAACCAATTTTTTATATGTGTTAATGTAATTACAAATCGAGAAGAAACTACTTGAGACAAATTCGCATCTTTCTTTTACAAGGATCATCGATTGTTGTTACCAACGAAAATACTCTTAAGACAAATTTCTTAATTTTTACATAGCAAATAGAAAAACGTAAATTCTCAAAATTGCCCAGAATTTATGTTATGCGTTTTATATACACGGGATAAATAAAAAGGGCCTGTACACGCAGTCTGGGAAAGATACCTGCCAGGTTTATCTCCTTGATGCTCCCAGAATCATGTTTTCAATTGTAAAAGTTTGTAACGGTGTGTAGAATCTTGAGAAATAGTGATTGCACTGCCGAAGGATTAAAACAGCCCTTCATTAAACTTTTTAACTTATTTACAGTGCTCCAACTTGACGCTAACATACTACTCCTCAACTTGGGCAGTAACTGATCAGTAGAATCAAACTTAAAATAAGAGATATTCACAAATAGTAGAATTGCCCTACAGGGCTGATGTAATCCTGTAGCCTACAGTGCGCAAATGAGTCTAG
This sequence comes from Stegodyphus mimosarum, assembly GCA_000611955.2. Taxonomy (NCBI): domain Eukaryota; kingdom Metazoa; phylum Arthropoda; class Arachnida; order Araneae; family Eresidae; genus Stegodyphus; species Stegodyphus mimosarum. The sequence continues at coordinate 38,180 of KK112732.1, read as the reverse complement.
TGACATCAAGATAATAGCGTTTAAGCCACGTAAAATCCAGCAGTAACTGCTAAACAGAAGTTTGCGTATTATCACGCAAACTGGAACGTCTACTGGAACCTCGGTATTTAACTTATTCTTCCACTAGTAAAATTTGCATTTCTTGCGCGGGCTACTAAACTTAAATATTCTGGCACTGACAATTAGAAGAATGAAGGCTTATAGGAAAGTAACTTAAAATTAAAATTAACTGGTTATAGGAAAGTAACTAAACACAACTTAGGCTTATAGGAATGTAATTTAAAATAAATATAAATCCCTACAAGTTTTGAAATTATACAATTTTGTGGAAATATAGTGCGTACGGTGAATAGAAGACTTCTGTAAATACAAAAAATTATTTATTTTTTTATAATCTCAACCAAATAAAATATCAAAATAATTTCAATTCGTTCTGCTTTACAAATGGTTAAATAAAAATTTGCTTACAAATGGCTTTGCTCTACAAATAATTAAACATAATTTAAATAATTCCATACCTTTACATAAGGCATTCATTTTAAAGATGCAAGAAGAGAGATACAAATTAATGATGAATGATCTTTTAACTAACATCGAATTAATTCATAGACAGAAGAAGCAATTTTAGTTTTATAATAGTTTGTTCATAAATTTATCCAAATTTGGTCAACGTTTCTCAGTAACATGAAATGACGTATGATTTCAATCAGTCTATTCGTTTCAGAATATTGTTGCGATTTTTGTATTTAGATAGGTAATTTTAGTACAAATATAACTAAAATTGCTGTAGTATTTTTCTGTGTAATGCAGCGCGAGACGAAATTTAAGAGAAAGCTATGCCGGGAAAATAAGAATACAGTGGCACATACATTTAACATTGAGAAAATGGGTATCTCGGAAATTCTTATTGAAGCTGAATAAATGTAATTGACAAATATGTTAGCTGTAACCGTAATTCCACATCCTTATTGCTTTCCACTTATTTCGAGAAACATAAAGTAACAGAAATATCTCGAGGCCGGTTGAAAAGTAAAAAGACCAGAGAAAGAGCATCTTATTTCAATTGCTTAGTTATTGTTGTTGCGAGTTATTTAGTTCCGCATAAACTGCGATATCCGAGTTTTCTCTAGATGCTCTTTGCAATGCGTTGTATTTAACGTTTTAGTAGTTTGAAGTATAACTACTGATTATACTGTGTGATATTGTGAACACTTGTACGAATATCTCTGCGGAAAATTCCGAAATTCTGATATATCGTTACTTTATTTTGAGGTAGTATGTCACTGGAATTATACATCCAGTACCAATATTTAAGGATATATTACCTCTAATTGTCAGGACTGAGTGCTCGGTGCATATTCTTGGCAAATATCTTCGTGAACTCCTTAAATCCTGATTTGGAACAGGGAGCTGAATGCAGCTATGTTCTGTGGTAGAATATTGTGATTAAGTGGTAGAAGAACTGCATTTTAAAGTGATTTAAAATCCTCTTTTATTAAATCACAATTATTTACAACCACTTCCCAACTCGGGAGGGATACAGAAAGTAGAGACCGCACTTGGGTCTAAAATGAACAATCAAATAAATTTCAAATAAACTAATTAGAAATTAAATAGTCGTTGCTCGCAGAGCTCTAATGCGAGGTTGGCCTCTAAACTAAATGGTGCGTAGCAAGATTTAACTAATACTGAACGCACTTGGAATTACTTCAATGAGTAGTCACGTAAAAGCGCTATGGCTTAGAATTTAAATGCTAGCTAGTCAGGCGAACGTCGAATAGAGTAACCGTGGTCTGAGACTAAAAGCTCTCTCACACTGAAAAGTTTCTACCTTTCGTTTAAATAGAACTTAGCTCCACTTCAAATTAGCATACTGCTGAAACGCGCGCTTATTCTAACGGGAAGTTGAAATGAGAAGGGAGAGAAAGAGCAAAATTAAAATAAAACTTTGTTAGTTTAATTAAAACCTTACATAGTCACTTTTTCAAGTTTCGCGCATAGGGTAAAAATAATTTAACATCAATCTCTCATCTCATCTAAAATCTATCAATGACTGGAGAGATAGTTTGAGTTTTCTAAGTTCTTCGTAAAGTTATTTAAAAAAATATCTTTTGTTATTACTTTGAAAACCAAAAATCTAGGTCTGTACTCGGACTGTTGAAACATGGAATTTAGTCCATGTATTCACTTTTTGCTTTCTATTCGAATGCCATACACAAATGAATATATGAAGGAAAATGATATCATCTTAACACGATACATAAGAAGAAGCTCGGGACGAAAGTAGTTGAAATAATAACATCAGTAAATTTCGTACTTTTAAACGTAGGGCGTTATTATAATCTTTTTTCTAACACGACCTGACAAATTTCTTTAGCCAGCGCAAATTTACTTTAAACAATTTTTCATTCTTTATTTGTCGCAGCTGCAAACTAAAAGAAATCAAGCAAAGTCCTTCTTATCAGTATGGTAAATATTTATCGACATTAGTTCTTGACTGAGATTTTTAACTTTTAAACAAGAGATTTTTGTGTAAGCAATGTATTAAAGTACTGCGGACTACGTAAGATCTTCCACTCCAGGCATTTTCACTAAAGTTGTTTAGGATTAAGATTTAGGCTATAAAAATGACTGAAACAAGAGAATAAAAAATGTGTGGTTAAGGCGTTAACCTTGTCGTTTTATTAATGCCTGGACAACGTTGTTTTTTTACGTTTCCTGATTTTTGCAAAATTTGACATCCTTAAATACATAGTGAAAATTATTCACTGGAAATAGTTCCAAAACCTGTATATATATATATATATATATGTACATACAGGGGATATTTGAAATACTTGAACAAACTTAGAGGGATGATAGTGCTCATCAACACGAACAAAAAATGCAATGGAACATGGGGTCGCAAATGACGTTTAAAGGGAGAAAATGCGTCTGGAGATGGACAAACTAACAAACACTCCAGAAAATTATTTATTGCACAGTATAGGTACAACACAGCTCGTGATGTCCAGAGAAAACACAAATTTTACAACAGTTGTTCAAAGTATCGACGCAGACATTATCACACAGAGTACATGGACAGAGAAACGACTGGCGGACACGCTCAAAGATTACGGGAGTTTAATGGATTTCTGCTGCAGCTACTTCTTCAAGCGTTTCTACTGGCGTCTCCATAAATGAGGGATTTCATCTGTCCCCAGAAGAAAAAATCCAAAGGTACTCTGTGCGATAATGTCCACTGTCGACACTTTGAACAATTGTTGTAAAATTTTTGTTTCCTCTGGACATCGCGAGCTGTGTTGTACCTATTCTATGCAATAAATAATTTTCGGAATTCGGAAAACAGAGGGGGCGGAAATTAGCGTTTTTAGAGTTTTTCATAAATATCTCTGGTTTTAGCTATTTTGGGGGAGGAAAGTGGACGTCGACCTTTCCCAAGAACCCGAAAAGAATTGTAGAAAGTTTGGCGACGATAGCTATAGTAGTGACTGAGTTAATTGCGTATACACAGAGATATTCTTCTTTATAAAAAGACGCCTATATACATCAAGAAAAACTAAGAAACTATTTGGATTGTCTTACTCATGATATCATTTTAAAATTCATATAATGCCAAATTACACGTCATAAGGAATATGATGCATCATTGCAATGCATTAAAAATGCCAAAGAAACAAAGTAATATTCATGTACCACAACAACCTCAAACCAGACAAACACACCAGCCTCAAACCAAACAGTAAAATAAAACCAGATAACTAAATTTAAGTTCTTAAACACAAATTAAAGTTAAAACCAAACTTTACTTTAAAGGATAGAAAGATTAACACAACCAAACTTAAAGTTATCAATTACATCTTAAAAAGAAATTAATTTACAACAATTACTTAAACTGAACAAATAAAATCAAATTAATAAAATTCAATTACTGGAAATCAAAATTAAGAAACAATATTACATAACAAAAGCGAGCAGTAGAAACACTTTTCTAAATAAAGCATTTTATCTCCAACGCGCGACACTGTTGCCACTCAGAAAAATGAGTGCGAAAATTAGAGCTTCAGAGTTTTTTAGTCCAAAGGGATTTAGTCCCGAAGGACTATTACTTTCGTTTTGCGATTTTGCGTCGATTCACTCTGAATGCCCGTTTCACTTTTCAAATTGTTGCCACTAAATGTTATCGCTCTGCATTAAATTTTAAAAAATGAAAAATCTGCATAAATGTATGCATGTTTCTCGCATTGTGATAAAACCTAGAGCCATCGAATTTTGAATGACGTAATCCTACTGCGAATATGGGCATCTGGAAGCCCTAATTTTGAATTTGAAATTTGCTTTATTATCGATTTTATGTTTTGTAACATTTCAACGAATTTCTGATTAACAAACTAAATGATTTCAAAGCGAGCAATGGCAACACTGTACGGAAAAAAAAAACATTTTTATCTCCAGCGCACGAGACTTACGGAAATTCTAAAGATATGTTCATTTTAAAATGATTTTGCGATATTGATTTTGAACTGAATTTTATGGTTTGAGTACGTAGTACATGATATTTAATAAAAAAAGGTAGCACACGAAACGTTAAAAAAACGCGCCGTTGGACGTAATTTAAAATCTGAAATCTTTCAGATTTTTTTTTAGTCCAAAGGGATTTAGTCCCGAAGGACTATTACTTTCGTTTTGCGATTTTGAGTCGGAAACACAAAAACGGCGTATCACTTTTCAAATTGTTGCCACTAAATGTTATCGCTCTGCATTAAATTTTAAAAAATGAAAAATCTGCATAAATGTATGCATGTTTTTTTTTTCACGTAGCTTTTTCTTCAAAAATCGTCTGCGTGCGTAGCACGGGAAAATAAAAAGGAATTTTAAATACAGTTCTAAATAAATAGCCAAATAAATGTGAAATTCGTAACAATATTCTCTAAAACTTTGACGAATTTTTCATTAACAAACTCAAAGATTTCAAAGCCAGCAATACCAACGTTGTACAGAAAAACATTTTTATCTCTAGCGCGTGAGAGCGTGTACCGATAATTTCTAAAGATATGCTCAATTTATAGTTATTTTGCGATATTGCTGTTGAACTGAATTTTGTGGTTTAAGTGCGAAGAACATGGTATTTAACAAATAAAGGTAACACACAAAATGTTAAATAAACGTCCCTTTGGACGTAATTTAAAATCTGAAACATTTCAGATTTTTTTTTTCTTTTTGTGGAATATTTTAATTTTTAGCTAGTGTGTTTTTAAATTTTTATTAATATTTCAACTGATTTAAAGTCCTACGAAGATGGAAATAGCCGTAATGGCTTCCCATGAATTTTTGGAATCGGAAATAATTTATTTAATGTTTGGCAATTCTATTTTTATTTCATCGTAAAACTTAGAAATTTTTTGTTAACTAACGTTAGGATTTGAAAGCGAGCAGTGGCAACAACTTTCGAAATAAAGCAGATTTTCATCTCTAGCTTGCGAGACTGTTGCCACTCGGAAAAATGAGGGCGAAAATTATCGTTTTTCCAGGTTTTTAATTAATATCTGTGATTTTAGCTACTTTTTTTTTTTTTGGAAAAAAGTGGACGTCGACCTTTTCCAGGAGCCATAAAAGAATTGTAGAAAGTTTAGTGACGGTAGCTATAGGCTACAGTAGTGACTGAGTTATTAGAGGGCAAACCAACAGACTTCCTTCTTTATATATATAGATGATGTTTTTCGCACTTAAACCATAAAATTCAGTTCAAGAGCAATATCGCAAAATAAGTTTAAATTGAGTATATCTTTATAATTTCCTATACACAGTCTCACGCGCTGGAGATAAAAATGTTTTTTCTGCACAATGTTGCCATTGCTCGATTTGAAATCGTTGAGTTTCTGAATCAAAAATCCGTTAAAGGTTTATAAAATATGAAATCGATAGTAAAACAAATACAAAATTTCAAATTTGGACTTCCAGATACCCATATTCGCAGGAGGATTACGTTATTCAAAATTGGATGGCTCTAGGTACCGCCGTTGTATCACAATGCGAGAAACATGCATACATTTATGCAGATTCTTCATTATTTAATTTCTTTAAATATAATACAGGCGATGATATTTGACGGCAACAATTTGAAAAGTGAAACAGCGCTTGTAGTGAATCAGTGCAAAATGCCAAAACGAAAATAATAGTCCTTCTGGACAAATTGCCCCTTTGCACTAATAATACTTTAGAAAACATATTATCCCTCGGCATCAGAATCAGATTTCTAGTCTGACCCCTAAAATACAGGACTTACTGCTAAAGATTGGTGAGTTCTACGCGATAGATCTGGCACTCAAAACGGCTACCCCAACTCTATTCATAAAAACTGGAGTCTTAATAAGTTATTCATGTATATCGCCGGCAGCTACAAATTCAAAGTCTATTTAAAATTTCACCCGAGCTTTCACTTCAGCGAACTTATTTTTAATCAGAGGAAAGTTTTTTTCCCTTCTACGTATTGTGTTACTCGGCTAATATTGAACCATTGCAAACATGTTTACAAGTATAGAAACATTTGGTAATTAATCATTAAGAAAAAGACAGGAAGTAATAGATATTTTTAGGTTCGGCAGTTCAGAAAAGTTGTAAATTATTGGAAAAAAGTTCTTTAAGAATTTAGCTTAAAATTAGCTATGATTTTATGAAACTGGTTTAACCCTCTGAATAGCACGCTTCTGGCAATTATTATAGATTATGATAAACTGTTATTTAAAATAGCTTATTTTATTCTATTCTTTAATGGCCAACCGCCTAAAAGAGTTACCATAAAAAAGTATGTAATGATTTTAATAAGCCAGTTTCATTTCATAAAAATATTATCTATTTCTAATTAAACATCTCATGATTTAAGTGATTTTTTTAAAATTAATAACATTAAAAAGTAGAATAAAAATGTTCAAGAACTGCTTTTATTGAGTTTCAGTGCTTGTTACGCTGCTCATTAACAGAAGGATAAATTTGAAACTCTTCACTGAACGGAAAATGCTAGTACGGGTTCTTAATGGGTATTCTACACTCATGTCCATAAATTAAGGATAATGCAAAATCAGGCAAAAGAAGAGTTAGAAGCAAAACAAATTTGACTTATTAGTAAAGCTTATTTATTAAACAAAAGGTAAAGAGCAAAAAACAATGCTATATGTTTGATATTATTAAAAAAATTAGCGATTTTTTCTCCCTGGAGCAAATTACAAAAAAAAACCTATTTACAAAAAACCGATATTACATGGTTGGTATGATTCTTAATACCTTGTATGTCTCCCAGACGATTCAATACAGTCCGTACAATGACTAGGCATGCTGAGTATCAAATTATCGATCTGACCTTGGGGGATATTAAACCACTCAAAAAGCAATGCTCTCCGAAGTTCCGGTAGACATGTAGGAGGAGGTTGACAGGCTCCAACTCGTCGACCAAGCATGACCCACACCTGCTCTACTGGATTCAAGTCCGGTGAGAATGCTGGCCAGTCCATACGAATGATATCCTCCGATTGAAGGCATTCGCTTACGATGTTTGCACGGTGAGGACGGGCGTTGTCATCCATAAACACAAATTGTGCTCAAATGGCGTCCCGAAACAAACGTACATGTTATTCCAGAATGACGTCCCGATAGATTTTTCTTGTCATGGTTCCAATTTGAACATGCTGGTCAGTTCTGGAACCCAGAATATTTCCACCCCAAACGAGCACTCCTGCACCACCGTAACGGTGTCGTTCAATGATGTTTTCTTGGTGGTAACGGGTACCTGGAGCTCTCCATATGAAAGTCTGGCGAAAATCAGACTGCAAGCTAAACCTGGACTCGTCGGAAAACATCCCACAAGCCCACTGTTGCGGTGTCCACAATGCATGCTCTCTACTCCAGGCTAACCGCAGGCGACAGTGAGTTGCAGTAAGTGGAACGCATCTGACAGGTCTACGAGCATATAGACCAATCTGCCCTAAGCGTCTGTACACGGTCTGTCTTAAAATTGTCGTACCAGTGGCTGAAAAGAGCTGACGAGACAGGTCTGAGGCTGTGCTCCGCCTGTTTCTTTTGGCAGTAACTGCCAAATACCGGTCCCCATTCGGCGTTGTATCTCTGGGACGACCTGTGCTGTAACGTCTACTGACATTACCATCATTTTGGAATCGTCGCCAAAGCCTGGAGATGACACTCTGGGCAATTCCATGTTCGTCTGATACTTCCAGTTGGGTACGCCCACATTCCAGACGGCCGATAATTCTACCACGTAAAAAATCATCCAAATGCGTCCTTTGTGTCTTAATTATTCGGTTATTGCGCTGAAATGCTTATAAAGCCCCTGCGAACAATTTTACTTTATTGCCTGTATTCCTTATATATCACTCTCTTACACTCTCGTCATTGTGACGTACCATCGGTGTCATCTGGTTACTTCCTGAAATTTGCATGTGATCCTTGAAGATGTGTGTAGTGATTTTACAGGTAATATATTTATTTTAGAGTTCGATTTCCGCGTGACTCCGAATTATCCTTAATTTATGGACATGAGTGCATTTTCAAATAGTCAAATTTGTAGATTGAGAGTGAAAAAGAAATATCTTACATTTTATCGAACGGAAAAAGTTTAAAGCTGAAGATAAAAGTGTTTTATTTTTAATATTGTTGTCACTTCTTACATTCAGATCGTTGTGTTTGCTAAACAAAAATTCATTAAGCATACTCCAAAAAAAAAAGAAAGAAAGAAAGAAAAAAAAACCCGAAAGGTTTCAGATTTTAAATTACGTCCAAAGGGGCGTTTTTTTAACGTTTTGTGTGCTACGGGCATTCAGAGTGAATCGACTTAAAATCGCAAAACGAAAACAATAGTCCTTCAGGTTTCAGCCCTTTTGGACTAACAACAATGAAGACTAAAATCTGAAAGGTTTCAGATTTTAAATTAAATCCAAAGGGGCGTTTTTTTAGTGTTTTGTGTGATACCTTTATTTATTAAATGTCATGTTCTACGTACTCAAACCATAAAATTCAGTTCAACAGCAATATCGCAAAACAATTTTAAAATTAGCATATCTTTAGAATTTCCGATACAGGGTCTCGTACGCTGGAGATAAAAGTGTTTTTCTTCGTACAGTGCTGTCATTGCTCGCTTTGGGTTATGGGTTATTCAATTACGGCAAAGCACACGAGGGCTATCTGCCTAAGGGGAGGGATGCCTTCGTGGAGGACTTTCTAAGGGAAACTGGCTCGTATACACGTTACACATGGGGAAAACCACGAAAACGCCCATGCAGCCAGCCCGTTCGCGGGATTCGAACCTCGAACCGAACTACCAGTGTTCAGCGTCTTTACCGCTCGGCCGCTGGTGGGCCCATTGCTCGCTTTGAAATCCTTTAGTTTGTTCATCTAAAGTTCGTTGAAGTGTTACAAAATATGAAATCAATAATACAACAAATTTCAAATTCCAAATTAAGACTTCCACATGACCATATTCTATAGAAGATTACGTTATTAAAATTTTCATGCCTCTAGGTACCGTCGGTTTATCACAATGCGAGAAACATACACACATTCATGCAGGTTCTTTATTATTTAGTTTCTTTAAATATAATACAGGGTTCTAATATTTGGTGTCAGCAATTTGAAAAGCGATTCACCGTTTATAGTTTTCAACGCAAAATGCCAAAACGAAATTAATAGTTCTTCAGGGCAAATTGTCCCTTTGGACTAATAAATTCAAAATTTGGTTTTCGAAGTACTCACGTTTGGGTGGAGAAATAATATAAATAATATATCGCAATAGCATTTGGTGACAACTCTTTGATAAAGGATTCGAACGCAAAAAGGAATACGGAATACGGACAAAGCAGGAGTTTCGAGACTAATAGCGCCTCTAATTGTAAAACGTAATTATAGAAATCTAGTTGATAGATATTGTGTAAATGCAGCACTCCTTCACTAAGCCCAAATTAATCTGTCATATATGTCTTTTCAGGGAAACGCACATGAAATTAAAAGACCCATGCCATAATTCGATGTCGAGATAACTAAAATTAGCTTATATTTACCCTCTTTTAAGAGCTCCAGACTGAATACCTTGCTTTATTAGAAATCGAAAGGCCGATCAAACTTATGGATTAAACATGCATACGTTTGGCTGCTACTGTTCTATGATCAGAACCGGATTCAGAAATGTATGTATGTATGCATGTTTAGATGGATTTTTGCGTTCATGCATGCGCGTATACATGTAAGTACGGATGCATGTGTGTGTACATGTACACATACATACATACACAGGTGCATGTATTCATGCATTTCTAAATCCGGTTCCGACAACAGAATAGTACCGTTTGGCAAATAACAGTCCGCGAAACAACGAGAAAATTATAAGAGTACTCGCAAAACCAAAGAATTGTGTTGGATAGTTACTCAAGTCAAGAAATCTTTACGCAAAATTTTCTCAGTCATAAAAAGGAAGTCGAACAATAGGCAGAAAGATTTTATGTGTGAATCGTAGACTTAATTCGATAGAGAGATAAAAGGGTTAAAATTTAATATTTTTGTTCTCCTGAAAAACTAAGGGTTGCGGGCAGAATAAAACTGCGCGCGAGAGCCGAAGCTAAAGAGAAATCATTAAATTGAGGTGGCGAAATTAAACCATCGGTCGTGTTAGCGGAGAGGCTAGATAATTTCGAAACTGTCAAACAGGATTTAAAGAAAAATGTGTTCTGTACTAGAAATAATTTCGCATTGTGAGATCCAGCGAATCTAAAGAGCGGGAAGAGAAAAAGGAAAACCAATAGTTATTCAAGAATTGTTCAATAACTCGCATTTAAAGCAGATTATCAGGATAAAGGGAGAGAATCTGAGAAGCAGAGACCGTTCCGATGCTTAGAATGTGGATCGTCTTGCCATTTGCGACTATCATGCTGCAATCGTCATGGGAGGGACGGCAAAAACCCCTCCGATGTTTTCAGTAAGGATCCTCTTACATTTGTGATCCTCGTGATCTCAGTGAAGAACAAAATAAGAATACAAACTGGCCGCTTATCTTTAGACGACAGTATAGGAAGGTACATAAATAAAGCGATTATCAATGGAAAAGAGAAATTAATCTTACGTAATCCTTCCACTTCTATTGATGTGATAATGAATTCCTATGCGCTCCAGAAATTTTAACTACTGAAGTAGTATGGATTTATGAAACGTTTTATGGCAAGTCCATAATGTATTTTTCTGCACACTTTTGTTGGGTAACGCTAGCGCACTCGGCGCATATTAGAGAGCTCTAGTTGGAGTCCCGACGAAGGCATTGCTCATTTTCTCGTCTCCTGCTTCAAAATAAATCTAAATGCCTTCATCTTGCTAAAGTAAAAATTGAAAGTAATTTCGGCTTCATTACAGAGGCCGCGGTAATATATCAAGCCCTTGATCCGTTACACTACGTTCTAGGAAACCGAACCTTCGAGTCATCAAATCCTCCGAAAATAGTAAAATTCTCCCGGAAAGAGTAAATGCCATTCATTAGGTAATCTTAGACAAAAAAGATTTTCCCCAACCCATGACCGAAAAAGAAAAAAAAATAGAAGAGGATACGAAAGGCAGTTTCCTCGGAAGAGGTAGAAGGAAAAAAACAGGTTTTGAATGCAATGGGAGAGAGGAAGAAACGGAAGAACCGAGTCTGGAATTGGTCACTAGCAAAAAAACATGTTCAGTGAAAACACTGTTTGAGTATTCTTCAGAAGATTAAATACCTCTCGGAGTGCCTATGAAACGTTAAATTACTTTTTGAAAAAAAAATAAGAAAGGATAAATTTCCTCAGGCGTTACCAGATTTAAAGTGAAGTTAATGAGTTAATCAGTGCTTTATGGGGCTGATTTTGAGAAAGAATTTGTAGTGCAGGATGACACATCAAACATAACTTTAAGGGGTTGTCCTGTCACAACGATGAAATGGCGAAGACCACGCCGTGATTTATCTTAGTAAGAAATTCAATCCCGCGGAGAGAAAATACAGCACAATATAACGAGGGTGTGTAGCTATAGTAATAGTGCGCTCCAAAAAACTTACTTGCTTCCTCGATGGTCAGTTTTTAAATCCAAATGTGTCATTAACTTTTCGCGTGACTAAATTCTCATTCAAGTGCGAATCTAAGGTTACAAATTCCATAGAGTCATTACTAAAAATTCTTACTGTTTTAATGAATTTTAAAAACTGCTATTTTATTAAATAAATTGTTTTGTTTAATGTGATAATTAATGTGTTAACACAATGTTAAATTCGGGAAAGTAATTGTAATATCATGAATTTAGTACCTAATGTAAAATGTGTATTGTTTAAAATTTCGAAATTACCCTATGCAACCAGCTTAATTTAAAAATGCGTAAATATTACTTAACAAAAACGAAGTAAAATTTGCGAAGTCTTCATTTCTGGATCTTATTAAATCTGTTAACTAGATAAAAGTTTTGGTTTTAAAATTCTTGCCTCAAAGTTGTAAAGTAGAAGAAATTTGGGGCATTTTATTGTTGTATATAGTATATCATAGTGACAAATGCTCCGCTTGATTGAGCCGGACTGTTCCTTTTTTTTTCCCTGAAAACGTATCTTACTCAGGAGGTTCTGTAAATGTCCAAAATTTTAATGTGCTCTGCACACATGTGGGCGATTAAGCTTATCCGTTTCACGTCGATCCAGCTTAACCACATGACGGACGTCCAAGAATGTTCCTTCCAACGAAGCCGGGTTCCTTGAGAACTAAAGAGAGTCAACATGTTTACTGAAATGTCACGAGCTCGGCATGTGCGTATTCCATTGAGCTTCGAGCATCATCACCACCTTTTTTAGTTCGGGTGCCACTGTAGAGTCATTAGGATTTATCGAAGCAGGAGATATGAAAAATCAGCAATGCCCTCGGCAGGACTCGAACCTCTCGAATACTCGCCGACTGTGCTGACCATTACACCACGAAGGCATACTAAGAAGGCGGGAGAAATACCTTATAACGTAACTGCACAGTTGTCGTCACTGATCTTTTAACTTTTAAAATGCTTAAGCATTGTTCCTCAAGAGCAATTTCGAGACGTTTTCAAGTAAAAGATATTCTTTCAAGTACGTTGAGCTAATATTACATTCATTAGGTAAGCTTTCCTCTGTTTCAGTTTATTCTTAAGATATTATTAGAGACTATCATTGAAACTATTCCGAGAAATTTGTCTTAATGATTTTAGATATTATAAATAGCCAACGGTAACTTCATTGTTGAGAAACACAGGATATTAGTTCAAATATTCCTTGAAGCCATACAGCTAATGAAACG